>CM068319.1:812289-977289 GCA_034766995.1 Acanthacorydalis orientalis | reverse complement strand
ATTTTTCATTGAGAAATGCTATTAACCAATTCCTGTCGGCATGCGGCTTTTCTTTCCAAGGCACTGAAGCTGCCACATTCAATTTTCATGCCGGATTCCGAACACGCCGCCAAGTTCCGCTTCAAGGGACTTCGAACTATAATCTATCAAGTTCTTTATTCAAATTATTTGATTTGTGTTTCAGACAATCATCGGCGTTCACGAAGATCGATGTCGATTAATCGGACGAGATTCTCATCCGTGCGAGATTCCTACCGTTCGAGAGTTCCACCTCACGCCCGAGTAGAAACTCGGGCGTGGTGTGGAACTCTGTACGAAGACACTTCGAATATATATTCCTGCGGCCGGAGATCATAATTCGGCCACAGTATTCCTGCTTGTCGTACGAGGCGACTAGAAGGAGCTGTTGTGAGAATGAGACGATGCGTATGTGTAATGACTCGCCGTATATCGCGTCGCGTTTCCGGTCGGTTCCGGGTTTATATTTGTGGTTTTCCGCCTCGGCAGCGTATGTCGGTTCTCTGCTTCGTCCTGAAATAGCACAGATCTGACTCCCGTGTCAAGATCTCGGTTACAGATCATCGAAGGAACGACGGATTCTGCTGCTATGACTGTGAGTACTCGATATTTCTTCTTCATAGTATAAAAGTAGAGTAGAATTCGAGACGGTCAAGTGATCCTCTTTTCAATATTAAAATCTTTGATTCAATTTGCAGTAAAGTTTTGTTTCATTATCAATTTTGAGTTTCAAATGTTAATAGATGTTTAAAATAGCTTGTGTTGAATTCGGATAAGTTCTTTGTTTTTTTTAATAAGTTGATAATAAATTAGTATTTTTTTTCAAAAATATAAACAAATATCTTTTTTCTGATAATTCTACTTTAAAGTGTTTATCAGAGCGGATCTTCAGTGAATAGCTTTAAAGAATGTTGTTTTTTTATTGTACGGTTGACAGCTTCGTCGAAATACTAACGTCATCCCTTCATCTTTTTTTAAATCCCAGATTTAGTTCTGTAGATTCTATTCGCTTTTCATGTTTGAGTTTTTGTAAATTTCTTTAGAGTTTTCATTCAGAATTATTGTTTTTGCAGATAACTTTAAGGTTTATCAATTTCGACTTGAATTTTCTAGATTTAATTTTGTGGAAAATTTTATAGACATCTTGCAGTAGTGTTTGCTTCTCTGCTGATTAGTTTCAAGTCTTCGTTTAGAATTTAGTTATTTATGTATAGAGTTAAAATGTATTAATAGATATTTGAATTTCTAAATTTTGTTTTTAAAACTTAATATGCCCCTTGTAGTCTTTTATAATTTTACTTGTTATGATTCTAGAATAGTGTATATAGAGTTTTTTCATTCATCTTTGTGTAAATTGCTAGTAATATTCACAACCAAATTAAACTCGTGATTCAACCTAGAAGAATATTAGATTTTGTGCAATTTCTTTGATTCTCGGCTCTTTTTCGAGAAGACAACGTGCCTCCCTATACCGTTTATGTTATTTTAAAAAGTTATTGCTGATCAGAATTTAAATATTAGAGCCCGACTTCGAGTAATAGTAAATTATCTGTTCTTTTGTTGAATTTCAATCCGTTTTACAATCATGTAAGACCATTGTGTTACTTTTTACTTCTTTGCTAATTAGTTTAATGTTTTTGACTAGATTTAAATTGTTTGCATGTACATTTAATGAAGATTAAATTAGATTTCAGTTGTGTTTAATTATTTTATCTTTTGAAAAAAAGTATGTTCTTTGCACTGTTTTGAGTTTCGGTCAGAGTAACTTTGATTAAATTAATTTCGCGTTCTTTCACCGACTTACGGCTCTTGTTAAGAAATCATTCCAAGGTGTTTATTCTACTCGTGTGTTCTCCACACATCCAAAATGATATTCGTTGAGGATTTTCTGCATTCACCAGGAGAGGCACGAACGTTGAGTGACAATGTGTGTGAACATGTTTCTAAATATATTCTTCCAGGTTCGGATTTATTTTCGAAAGTCGAGCGTTGAGTTATAATCGTGTCTAGGAATCGTCTCTCCGTTCAAACTTCAATTCGACTAATTAAATATTTATTTAAGTTTTCATTCGTGTCCTTGTTTGTGACTCGTCGTCGCTCTTCATAAGAGGCTGACGAGTTTATCGGTAAAATCATTAGCTGTTCTGCTTTATGATATCTAGTCGAAATGTTAACAGGGCGTGTTCTCCGTGAATATTGTACAAGATTAGATGTTCAAAATATATGAAATATAAGTTCGTGCAGAAAGAATAGGGTCGATCGAATCGACCGACTTTGTCACGTCACGTCGTTTGTAAATCCGTCATGTGATGGCGAACGCAATATCTATTCAGGTCTCTTTCTAGCTTAGGATTTTCACAGCAGCGCATCCTGCAGTCCTTCTCGTACCGTTCGTTCGTCTCTCATGCCGGCTCGGTTCGGTCCGCGGCGCCGGTTCGGTATTCGCTGCCGATCGCGTTTATAAAACAACTTGGAATCGCCCGTCCTTGTCGTTTTTAAAAAAATAACTTCTTATCGAATACGTTTAAAACAGAATGATTTTTTGTTAATGTGTATGCTTGAGCGCGAAAAGTAGTAAAAGTAACATCGAGTGTCGTTCGAATCTTCGAGTGCGTCCTCGACCTCCTGTCCAGGTGGCCCGCACGGTCGCGCGCGCAACGAGGCTCTGCAGGAGGGAGGCACCCGGGAGTGTTTGCTTTTTGATTATCCAGTCGGACGACGACCGTCCGACACCAAATAACATACAGTAGGTTCGTTTCAATTAAGTGTTTTATGGTTCCTGTCCGAAATGGAAATGGAGATGTACAGAGAAAGAGATATATAAAAGAGCGCGTCGCACTCAATCACAGGTTTAGTATGTCTGTATTTTTTGCAGGTGAAGAGGGTCTTAGTTAAGGATTATTAGAACTGTTCAGAGCCGCGGATATTTGTCGTATGTTAGATTTGCATCCGCGTTTTCTGTCTCGTGCTATGGGTTTCAGTCGCGCATCTAAAAGGGAGGGACTCGTCGTCTGGAGTAGTCTCGCCTAAGCGCCTAGCGTATAGGAGACGTTGCGACTCCCAACTGTGGAACGGCAGAGCGTGACCTGCGCCGGCATTCGTGCCGTTGATGCGGTCAACGTCCTGTCTCTTCATCGGCCGGATGAAAAGATATCGGCGACGAATTCAGGCGGGCCGGTCGCTGAACGATCGTGTGTCGGCCGACCCGCAGTCCAACGTTTCTTAAAAATGTCCACTAGCTCAGGTCGCTCTCGGTCATATCCGATTCGGACTGTTTTAAACCCTTGACAGTCTGCTCGCAGAGCCGAGATCGAAAAACAACAAAAGGAGCTCCGGAATACCGACGCGGTGCGATCGGATCTCATTCCCGGTGACGTCACACGCCGGGTTGCGTTTTGATCACAACGCGTGTGTTTCGGTTCACTAGAGAATTGTATGTTCGACGGTCTTTCGGCTTCCTCCATGTTTTTTTTTAAGTCATTTACATTTTGCAGCCCGATCCTTTCGTTGATCGATCGGGTCACCCCCCGCGTATCCGGCACGCTATCGATCCGTATCTAGCTGTGCATAAAAGGACTCGTCCCGTACCCGACCGCGGCTAAACTTACCTTCAGTCAGAGCCTCGGGTACAAATCAGGACCTGTGGGGTACCGTCGCCACGTTGTCTTCGGACGAAGCGTGTGCTGGGCGACGGCGGGAGGCCGGCCTCCCGTCCGTTCCCCATAGGTAGTCCGCAGGATTCAGGATTTGGTATGGGTCTTTCAGGTCGTTGTGTGAATCGCATCGAGGACGACGCGGGATTCTCAACGAGGGATTGGAATCAGCAAAAATGTAAAGTGTGAGTCGACGGTGTTTTTGAACAAATTGTTCAAACTCAGATTGACATTGTAATAGCAACTGATAATGGTAAATGGTAACAACAATAAGTAATAACTAAAGGTTAATAAAAATATGAAGAGACAGGTTAGATGGCATAGACATAACTTGAACAGAACTGTAACAAAAATTTGGACGAAATGTATGACTAGATCTAAGACTGAATTGAGTGGGAAATAAGGACAAAACTGAAGATGGCCCAAACATTTGATAACACGAAGGAATGAATACAGTCATTTCAAAATCTTGTTGAACCGGGAGATGTTTGTCCATCTCCTTCCACTCACACACAGTATCTCCAGACTCACTTCTCTGTGACGTTCTGATTGTGACTCTGATAAAAGATTTTCTTAAGATTACGAAGCGATTGCTTGCCTTATTTCATTTTCAACGCCTTAGTGTTTACAAAGACACCTCATCACTGTTCTTGTAAATCTTTTATAAATCTTAGGTAATCTTTTGTAAATCTTTTATAATATTATTAAATCTTATATGCGGAAGTATATTTATTTAATGTTTATTTTGACCATCGATAATGAATCGTTTTATGAGGTCTGTGCTTTTTTCAAACCGTTCTTAAAAGATTAAAACATTTTTTGATCGAATCGAAGATGAAATTGTCTCTTTCCGGATTTGAAAGGATACATTTTTTCATGGATGTCTTTTTTCTCTGTTTTAACGTGTATGAATATATGTTAAAGATGTTCCGTTCCGCTTGATTACACTTTCGGTTGATTTTTCCTGCATCGTTTGTACTTTTGACATTATTTTTTCTGACCTGATAGTACACCTGAACGAAAGATTGCATATAAAGCTCATTTCATATAAATATGAATACATAAATGCATATATGAATGTAACGATTGAAGTTATTATTGCGGTTGCATTTGAGAATGATCGATAAATGAAAGTAACGATCACTCACGCTCGCAAATATGAGAAATATACCAAAATAAGATTGGAATCATTCTTATTTACATACAAAAGTGTACAATTATCAATCATAAAGTATATTATCCGACGATTCTTCCACGAATTTATGTACTTTGCACCCACATTTTCCACCATTCTTCGATATTGGTCGCAGTTCACGTCAGATTATTTGAGAAGAAATCCGGTTAAATTCAAATTCATTGCAATAATTTATTTGTACATCTAATCAGCTTTTTGCAAAAAGCTTTATCCCTTTTTTACATTTTTCACATTGATTGATATATTATATAGAACAACGTTCATCCGTTCTATTTAAAATCACGAATTTCAGCTACATTAATCTAAAAGTTTGATAATTGAATGCATTCGACGAATATGAAAATTATCTTTGTCATTTTTACAAATAAATACACAGTAATATATTCGAAAATTCGCATGGATTAATTAAGAAGTACGAAATCATAAAAGTTTAATTATTTCTTGCCTGATTCGTAACACAAAACTAATCTGTGATTTTAAATAATTGGCTTTACTTTAAATAACGAGCACTAGAAATAGATAAACATTGTCCTACAGTGGACGCAGTCGCATTTTCCACAATTACAATATAAATTTTCATTTAACAGCCTCCACATACAATATAAATATTGATTTGCAATGAAAACTTCGAGTAGCATCTTAATGAGATGGTTGTAGACTAATCAGCAAGCTCTATTAATTATTAAGGGAGACAGGGGCTTTAATTATTAAATAATTAATCGTTTCTGTAGTTAAAAAGAGTGCATTCGTATCCACTGCATGGTATGTAAGCAAAGGTGTTGATTAATCGAGAACTTGCTTGGCTTAATGACTCCATTTCGTTTATTGTGACAATTTTAAAGTCGCACATTCATAAATGACAGTCAGATAATATCATATTGGTATTTAAAGAAACCGGACTCATCGCTGGTTGCTGGACCATCATCGGTCACTGTCAACGGAAGAAAGTGATTATCTAAACATTTCAGATTGTATTTTACACTAGTATCAAAATCATAGACTCAACAGTGACAGTTAGCAACATTCCATTGTAAATTAAATCCACCAGCTTCTCCGCTGTCATGTAGATCATCATCGATTGCCTTAAATCGATGAATGTGATTGTCTTAATGTCCTCAGTGTGTTAATTACGCCAGAATTAAAGTCACGGGCTCATCAGTGACAGTCAGTAACATCTCATTGTAAATTAAGCCCATCAGCATCGTCACTGGCTCATTGATAAAACTAATATTTTCAACACTTCCCAACATAGTTTTTTTCATTCATCAGCAATCATATGTTTTAGTTGTAATTTATTGTTACTGTGATGTTTTCTTATTCTTTTATCTAGTGCATCTTACAAATTCTCGAGATTTAAATCAGCTGATTTCGCGGTCGTTTTTAAGGTGTGCGGAATGTTGTTAAAAATTCATTCTTACATTTTATGTGCGGTGTGCTTAGGATCATTATCTTGCTAGAAATAGTCTTCTTAAAAATATTCATCCATTCTTAAAAATAATTCCATCAACAAACACAAATTTACTAACGTCAAATTCCGATATGTGATTCCTTTTCATGATCCCACGATCATCACGTTCAACAACAGGCAATAAATTCATTTTATTTAATTCAGTGTTACGCTTTAATCAAAATAAAATTCTAGCATTACGATGAAAAATGTTGCATTTACTTCCATTTTAAAACAGAGTATCCTATTCCATATTTTATTATTCTTGTACAAATGGTGTTCTGTAAAATCCAATCTCTTGCACTGATGCATTTGACTTATGCAGGTTTTTTTCCTGGAGATTAGAATTATAACCAGGTTTATGAAGAAGTTCTTGTACAGTTCTAGAGGTAACATACAAGTCAAAAGTTTCTTTTAACTGTACCACTATATTTGAATATCTCGTTAGATTTCTTAATGATTTCGACCACGTCTCTTTGCTCTTAATGAGAAACGATTCTTGAGCGTTCATTTCTCGGATCATTCTCTAGGATTTTCTCCCGTTCAAACTATACTTTAAACTATAAATCTACTTTTATTGATAATATTTTCAATAGACGGAAGCGAATCCTCTCTTGAATTCAAATATGAATCGAGTTTTCTTTCAGACACTGAGATTTCTATAGTTTCTCGTGCCATGCTTCAAACTAATCAATAATTGTTTAAGTAACTTTATCGAATATAACTAGAACTCCATTATAATTGAAAATAATGTGAAATGTTTCTCATCCTCCTGCTTTATAAAATCAACTGTAGTATTTAGTACATGATCATAAGTGAAGACAACCGAGAAGAAATCATGATTTTTCCAATACTTTTTTCACAGTAATAATGAGGTTTTTGTAGTCATTGAACACCTTTTTTAATTTACCGAAGTAAAATTGTTAATATATTTTATGTTAACAAATAATAATAAATACAAATATAACATAAAACCCAAAATATTTTCAGTAATTGAAATAAAAAGCGTTTATTTTTGAAAATCTTAATCGTCTGAATACTTTTTTCATCATAATATATATATATATATATATATATATATATATATATATATATATATATAAATATATATATATATATATATATATGTGTGTGTGTGTAATGTAGAGCACCTCGATGCACACATGTCTACTAATCTAATCATGATTGATTTTCATCAACTATCTGACTTTATGCGCGTTCATTCTTTGCAAGTTATGTGACAATAAGAGGTCCATACTTATCATATTTTCAAAATATATTTAAGATTTAGTTGTAAATATAAAAATAATCACAGTAAAGTGTTTTCAGTTGATTCAGAAAAGTATTCGTACGTTAATTTAAATCTACTTTTCGTTAATTTTCATTAATATTTTTCAACATATATATATATATATATATATATATATATATATATATATATATATATATATATATATATACTTTCATGTATACATCTGTGCATGGATATATGCATATATACTCTTATGGACACATACTATTTTTTTAATTTACTGTTAAGGACACTGCAGGGGGTTGAATAGACTCGAACACATTGGACCGTTATCTGCGTTTAGTAAAAGTTTTTTACTTTTCGAAATATCTGTGCTTTCGTTGCAGTCCAAGTCCCATTTATTTATAATTTGTTTTATTACTTTTAATTTTCATAGAGTGTGGCCATTTTCTACCTTGTGACATGCTGTACTTAATTTTGTAACTCTTTTATGTCCAACGTCTGTCACTTGTTCGCTGAACTTCGGTTCTATTCCTCCCTTACTTTGTCGTATGTAATATTTGTTACGTGCTTTACAATTCACTCTGTTCATGTCAAATCTTTCCTTAATACTATTCGGATCTTTCTGAGTCCTTAATGTATATTTTTATGCTATTATTTGAAGTGTAAACTTTTCCATATCTTATTTTATTGAAAATATTGTTAATCCTTTTGTATATCGAGTATAATATGAAATTTTAACATTTTTTTTCTTAAACCCGTTTTTTTATGTACTGTTTTTTTATTTTGAATTTGTTTTTATAACCAGATTTAATACTACATCTCTCTTAAAAAAGTTATCGCATTCAGCAGTTTCGATTATACATCGTTTCTAGTTTTGTTCAGATAATGGAAAACGTATTAATCTATATGTCACAGAATGAAATGTAGCCATTTTTTGCTGAAAACAATTATTTGACTCGTTCAAAATGTACTTATTTGTTAGTCATTTTTCTGTAAATATCGAATTCGAGTCTATTTTGTTTTCTTGTGTTGACTGTATCTGAGATAGGTAATTTACCCGAACTTTCCGTTTCGTAGATGAATTTGTTTACTTCATGCTCGTTATTCATTTTGTGTAAAAATCCTGTACGCTTTTCGTCTCCGTATCGAATATAGCGAAAAAATCATCGACATGTCTTAGCCACATTCTTGGAAAATAAAATTTGATGTCAGTTATTAATTTATATTCAAGTTCACGCATGAACAGATTATTTGCTTGAATGACAGATAAGCTCTTGTTCATAAAGGTACCTTCTGTTTGTTGCTCATATTTGTTGTAGACTTTAAAATAGTTTCCTTTAGTGCATAGTTTTGTCAGTTTTATATATTCCACGATTGATCTATTCTCTAATTAAATGTAAATCAAGATTTTTCACTGACAACTTAAAGTATTATTTATGGATACGTTTTTAAATAATGATTTTACATCGAACGACATTAATATTTCATCCGTTTTTAATTTCACATCTCTGACTTCATTTATGATATCATGAGTTTTTCACTGAATTATTCGTTGATTTTATTTCCATTCGATTAAATTCTCGGATGAGCCGTTCGGAAAGAAGATATATTAGAGAATGTATACCAGATACTGTTTGGTGTATGGCTTCTTTCTCTTTATGTATTTTTGAGAAGCAGTACTTTTTTGATTTTGTAAGATCAAGAACCGAGAATATTTATTTCTGTTCTTTACATACAATTATTCCACATCCTACGCCGAAATTTTAGGAACAGTTGTAAACTCTCCGCAGTGGTTTGTCTTCAGTCACTGTATCATATTGTGGATAATATTTGTACAAAACAGTGAAAGAAATATATTTTTTTTACTTCTGTCCTTAATTGATTTCATATTAATTCTCAATCATAACTAATAGATAGAACACATATGCATTTTTTTTAATTCGTGAAAACAAATAACGTATTGCAATAAAATTTATATAAATATTCACCAGTATTTGTTAATAGATTATAAAACATCGCACAAATATTGATAGTTGTGTATGTAGATATTTTATAATTTATTTGTTTCTACAATATATTTACTTGATAATTTTTAACAAAAAAAAGAAACAATAATGTCCCCATTAAATTTAAGAAGTACAAGAGGGAATAGAGGCGTAGTTGGAAATTGATTGATGTTTGTTTTTTTTTTAATTTTATATTTAATTAATGTAGTTATTTGAACAATTTTGAGCTTTATTTTTGCTATCTGATATTGTTAAATTTAATTAATGAATAATTTCTATTACCAGTCTGTTTTTTTTTGTACCGTGAACTGCAAAATAAAAAGAAATGAAATATTTATTAATATTTTGATAAGTATTAGAAGCGTACACAACACATGGAAATGTACTGATAATTTTACTCAAAAATCTAAGAAGAAGATTATGAGAACTGTAAGCATTTGTTATAGGACAATCGCATTTAGGCTGTTAACAGGCAAACAAATATAATGATACTAAATATAAAATTCATGAACAATTAATTATTCATGTTTGAGGTTTCTGGAAAACTACATTTGGCACAAATAAAATTGATAAAGTCGAAATAAATATTATTTGATGAGTTAGAGCAGTAACAAAAACAGCGGTGCTTGTGGTTTGTACAGATTTGACATTTTTTAAAAAATTAAAACATAAATATCCTTACTGTTAAGCTCCAAATAAACAAAACGAACAAATAAACATAAAAGATGTTTCACTCTTACTCGATTTTTTATTGAGAATTAAATTATACGAATTAAGAAACGATATTCTCAAGCTGGAATGAGTTAAAAAAGTATTCATACTCATTTTATTTTGATAGAATTTGTGAAAATAATCATTAAATTAATACTTAGTAGAATATCTTTTTCAGTCTATAATACTTGTTAAGGTTTGGGTATAGAACACATTGATTTATTTGTTACTACACTGTTAATTTTTTTCCGATTCTGATAATAGAACTGTTTTCAGTTTAACCATATTCGAAATTGATATTTTTTCTACACGTTTATCCAGTTTCTGCCACAAAATTGCAATTGGAATAGCGTTCTCAAAAAGTGCGGGACATTATATGAGATCCACCTCCTAACTAAGAAAGACTTATGTTTGAAAATAAAAACAATCCAATAGCCCTAATTTTCTACTACTGGTTTGTTAAATTTCCTTTAAAATATTTAGATACATAAATTTGTCCTTAATAATTATTAATTATGTTAATTATTTGTAAATTTTTACCGGAACCACACCTTACCTTCCGCTCGCTGCAACAATCCTCCACACCATGATACGGCCACGTCTGTGTTTCACTGTCAGTTTAATATTCTTCGGGCTCCGTTCTTCTCACTTTTTCATCCATACTGGTTTTTACCAACAAGTTAAACTTACGTTTGTCGGAGAAAATGACCTATTTCCGGGATTCCAATAGCTTCTTCACATATTTCTTTGTAAAATCGAGTCTTATTTGTCGGTTCATTTTATTAATAAACGTTGTTCTTCTCGCCACATGAGAAGTATATCGTGTTTATGGAACTCTCAAACGAATTGTTTCTGTTATTAACCCTTACACCAAAAGTATTTTAAAGTTTTGTTTCAATTCTAGTCGCAATATCGAATCGATTACACTTTAAATGCCGTATTATACACATTTTATCTATTCTCATTAATTTCAGTGACCGTATGCACGACTTATATTAAGAAAAATTCTAGTTTTTCGAGTACGTCGAGCAGTATCAAAACTTTTAAACCATATTTTACAAATTTCCTGCAGAGATTTCTCTTCATAATACAATTTAATGATGATATTTCTCTCATTCGCCGTTGTTTTCCTAGTTTTCTTATGCATTTCTTATATTACTGCAAAATGACTGTGTGGTAACAGTCACAACACATTAATAAATATTTGTATATTAATATAAGGCAAATATTGTGACAGGATCTAACTTGTTTAGATGATTCCATTACAAAAAAATATTCATACACAGCGTATGAATACATATTTGATTCATTTGTTTGTATACGCGAAACAATATGTTACTAAATTGGCACAAAATGAATTATTCATTTATGATATAGGTATCGTTTGAAAGCTAATAAAATATACTATTATCCAATACAACCTAAATTTCATTATGTTCGATTTAACTCCTTGTAAAAGACATATAAATTGTGGAAGATAAAGTGTATGAGTACTTTTCTGATCCACTTTAAATGTCTACACATTCATAAACACTCACAACCTGCATATATATATATATATATATATATATATATATATATCATACTTGAACTAAATATTTGATAAGATACAATTACAGTTTTGAATAAAGAAAGCAAAATAAATAAAATATAAAATAGGTACTGCGATGCAGCTTTTGTTCCGGTAGAGTGCATGTCAATAATGTATTTAATATTTTAATTTCTATTGAGAAAGGATTCACAGATTATTTTTGTTTCATCCACTGTTTTTGTATATATATATATATATATATATATATATATATATTTATAGATAAATAAATAGATAGATATAGATATATGGACATGGAGTTTTAAAATTAAATATGAATACGTTGTACTGACTACATACAATTAGAATCGAATCATAAAAGACACCTTCAATACATTGAAATGCAAATAACGTTAAAAAAGTTTTTGAACAATTTATAAATTTGATTTGTAGCTTCCAAAATGTGTGTTGAATTGTACGATTGACTCTCAAAAATGAACTATTAGAATTAATTTAAAATATTTTTTATTATTTTCATTATTAAAGCTTAGTAAATACAACAGTAACAAATATATAACAATAAGATATTTATATACAACAAATAACAACGAAAAACAAATAAGGTAACAATATAAAATGATGAGAGAAGATGATGAACGATGACGATGATGAATGATGATGCTACTGGTAGACTACGATGCGAACAGACTTTTAGAAGGTAGAGGTACATTGAAGTTAAACCCAGTTGTTAGGTATTCATTTATAATACTGACTGTCTCCGAATTGACTATTTCTTGTGATGGTGGCCGCCGGCAGGTCCATAACTGTAACCTTCGAAATCGCCGCCGCCGTGACCGCCGCCGTGACCACCGCCGAATCCGCCACCGAATCCGCCGCCTCCGCCGTGGCCTCCTTCATGCGTCGCATATCCGGCGCCGATTGATCCAGCGCCAACACTGTAACTATCGTGTCCTGAGTAGCTGTCGTGTCCACCACCAATTCCACCTCCGAAACCTCCGCCGTGTCCGCCGCCAAAACCACCTCCAAATCCTCCTCCGTGTCCACCTCCGAATCCTCCTCCATGCCCTCCTTCGAATCCTCCTCCGTGTCCTCCTCCGAATCCTCCTCCGTGTCCTCCTCCAATTCCACCTCCGAATCCACCGCCGTGGCCGCCAATATCGTGTCCACCTCCGTACCCGCCTCCTATATCTCCACCTCCATGTCCTCCTCCAAATCCACCTCCGAATCCACCGCCGAATCCTCCTCCGAAACCACCTCCATGACCACCAATATCATGTCCGCCTCCAATGTCATGTCCGCCTCCGATATCATGTCCTCCTCCGTGACCAGATGCCAAACCTCCTACAAGATCATGACCACCGAAACCGCCGCCATGTCCGCCACCGAATCCACCTCCGTGCCCACCGCCGTGGCCATGTCCGTGATCTTCTTCAATAACAGTGATTCCGCCGCCGTGCCCGCCGCCGTGTCCACCGCCGAATCCGCCTCCGAATCCGCCTCCGTGTCCGCCGCCAAATCCACCGCCATGACCACCTCCATGTCCACCGCCGAATCCTCCTCCATGTCCACCACCGAATCCTCCTCCATGTCCACCACCGAATCCTCCTCCAAAACCACCTCCGTGGCCACCTCCGTGACCACCTCCTATTCCTCCGCCGAAACCACCTTCTAATATTCCTCCATGGCCACCGTGATCTTCTAACACAATGTGACCACCACCGCCGCCTCCTCCATGCCCATGCCCATGACCATGCGTTTCATGTATAATTTCTTTGGAATGGTGAATATCTTGATGTACTTCAGGGACGTGGACTCTTATGTGAACACTGAAAAAATAAATAAAATCGCATTTAACAGTAATTCGCAAAACAAGTGTTTATATTTTTTTCGTTTACTAAGGCATTCTGCAGAACATTTTTTTTCTTAAATAAATCAAGAAAATAGATATTCTTTTCCTTAATGCTAGACAGATAATCAAGTCATGATATCTGACATTTAAATCATTATTTAAGCATGAGCAAGGTATCATTTAGAGATAAAATTAAAAGTGGAAAAAAATAAAAATAGGCTTCTTGTACTAAATCTAATATAATAAAATAAATTTAAACAGTATCAGTACAAAATTACTCGTTCTAATTTATAAAAGTTCTGCCACTACTCAATCGCGCTGACTGAAAAAATTAATAATTAATAATAAATTGTTTAGTATAATCTCAAAATTATAGTTTTCATATTTATTCCTGGTTGATATCAAAATTAATAAACGTAATTACAATACAGAAAGAAGCTATTTCATCTTTAGTGCCATAAAAAAAATATTAGTTTTGCATCTAAAATCATTGATAAGTACAAATGAGAAAATTAATATCACTGATTTAATTGTGATGTACAGAACAGAGCTGCACAAAGTGTGATTCTGTCACATTAAAATCAAATCAGTAATATTTTTATACGAATGTAATAAAATTAATTTATGACCTAAATAAATATCTCTACCATTATTACAACTCTACACTTTAACCTGTACCGATAATTTACGGAAAAACTGATTTGATCGAATTTTAAAATAAAATTATGGATTATTCCTATCACTTCATACGTATTTCAATATCGATTTCATTCTAATCGAAACGTTGAGTTACAAAAAATCATAGTAGAACAGTACAAATTTTCCGTGTCTTATATCTGGGAACGTTTCGTTAAAATCAGTCAGAAAAGTCTTATGGTTTGCGAATCGAGTGAAAAATTCATTTATGAACTTACATAGATTTCAAATTATTTAAGTAGAAATTAAATAACACATATCTGATAAAAAAATATGTTTTGCTCTTTTTAAATTACTCGAACCTATTTCAATTATTAACAACGATTATTCAAACAAATATCAACTAAAGTGCGAAGTCTGATATGACGTTCCTGTGAACATGAAAGTAGGACGAAAGATTTAAAAACGAATAATAATCTGTTCGGAGAAGAATACATAAATGACAGGTTAGCACCTTAAACAATCATTCATTATATTTCCATGCATGGAATGAAATTTATTTAAATAGACAGCAATTAATTTACAATAAGACCATGTGAAAACATGCACATATACATTATGTACGTGCGTGTGTGTGTTCACAATGTAATTAATGCTTTTTATAAGAATACAATTGTAGAAATTTATTGATTGATTGATATAAAATTATATATACATATATATATATAAAGATATATATATATATATATATATATATATAAATATATAAAGAAACTATATTTCAAGGGAAAGTAAAATGACATGAATGTGTTTATCTTCGACAGGTTTTAAATAGTGGAGCAAACAAAAATAATCGACTGGAATTGGTGAATTAGTTTCTAAATAGAAATGAGAATATTAAATAAGTACATTGTCGAAATCCACGGTACCGGAACGGAAACTGCATCACAGTTCTTTTCTGTATATATATATTTCTTTTTATTTTACTTTCGTTAGTATTCAAAACTGTAATTATGACTTCAAGCAAAAAATTAACATTTAGTTCAAGTAATATATATATATATATATATACATATATATATATATATATATATAATAAAATATAATTATTCAAATAGGAAAACTATTAAATATATTTTAATGCGAATTCATGTGCATAACGATGACATATTTTACATTTCAAAACTGTTTTCACCTTTCAAAACTGTTATTTTTAAACTAGATACTGTTTTTAATTCGAGTGTTTTCGATACATCAAAGAATACAATAGAGGATTGTCTTGTTAACAGCATTTAAATATTTATTAAATATTACACTCTTGTGACTGAATGAACAACGGTGTTATTCAGAAGTAATCACTCCTCTGAAATAATAGTTTTTGTAAATAATAGACAATATTTTCAGAAGATGTTCTTTTAATCATAGTGTCTCTAAATGTCGCTTGATTATTTTTTAGGTATAAATTTCATTTCATTTTACAACTACTGGAATGTATGTTTAATCATAAATATTCGACAAGTGTTTTTTCTTATTTAGTTTTGGATATTGATGACGATTTCAAAGCATTGAAAAATCAGGATTTAGAGTTAAAACCATTAAAAACGGTTAGATATAAAATGTTCAATATATTATCACTCTGAAGATTGTAATATATCTATATAAATGCACAACACAGATTCAAAATAAAATTATCTATTTATTATGTTTGCAAATAAAAACATTCAGTGGTTTGTGAGGGGATGAAAATTCTCTAATGAAAAGTACATTTATATGTTTCGTGTCATGCTTTTTAAATATTAAACATAGATTGAAATTTTAGTAACAATATGACAGGATTATGAGATCAGATTTTTCTGTGTCTTTGCACTCTGATATGATTGTATTGTAATCTAAATGGGTATAAATAAGAATCTAAAATTATCAATTTTTGTCCAGAAATATTTTTATGACGCGTAGAATTGAAAAATAATTGATTTATGAAAGAAGGATAAAAGTTTCTAAGATACTTATTTAGGAACAGTAACGAAAATGAAACGAACGAAAGCTGTTTTTTTATAAATTAAGCGAAATATTATACGAAAATCATTATTCAAATATAAAATATACATTCCCTTTTTTAATTTGTTCCATATATTCAATTAGACAAACAATTTCATTCCTCTTGAACCGAATTTTATCAATTTTAAGTCAGCATGTCCATTAAAGAAGTAAAATGTATTATATATATATATATATATGTATGTATGTTTTTCTTATTTATAATGAAACGCCTAATTGGAAGAGGAATTAAAGTTAGATCTGTTTCAATGAATGTAAAGTGATTTAAAGTAATATGAAATTTATAAAAATCATTCTTACAGGATAAATTAAAATCAATAATCAATTAGAATCAAGCAAAGAAAAACGTACTCTTTCTTCTTTAAATAAGCTCTCTTTGGAAAAGTTCATACTTTGTTGTTCAATTTTACACACACACACTTAAGTTAATTTCTAGTCCAAATTATGTTAAAAAATATTTAAATTAAATTACAAGTATCTGCATAATCATGTAATATACTTTGATGAAAGTATAATTATGTACTATTTTTTTCCTGATAATAATTATATTCTATAAAGAAATCAAAGTTCTCTTCTAGACTATATATCTTAATTGAAAGTATATATATAAAAAAATAAAATGTGAAATAAAAAAGTGAAAAAAACTAGTAAACATTTTTTTTTGTATGAGAATCGAACCGAGATTGTTTTTAGCAAAATCGTAGTTACTACGCTGTAATTTAGACACTTATTTTTTTTTCCTATAAAATTTTTAAATAGTAAACCTCATTATATAACATACATCCTCAAAAAATATTATATACGTATATTATATAAATATTATACAAGTGTAAACAATGCAACGTCTTAAGACAGCGCAGGGAAGTATGGAAAGATGTGTGATGGGAATAATAAAAAGAGATAAGAGAAGAATAGGATAGATACGAAAATAAACTAGAGTTCAGACAGATAAGAAGAGTGAAGTTTTTAAAATAGAAACGGACGGGATGAACTGAAGGAAGAAAAGACAATCAAGACATGGACAAGGAAAGTATTGGTCTCGAGCCAAAAAATTTTAAATAGAAGATCAGTGAATAAATAGAATAAGGACATGAGAAATTTTATTGAAAATTTATAAAAAAGAAAGGTATTGAATCTTTTCAACTGGAAAGTCTTGTAAGCGTTGATGATGCTATACATGTCTATAAATAATAAAGAAAATGAAATGTAAAGAATCGAAAACGAATTAACTCAAGGAAAATTTATATCATTTTTTTTAACAATATGTAATTCTATTATTTTATATTCTTTCACCTTTCAAAACTCTTTCAAACTAAAGAAATGTTTTAATTACAGTGTTTTATATACATAAAAAAATAAATTAGAAAATCGTATCGTGAACAGCATTTAAATATTTATTAATTATTACACTCTTGTAATCGAATGAACAATGTGTTATTTAAAAGTAATCACTTTTCTGAAATAGTTCTTTTTGTAAATAACAAACAATATTTTAAGAATATTTCTTTTAATTATAGTTTTTCTAATTGTCGGTCTGTTCTCTTTTAGAAATAAATTCCATTTCACTCCATAATAAAACCACTGGAATGTATGTTTGATCATAAATGTTCAATAAGTGTTTGTTAATTGTTCTTACGATCTGTGTTTTCTCCGCATAGCACCAGTTTATTTTCAGACGAATAAAAAAATTAATTGAATAGTTGTCAGTTTATAAAATGTCAATATCGATTTTTTTATTTATCGGCAAGTCATTTCGCATGTAAGATCATTAACATAAAAGGAATATTTCTCTGCCAATCGAATTAGTCTGATAAAATATCTATATAAAAATATGTAGGTTTATAGGTTAAATTTTAAAGATTATGACAATAAAAATGATTCAAAAGTAATTTGTTTTTTTTTTAATATGGATTTAATTTGTTCTCTTTTCACGTATATATGTATGTGACATGTATATGCAACGCTGTATGAAATATATTCTTCAATATCGCTTCATTTCTGGTACTATTTTTCGCCTCACGTTACGTGATTAATGATTTGTTATTTATATTTAATGTAGGTTAACGAGAACTGCTTTGCAATCTAATGAAGTCATTTACCCGTACACAAAATACATCGGTTCTGGCCTTTCATTTACTTCTATTCATTGTCAAGTGTAGAAAATGTATGTACGAGAGGCGTTTACTTCCATTTTTTATAACCATAATTTATTTATTCTCTAGATTGTTAATGAAACATTCACTTTTAGAGATATTAAAAAAACATCAAAAGTACACAATGGATTTCGTGTTGAAATATTCTATTTCTTAAATAGTATAAAAGTGTGTTCGAAAATTTAACGGTCATTGATACGGTCGTTGTTTCGGAAAAGAATAATTTATGTTACATGTTTTGTCTTGGAGTAATTTTAAACGGTTTCAATTTGCTGAAATTATTTTAAGATTATTTATACATAGACGTTTTATGTCAATGTAATACTTGAAAATTACTTTCTTTTTTTTATTCAACACATGCATACATGTATACAGATTTGCTTAGGGAAAAGTAAAACCTATCAATGGTTCTATCAGTTTCATTCTTATATCAAATATGCTAAATAATTCATTATTTCTTCTGCACATTTCGATAGAAATTCAATTGTCCTCAAAGTCCTTGCAAATATAATAATCAGTATCGAGTTTTTGTTTAAATTTCAACTTCTAAGGACGACACTATCGTTATTTAATTGCTTATAAGCAACGATTAAATGATTGATATTTTTTAATCTGATATTTTTGTGGTTTGCTATATAATTTAGAGTTAATTTGTATAAATGAACTTAATTATATTTAATCTGGAAAAAGAACCGATTTAGATCCAATCTGGCTGTCGTTTTTGAAAGGATGTAAAAAAATCATTTTTTCTTCTGTTAATATATACATATAATTAAAATTCTTTGAATTATAAAATAAGAAATGAGTTAAATATATTCATCAATTAAATTTTAAATGATTCTTGCATTGCAAGTATTTTCAGTTGATACGTTTTATCACAGTCTGTACAAATATTTATATGAAAATCAGGATTTATTTTTGCTGTATGCAACAAGATTTTTCACTTATTTAGAAAAAAAATTAGAGATTACAAGCTTATATTTTTTCAGAGATATTTGAAAAAAATTAAAAAAAATGCTTTTAGTTATTTGGAAAAATTAACTCTTTTAATGCCTTATAAACAAAAAAAATTATCTGAAGTAAATCGTCAATCATCATTTTTGATTGTTGCTTATTCGTATTTCAAAAGCGATCCTATCTTATTCAGGTTACCTAAGTACAGAAAAGTCTAATAAAATAGACTTTTCAGTACTTTGATACAACAAAAATGATGATTTCTTCACCGAAATGTAATAAAAAGAAATCATGAATAATAGTTTATTGAATACTGTTGATGAGAATTGGTTTTTTGGGATTAAAAATGAATTTAGTTTAATTTAGCTTAAGAATCAGAATTGTACTGTTCGTGTTCTCATTTTACTCTGTTAGAGTTTTGGTAGTACAAGCTTTCAATATTCTGTTCTACAAGAAATTGTATTAAAAAATTTTCATAGAATGTTAACTTTTAAATTTACTGAACTAACAGAATAATATTTTAAATATAAATAAATAATTTCTCTATTTTGTGTAATTTTCATTCATAAAATATCGAAAATGATGAATTCTTTGTATAATTAAAAAAAATTAAACTAGATATATCTAGAGATAGGTCATTAATTTTCCTAATGTAGATATTTTTCCCTAGATTCGTCTCCTAATCAGATTATCTAGATTGTGAGAATCTATTTCTTCTAACAATGATTTCACTACAAGAAATATTTTGTAATAAAACATTATTAAACATATATCTAAAGACACGAATCAAAAATATTAAAAATATATATTGTTTTCCTCAATAGTTTTCATCTCTGTATTATTCTAGTTTCTATTCACTATTACTAGTTTTGGCACGTGTGCTATCTTCAAGTACATGTTTGATACTACTCATATACTGAAATTAGCCATGAACAGAAGCTCGGATCATTCGAAAAGCCGATAATCATCAGGATAATCCGTTAACACAAATATAAAAATGTGTAATTATATATCTATCTATCTATCTGGCTAACTATATATACATATATTATCAGACATAACACCACTAATTATATAAAAAAATGAAAATATAACAATTAAATGCACTTAATTCTTATCGCACTTTAAGTACAATTATCATCAATCTTTTAGAAAGCTGTTTGTATATGAAAACAAACTACATAGTCATGCACTTGAAAATAAGTTTCTTTTAAGGATTTATTTAATTAAATTCATTACATATTTTGATTTTACGAAATGCTTGTTCTAGAAAATACATCAAATATATTTATTTCAATCAAAAATTTTAAAATATCTCTGTAAAAAACCAATCAGTTATGCCAAGTAGTTGGTGATTGAAATTAATGTTTATTAATATGTGATTCAGGAATTTCCGACAGTACTCGAAATCAGTTTAATGAATATATGAAACATATGTATTTTTTTTATAATATGAAAAACTCATTTGAGGCTGTTTGTCATTGGAGACTGTTATGGTATCAACTTCAATCAGACTACACATTTAAATTTACTGGACTAACAGAATAATATTTTAAATATAAATAAATAATTTCTCTATTTTGTGTAATTTTCATTTATAAAATGTTCATTATAATTAGGAACTTTTTAAAAATGTGATTTCTCTTAAAACATACCTCAGATGTATAAAATTATTTAAAATATAAAAAAAATAATATAATTGTTTCAATCATATATTGTATTTAGAATTGAAATATTAAAAACAAGTATGATTTTATTTCCACGAGGAATATTTCCAATATTTTTTTGTAGATAAACGGAAAAGTTAATGGACTAAATCGATTATTTAAGAAAATCACATGAGAAATCTTATTGCATTTCTCATGAAAGATTTACACTCTTATATATTATAACCACATAATTAGATACTTACTGTTCGTGACCACCAAACGTTGCTCGACTAAGACTTGCAAATGCCAAAACTGAACAAACAATCTGCAATAAAAACAGTTACGGTTGACTTACACAAAAAATATCAATCGAATTATAAATATATTTATCGTTAAGTTATTAATGTGGAATTGTATTTAAACATTTTCTTTTTTTATACATTGTTTAATTTTTTCTTGGCGAATCATTGTATAAAATATGAGAAAGTAATTAAAAATTTACAAATTCTACAATTAGAAATGTATATATATATATACATATATATATATATATATATATATATATATATATATATATATATATATATGTATATTATATCTTCTTGTGTTGTTTTTCAGTGTATTTACTGTCCACTGTACTAAACAAATCCTGTAAATCATATATGATTTCCTTTCTTTACGATCGATTTCGACTTTTATTATTTCTAGGTAGATCTCAAATATCTACTTGAAAATAAAGTGAGTCGACATTGAAGATCAAACTGAGGTCGGCTAAACGTGTGAAGTAGAGAAAAGAATTCATATATATCTTATGGAGTTCGTACAGAACACAGTTTCAGTTTGTTATTATAATAATTTTTTTGGTTCAGAGGCTAAATTAATTTTTATAAATAAATTTTTCATCCCACAAACAACAAAAAAAACAGCTTTAAAATTCAGTCTATGACTTTTAACTGAATCAATATATTTTGATATTTTCTTATTACCTTACATGTATGTAAAATATAAGATTTTCAATTTTATTATCCGATAGAAAAAAATGGATTTTAACATTTGATATTTCGTTGCTTTTTCGTCTATGCTGCCTTTTCTTGTAAACTTTTTCAAACGAAAAAAGATTTATGTGAAAATAACAAACATTTAATGGGGAATAAAAGTCCGAAATCCTGTAAATTTTATATTTTTTCTTACATTTCAAAGCAATATGTCTGTTTCGTTCCTTGCTGCTCTAAGGATAAAAAATAATCATCAAAATCGTATAAACAACAATCAAAAGTATTAGTAATCGACCGTGGAACGTTTATGAGTAAACAAAAATTGCTGTTTGTGGAAGAATGAAAAAATTGTTATGCAAAGTATCTTCTGTGCAATATTAACAGAAATTGTTTCCAAGTATTCTCTTGTCTCTACAGTTATGAAAATTCCAAACTGATAAGTAGCTAATACAAGGACATATCATCCAGCATTTAATTTAATTTATTAAAAGGATGACAAAAGATTAAGCAAGATGATTTATTAAAAATCAGTTCCGATTTTTACTCTTCACCGATTACGGTAACTTTTCTAATCAAAATGTTCAACAGATGATTATTGTTTATTTTCAATTTGACAATTGTAATTTTATGGTGATTAAATCAACTCCAGAGCATTAAGATACTGAAAATATGTATTTTATGTGTCTCAATGCTTTAAGAATGATCGAATCGAATAAAAATGTTCGAGAAAATGAATAATTTACAGTGTCAAAAAATATATTTTGATTTGAAAAATTGTGCTGAAGCTTTTATTTAAGATTGGTTCGAAATTTTGGAATTATTATCAGTAACTATTATAATATACATATTAACAACAATATGAAAACCATTTTTTCAATCGTATCTTTTTGAAAATGTATTTACATTGTCATTCTTTTTATGAAATATCAATAAAAAGTATGCTCAGATGAAATCCAAATACATTTTGAGAGACTCGAAATTCGTCATGAAATAGAGAGACGCAACGGAATGATTTAAAGAAATTAGAGAGAGAGAGTATTCGTTTTTCTGTACACTCACAATCAGTTTCGACGCCATCGTCGCTCGCAAACTCGTGGATGAATTCCGTGATCACAAACAAAAACAAAAAAAAAATAAATAAAAAAAAACAAACGAAATGAAGCGCGCACACACAGAGATCCAATCGACTCGATCGAACCACGTCGAGTGCAATGTCTGATAATCGCACCAGACGCCCTTTTATATGCGTCCAGTAACGAAAAATCCTACCATTTATGGATCGCGCACGCGGACCTTGTTAATGACATCGAACCACTTCCATCGTCTCAATTATTTTTCGAGATCGTTCACAACGTGTGCATGCACGTATGTATGTGTGTATGTGCCCGTCACTCATACACACATCGTTTCACATACTTAAGCGAGAGAGAGAGCGAGAACGACGACGAGATCGGAAACGGTGACGGCGGCCATGACCTCTGGCTATGCAGAAACCGTACGACCGGTGAAAGAAGAAACACAATTTCTTTCGATTGTCGTGCACTTGAAAATTTTTAACGAAACGATCCGATGAATTATGCTGTCTTTCACTCTGACTTGAGCACTTGGTGCAGAGCGGCCGGCCGTGCCTCGAACCGCACCAATGACCAGATGTGGCTGCGTCACCTTGCCCGTGATTGATTTTTTTTTCGATTTATTTATCGTCCGAGATTCGAAATCTATCTCTTCAGTGCATGTTTTCAGTGTCACTCGTTTCGTTTTATTTTAATTGTTCGATAATTAATACGGCCGGCATTTAAACATTTCGATTAGGTGTGTTTCAGTTTTAACATTCAAGTTTGAACATTGAACGCTGTAGGCTTTATATGACATTTAACAACCTTTGAAATTCTTGTACGAATACCAGCATACGACCGAATATATTATATATATATATATATATATATATATATATATATATATATATCAGTTTCACACATCTTTAGAAAAATTGATTCACTTACTGCAAATGGAAATTTGTAAATTTTTAATAAATACTTTGAATATTTTACACTTTTTTTTAGAGACGTTCACTGGCCTCTATCGCGACAAAATTAAATACTATTTAAGAAAACATTTTATTCAGAAATTTTAATAATGACGTGTAGAAAAATGACAACTTATTTATGTTAATGAAAAAAAAAATAACTCAATTGAAAATGTTTCTCATTTAAAGAATATCTGTCAATAATCACAATCAGGTACGAAACAAGTTTATTTAAATAATATTTATTTATTTATATATATATATATATATATATATATATATATATATATATATATATAGTTTGATTCAATTTAGGATTCCAGATGGAAGTATTTAAAGGGAGACCAGGGGCTAAGAAGAGTAATGTTATTTTCTATTTAATATTTTAGTTCAATTCAATACTAAAATAATAAATGCGGGATAACATTTTTTTTTAATTTTTGCGTTTTTTTAATGCTTTCAAACAAATTTAATACGATTCTTAAATATATATATATAGAGAGAGAGGAAGAACCAAAAATAAAAAAATAAGGAACTGCTTAAAAAGAGAAAATAGCGTTTGTTATTAGAAATTAATTTAAAAAAATCCTTTCCTCACATCCTTGATAAGTGTATTATTTTCACCAGAAGATTTTTGGTTGCGTTATTAGATTTTTTAATTTCGGTAACATGCTTTATATAATTTTTTTTCATAAAAATTTTGCAGACGATTGTTGAAATATTAGAATAATTAATTATTTAACACATTTTTACGTACTCAGTATTGTGTTAACGCAACATTAACTACTTGCATTTGTAACAAATTGAACTCTCGTATCGATCAACTGTTGATAAACACTCGGATATGTTCCTTAGTGAAAAATACAAGAAATGAATGGACATAACTTTTAAATTTTGCATGATTCTATAAGAAGTTCTCTTATGTACGAAGGAAGTTTGAAAAGAATCTTAGATATATAACAGATTCATTTTCAAATCGTACTTTATATTTCGACATAATCTGTTCGAAGCTCATCGAACTCGCCCCAACGTTTCTCCAACTTCACGATTCTCTCTCAGAAATGAGTTTTTTCGAGGTTCTCAAAATAGTCATTTTAGGCCTCTGTCGCCTCTTAATTAGACTCAAATTGCTTTCCAGTCAGAAAAATTTGGAGTTGCGGAAACAGATGAAAATCTGAGGCAGCCAAATCATGTGAATACGGTAAATGCAGAACGACTTCAAATTTCAATTTAAAGTTTTTTTGAAACGTTCCTGTGGAATCCTAAGTTGAAACAGTCTGTATAAGCTAACAAGTTATTAATTTTTTAATAATGATAAAAAATTAATAACTTGTACTCGCAAATACTAGATAGTTAAACAAAAATAAACTGTTTTGATTTTTCTACTAGTTATTTTTCCTATCAGTGTTTCAAGTTTCATAACACGCTTAGTAGATATTTTTTTATACAATTACAAGAATGATTAATTCAATTGGAAAGTAATCTCTAATTTAAATTTCAAATGTGCAGAGAATTTTTTATATACACATTTTATAATTTTAACTATTGTTTTTAACCTCTTAGGTGGGTATGATGGATACATCCGTCTTCTCCACTTCTCCGCAATTTACCCATTCAAGGGGTTAACTAATTTCGATCTTTGGATAACTTGTGAACTCAATCCGAAGAAATCTATTCTTATTTTGATATGAAGAATTTGTTGAATTAAAAACTCTGAAATATTACAGCAAATTAACTGATTTAATTACATGTATACATGATCCCTTAGAAAAAATGTCAGGCCTGAGGCAACCAATATTTTTGAGGCCTTTCAAAATTAAAACTATGGGGAAGAAAATATAAAACGTTTATATTTGTTCAATGATACTTCTATTCAATATTTATTCATGTGTAAAAATTATTTAACAGAAGCTATTTGCGTTTCAGTACTAGCAAATTTAGCTGTTATTTCACTTATATATATATATATATATATATATATATATATATATATATATATATATATCAGTATCAGCAGCCAGCATCGGCCTCTTTAGGTTCGCTGCTGAATGAAGACTTTTTATTAATCGTTCCAATTCAAACGATTTAATGTCTCTCTTTTCCACAAATTTACAACAAATTTTCTTATATCCTTATTTCATTTGCTCACTGGTCTCTTTCGGAGTCTTTTTAAATATCTGACTTCCGAACCAATAGTTTCTCTTGTCCTTCAATTTTTTTATCTATGCGTGTGTCGTCCATATCACTCCCATTTCCATTTTAAATCTTCGTTCCTTATTATGTTTGTAACTTCAATTTATTTTCGTATCCATCCCATCTTTTGTATTTTCTCCTTTTGGTATTCTCAGAGTACATCTTTTCATACTTTCTTGAGCTGTCTGTAGTCGTTGTATTGTTTTGGCATTAATAACCCGTGTATTACTTCCGTAGTGAGTACAGGCAGAATATTCTAGTCCAATACTCTTTTCTTCAAACAGAGTGGGATGTTCATATATATATATATATATATATATATATATATATATATATATATATATATATATATATATATATATCTTTGTATGTATATAAGTATATTCATATACTTGACTTCTCTTGGAAGTAATTTAAAATGAAATTGAAATAAACATGTAAACATTGATATTTTAGATATACCGGTATTTTATTAAAGTATTATTCAATGATGAATAAAGTAATTCTCGCTAAACAAAGCTGTTTTAGCATAATCTACAAAAAAAACACAAGCCTTTAGTACCGAATAGCTAAGTTCAGAACGAAAAAAGAGCAAGAATAAGTTATTAGCATTTTTGTGTGAATTCAAATAGAACTCATCGGTAAAATTGGTTGTAGTTGATGAGACTAAAAATCCAAGAGCATTAAAAATTCGTACGCACATATTATCTGGTGTTCAGCTCAACTCACAATATACTTTATTCATGCAAGAAGTTGCAAAAAAACAGTTTCATAACCACTTCATACTCGAAGTCAAGAAGTATCACAGAGAAATGTAGAAATAGTTCATGATTTCAGCTGATTAAAGCACTGATACTTCTTGACAATGATTTTGCGCATTGAGATATTGCTATTGTATCCAAAAAGAACTGGAAAATAAAGTAGTGGCTTTGGCTGCAAACACAACTGTCTTAATACAGTTCTCGGGGAAAACATCATTATGGCCTACAAAAAGACTCCTCAAACGTAAGCTCCTTGGTGAGGTCATGGTAATCTTCAAAAACAAAATGAATGAATATAATGATATAAGAGGCAGAAGAACGCTGTAAAATATTAAATAATTCGACATCAAAAATGTTATTTTTAATTGGAAAAATATATGGAATCACACTAAAAGCAGAACGTTAATGAATTATTAGAAAAAAACACGTGCAGAATACAAATAGTGATAGTTACATTAGATATTTATTAGAACCAAAAGATTATCAAACTATATCGAGTGTTACAGGAGAGATTGAGGCTGTCTAAAAAATAGTCACGATTGGCTTAAACTCGACGAAAATCTTGGATTCCAGGTCCCGCTAAGGGAAGAAATTGTCAAAAAACTTATTTTTTAGTCTAGTATAGGCAAATAACGACATGAATTAAAAGAATCTATAAGTAAGAAGAAACTTCTTAGTCCTACAAGAGATGGTATTGATACAATAATCAATTATATAAGTTCTTTAACAAATCGAAAATGGAAATTTTATGAACACTTAAGTACACTGAGGAAGACTCTTGTTAAAGCAGCAGCATAGCTCTATTCAAATAAAACTTAACAGTCCCGTGAAACTTTTTTGAATAAACAATTGTCTTTCATGGTTTTGAGAAAAAATATTAGGGGTACTAATTAATTCGATGCCATTTTTTATAAACAATGAATGTTTACAGAAAAATGGAATACAATTCAATCCTGAATATACTCCACATTATTTTGTGTAACTTTGCTCTCTCTGTCGGGTAACTGACGGATCCCTTATCGAAAAAAGATGGTAGTTTCAAGTCGATGAATTTTTAATACATTTTCGGACCTTTTCCAGTGTTCCAGTATTTTTTGCATATTTTATACACCACAACACCTTCCTCCAAACCTAAGCAAATCCGTGCAGCATTTTTTTTCAACCTGAGTTCGAAAACTATGCAATTCCTAATAATATGTTTTTAGGACGCTATCATATTCACTACTGTTCTGTGAGATTATGACAACTATTTTGCAAAGATTTATAGTGTTTTCAAATATTGGGATTGGAAATTCAATATTATAAAACAACGAGAAAATATTTTAATTTAAAACAGAGTTTTGATTGATTCAATCTAAACGCACCGAATTAATTTTATACTTTATGATTTTTGTTCTGGATCTTAAAGTATTTACATTGAGATATATATATATATATATATATATATATATATATATATATATATATATATATATAATTTTTTAATTATACTCAGTACTAGCTATGTCATTATTTTTTTTTATTTAATCCAGATTAACGTGGATTTACTGTGTTTTTAAAAACTGTAAACTATACTTAACAAATAAATATATTTTTGATAAAATAATAATTTATATATAAAAAATAAATAAATAAAAGATAGTAAATTCCTCATCACGTATTGGTGTTTCCACCTATATAATTCAAATGATAAAACTTTCATTGGTCAAAATACAATCATTTCAAAATATGTACACAATTTATTCAAGAATTTATTATAAACGGAACACATACCATCGAACGGAAACCGCATATTTGTAATTATAATAGTAAGACAATAGCTTTGTTTTTAAAACAGTAATTATTATTATATTCTAGGAAAAAAGTGCTCTTGAATGAATATGTGAAAACAGTATTTACATACGTTTCAATTAACGTTATCGTTACAAGTTTTCTATACATATATATATATATATATATATATACACACACAATCAAAAATATGAAAGAACGTTCGCGTCATTTCTAGTTTTCTAGTCATAATAACATGATCAAAATTCACGTAGGGGTTCTCTTACTTTATAATTTTTCGAAAGTTGTTGTTTTTACCATTTAAATTATACATTGGTTTCTATTGGAATTTCTTTATTTTTATACTGAAAATATTACATACAATTAATATTTATGTAATTTTCTATATAATATCGTTTATATACATTCTGTGAAATGCATAATGCGTTTTTTTTTTAAAAAAATAATTAGGTAACTTTTAAACAATTTTTATACGTTTTTAAATGTACACATATATTTATATATATATATATAAAGAGAGAGGGGGGGAGGGAGAACAAAAAACAAAAAAATAAAGCACTGCTTAAAAAAAACAAATAACGTTTGTTATTGGAAATTAATTAAGAAAATTCGTTTCCTCGTATCCTTGATATTTTATCGTTTTCACCAGAAGACTTTTGGTTGATTTATTAGAATTTTTAATTTCGTTAACATAATGACTATAATTTTTTCATAAAAATTTGTCAGGTGATTGTTGAAATATTAGAATAGTTAATTATTTAACACATTTTTACGTACTCAGTATTGTGTTAACGCAATATTAACTACTTGCATTTATAATAAATTGAACTCAGGTACCGATCAACGGTTGATAAACACTCGGATCTGTTCTTTATTGAAAAACACAAGAAATGAATGGACATAACTCTTAAATTTTGCATGATTTTATAAAAAGTTCTCTTATGTACGAGGAAGGTTTGAAGAGAAACTTAGATTTATTTTCACATTGTACGTTATTTTTCGACATAATCCACTCGAACCCCATCGAACCCCATCGAACTTGCCCCAACGTTTCACTAGCTTCACGATTCTCTTCCGGAAGTGTTTTTTCGAGGTCCTCAAAATAGTTTTATGTGGCCTATATCACCTCTTAATTTGAATGAAATCAGTTTTCAGTCAGAAAAATTCCGTGTTTCTGGAACAGATGAAAGTCCAAGGCAATCAAATCAGGAGGATACGATGGATACAGAACGATTGTAAATTTCAATTCGGCCAGTTTTATGTCAAGCGACAACGTTTGATTGAGCCAGTGTAGTCGTGGTGGAAGAATACTTTTTCTTGGAGATTTCAGAACGTTTTTCCACGATCGCATCCTTTAACTTCCCCAAAAGTGCTACGTACTATCGGTCAATAATTGTTTTTCTCTTCTAAAAATATTCGATCGCGAGAAAATTGTCTTCATCACCTTTTTATCCAAGCGAATAATCTTTCTCTTCTTCGGAACCGTTTCGCAGCGTACAGTCCGCTAATTTGAGTGCGTTTTCGATTCTGTAATGATGAATTTAAGTGTGTGAATTCAAGTTTCATGTATGGTCACAAAACGTTGCCTGAAATCTATTGGTTTCTTCTTAAACAGTTCCAAGAGTTTAACTATTTTTCCCTTTTGAAAATAGTCGATCAGGATGAATGCTCTCGCATCCTAGATAACTGACCTCACCACCTTTCTATCCAGAATTTCCATTCGCATTCCAGTTGAAAAAAATAGGGATTATATGTGTACACAACTGCAGGAGTTTACGAAGCATTACTCGGGTTAGAGAAGTGAAAATGTTTTAAGTTGTTTTAAAAAATACAATTTTATCTTTTCAGATGGAGTAAAACGATTTTTTTCTAACTCCCGGCCTTCGCTCTTCCAGGAGCAAAGGTGAGTCTTTTCTCGGAGGCCTTCGGTCTCGAGTTTATTTTGTCTGTGGTTTCTTAGACGTTCCGCAATAGTTTTGCTGGCCATTTTAAATTTTGAAAATGTTGATAAATTCCATAGCGTAATTTCTAAAAATTTTACAAATTATAAAAATGAATGTTAACTCTTCTTACAGAGTTTTTAAAACTCTATCCCTAGATATTTCAGTTTTATTGTGCGATAAAGAGTTTTTGTCAGACAATATTGGTGGATGTTTAGATGATTGAAGTGTATTCCATTGTTCCATAAACATTATTTTTCTATAAAAAATAATGTGCGTGGTCGCCACGCACATTAGATAGTGAAACTTCTGTATAAAAAGTGTGAAGGAAAGCGAATTGTTTTTTAAATGAAGGAGTAGAATAGTCTGATCATGCAATAGCTGGAATCACTTTTTTAAATTTAATTCAAATCGACACATTATTACAAACGGTTGAAAAAATATATAATACACACGATATGATACTCAAAATATTATACAGAGCGATACATATATACAAAAGCTATTATAAGTATAGATTAAATACCATGTGATGTAAGTGATTCGATACACAACGAGAAAATTTATGTACACGGGCCTAAAATTAAAATGAGAAACTTTAATGACTACGAATCGTTTCTACACGTCGGTGTCCATTCGTTTATAATTTAAATAACAATATTCATCAACAGTACGCCAAAAAAGTGAAACGAAATAGTGAAACGGGCCGTTCATTCTACCCCTCTGCCCCCACCAGTGTCGTGCGCCGACCAACTGCACTGTCGAGTTCCGTTTCTATTTTGATTTCATTTTGAATTCTATGAGGCGGACTCGCACTACCGTGCGCTAAGAAGTCCCACTTCAAAAAGGCACCGAATTAATTTGCACACCTTATATATAAAAAATAAATATAAAACACTGTTTGTTAAATAATATGTCTCGTATTGAAAATAATGTCATACTTTAATAATTGATCACGGTACTATTCGGTATATTTAAAAAAAAATTTTTAACCGGTCCATAAAAATATAAAAATGATATGTAACCAAATGAACACTAATATTAATGTGTATATATAAGACACAATGGTTGTCTTTATGACCGTGACAGACATTGGCAATGACGTTTTATGTAAAAAGACATGTTATGGAAGTGAGAAAGTGGTGTTTATTTACAATAGAAGTCATGGCCATCGATCCAATCACGAATGTTTTGCTCGTACGCTTGCAGACCGGTTGGAAACCTCATCGCTTTCAGGTGTTTTGTAATTTTTACTCTTATTGCATTTCTATATGCCTTAGCGTGGATTTTGTGACGAACACGTACGTATCGACTCAGCCTTTCATTCACTTAAAACGTTATATTCGATTTCTTGACAATAAAAAGAAATGTAAAGGAAATTAAAATTTATTATATATATATATATATATACATGCACGGCATTTCCTAAAACATAATTAAAATAATTTGCGGTTAATAACCTAACATTAAAACAAAAGTGAGAGGGAATTTGAATTGAATTCAGGACGAATTGATTGATTTAAACGATAGAATTTTTAAAAACATCTATAGTTCCCTATGAAAAAAAATAACTTCAGGCAGTGGTGCACCTATGTGTGGGAGGAATGGCACTCCCAACGGAAAAGGGAAAAAAATACTAGAAAATAAAACAAAATAATCGCCTGAAAATGCTTCTATATGAACAAAGAAATTAATATGATAATGATTAAGAGATTAATGTAATAATCTAATTCCCCTATCATTATAATCTATATATACACACAGAGAGATGTTAATGTAAATGATTGAAGTAATTGAAGACTTTTATAAAGAAATCTGAATTTTATTCTTTAAATAAATTCAAAATCACCTAAAGTTTTACTGAATTCACATTAAAAACTAATTTATCTGTTCAACTCGCCCTCCCCCCCTGGTTAAATCTTCAGTACGTCACTGTCGCGAAAAAATATATATTAACTCGTTTCCCATAAATCACTGAAATTTTAAATTAAAAAATAAAAAATGTCACATTTTCTTCTAAATATAAAGTAAGTTTGATTATTACAGTTATGCAAATATTTCAAGTTTGTGAATTGTCCCAAATCTTTAGATTTAGATCATAAAAGTTTATATAAAATATAAATTATCAACAAACTCCCATCGTTTTATTTCCGTCGTTTGTTATAAATTTCTAATGACTTCAAACTTCTAATATTTAGAATGAAGACAAATTTAAAAAATATTTTTATATTATTTTTTCAATAATCTTAAACAGATTGAATGATTTCCACGAATGAATTTTTTTGCCTATTCCACAATCCATTCAAAAAGTGCTGATTAAAAAATGTCAATAAGTAATTATTAATGACGTTTAATTCTTCTTATACACATTAACAATACTGAATAATTTTTAAATATTTTTTTTCTATTTTAAGACTTTAAAAAATACCATTCTTCTTATGATTTGTATATTACATCATTATATATTATAAATATATGCTGATATATTTATAATATATCAGCATATTTGTTAGTGTTACTATATAAAAAACTGCATTAAAACAATTTATATTAAAAACCAATTGAAACATTTGCGCTCATATATATATATATATATATATATATATATATATATATATATATATATACACTAGTGTATATCCTGTCGAAATTGATGGAAAAATAGAAAGAAAAATTTGTTTATTGGTTTTTAAAACATAATATATTTAAACTATATATAAAATAAACTATATATATATATATATATATATATATATATATATATATATACTCGTATATAATATAATATATAAAAAAACCAAAACCGAAACTTAAAGAATTAAACTTGAAACCTATGAGCTGACAAAGCAAACATACTCCTCACTTTGTCTTGCGGACAAAATGACAAAAAATATGGCTTTTATTATATAGAAATATATATATATATATATATATATATATATATATGTATGTATATGTATATAAAATAAGTAAAAAGCTTCGTATATGATTCAGTAGGTGGTGTTAAGAGTGCCGCATGGTAACGCTCGTGATTGAAATGTATTCATGTTACATATCGTTTGAAAGGTGTCAATCATAGATTCCATTTGAGCATCAGACACATTTTTTTCTGAAAGAAAAGCGTCCGAATTTGGTCAATCGCAAGCGGGGCATCTTCCACCACGACAACTCAAAACCACAAACAGAAAATCTGACTCTGCAAAAATCGAAGCAGTTGAAATGGGAAGTCATGTCGTATCCACTGTATTCTCCGGATATTGCACCTTCAGATTATTATTTGTTCCGATCTCTTCACAACAGTTTAAAAGGTAAAACATTTGACACCGCGGAGGCCGTCAAAAACCACCACACCGCATGTTTTTTTCCGAAAAACTACGCAGCTTTTACGAACAAGCATTCCAGCAGCTGCCTGAATGTTATAAAATGATTTCATAAAACGATGGTGAATACATTGAATAATATTTGAATACTAATATTAGGGTGTAACATATGAAATTTCGGAATTTGTAGGTGAGAATTAAAACGCGATATTCTTAACAAAACAAAATATATTTAATCAAAATAAGCTCCATCAGCTTCAATGGTCTTTTACCAACGAGAAATTAGATTGTTTATCGGATTTTTATAAAAATCGACATTTTGAAAGCTTATAAAGCCTTCGAATCATTGAATCACCTTCTAATGGGTTTAGGAATTTTTTATTTCTTAATAATATTCCAAGTGGCGAAAAAGTCCATAGTAGATCCGTGAAAGATCTGGCGAATAAGGGGGATGCGATAAAATTTCCTAATTCGATGAATTTAATTTGAAAATTGTGATTCGAGGTATGTGATCGAGCATTGTCTTACAATAGTATTGGCCCATATCTATTGATTAGTATTCTCTGTTTTGTTTTTAATTTTTCATTCACGTTGTCGATTTCGCGACAATATTAATCAGCCGTAATTGATTCGCCTGGTTTTAAAAAATAATAATTGATTATTCCTTTATTTGCCGACCCATAACACCGACACAGTAACAATATTTTTTTTTAGTGTAATGACGGCTTGGGTGCTTGTTCTGGAGCTTCATTTCCATTCAACCATTGTCCAGATCTTTTTCTGTTTCATACAGGATCCACTTTTCATCACAAGTAATGATTCGATTTAAAAATGGCGTTTCATCATTTCGAATCATCAATGAAGAAGACATCTCTAAGCGTCTCAGTTTGTCACCATCTGTCAATTCGTGCGGCACCCACTTATCCAGATTTTTCACCTTTCCTATTGCAGCGAGGTGACGAGAAACAGTCATAACACTACCATTTAAATCACATGCGAGAGCGCGAACTGTTGTATGTGGATTAGCTTCCAGCATGGCTTTCAAGTGTTCTTCATTTACAATAGTTTTGGGCCTTCTTTGAGGCTTATTATCGAGATTCATATTACAGGAACGAATTTTTTTGTACCATAATTGAAGTCTTCTGTGGCTAGCCGACCTTCTTCGAAAGCTTCATTGATATTTCTACCCGCTACCGCTACATTGGGTCCCAAATTGAACTCATAAAAAAAGTAGATGCAAATTTTTATGGACACCGTCCTGTTAAGGATATAAAAAAACAACAATAACTCCGTATTCAAAAACAATTGAAGTGTACAGTACATTAGTCAATTCCAAATAGCTGAAATTGTAAAATATTACACAGAACCTTTTTCAATCGCGGTCGACCTCTAATTGACTGAAATTCAGCAACTGGATATGTTGCAACCTGATACAACGTTACATCCGTTACAGTCATATCGTGTATCTTTTCATTGTTTATTTTTCGAACATGCAGCACATCTTCGGCTTGCCAATTTCGGAGTTTCTGCTGGTTGACTTGAATATTTTGATATGTAATGTCTCTCTGTTAACCAGAAAGGAAAATTATCAGAATCTTCGCTAATAACTATCCGATTCTGTCTGACTTGTGGGTATTCTTGTATGATTTCTTTTTCCAGTCGAAAATGACATCTACTAAATCTTTTTCCACATTTTGTTGGTTACAAAAATCTTCAAACAATAGTCCTGTTGATTAGCAAGCTGGACGCTGACTGAACAAATATCACAATGATTCCTTATTAACGACTGTCATTTGTCACTTGATATGTTACAACCTAGTAGTTGTATTAATACTGATAGTTGAATACAAAAACCCTTTTTCTTGGGAAAAATAATCGCCTGAGCTCAATTTCAAATCGTATACAAACTTTTGCATTGATTTAATATATATATATATATATATATATATATATATATATATATATATGTGTGTGTGTATATATATTTATGTATATATATATATATATATATATATATATAACTATATATATATATATATATATATATATGTGTGTGTGTGTGTGTGTATATATATTTATGTATATATATATATATATATATATATATATATATATATATATATATATATATATATATATATAGGAATATGAATAAATCCTATAATTGTATTATGACAAATGAGTAGTTACTAAATATCGAACCTTTCTTATTAAAATCCCATACACGGATATACAATCAACAAAATTAGTAATTAAAATGCAAACTTTCAAAAAATCGAAATTTTAAATTCAAACTGGTTGAACGCACACCTCTGATACGCATTCAAATTGGAATAGCTATGACGTGAATTAATCATCCGTTATATATATATATATATATATATATATATATATATATATATATATATGTATACATGTATGTGTATAAAAGCGAATGAGTGAGTTTTGTGCATGCATGTATATGCGTGTCCCAAAATGAAAACAAACAAAAACAAAGAACCGAATCATATCGTCTATAATCGTACATCATCCGTTACTGTAGAACACATTCATTAGACTTATATGTCTGACACATTTATTATTATGTTCTTTTGTCAAAACTTCATTGAATGCTTGATAACTAAGAAAAAATGCGTGTTCTAATAGCACAAGTCGTTTAGATTATACATACCGATATACGGATTTTGTTATAGTTAGATTTGCTTCAACAATTTACACTTGGTTCGAGAGAAAGGTGCGTGTCGTACACTTGAAACTGTATAATTAGTGGAAATTAATTTAATGTTTGTTTTAAAAAGACATATATACGCCTGAAAAAAAACACACATTGTTCTAATTATTGTCCACGAAGTGAAATTTATAATTAAGTTGATGTTTTTGATACTAGACTATAAGCGTTTGTTTGAAACGGTAAGTTCCTATGAGAAGAATTTAGTTTGAATAATTTGATTCGTTGTGTTCCGAATACCCTGTTACATTATTAATTTAAAAGTTTGTTCATTTACATGGTGATTCCCAGTTAAATTTTTAAATCAGTCGCTAATGACCTTTGGTTATCCGATGCGTTCTTAAACATCAAATAACCCACTTACCTTTTTTTGAAAAAAATAATGCAGAATAAATGGTTTCTTATTAGTACTATGAGTTATTTCACTCGAATGAATAATTACAAAGTTAAAAATAAAAGATTTTCAAGAACTAAAAAAACTCTTATTCTACCTACAGGATTTTTATTTGTGATTGTTCATATAATCCAGATTAACTTATGTGCATTCTTTTCGACAAGGAATTTGTCAGTTACCCGACAGATGGAGCAAAGTTAATAAAATAAAGGTAGATATTTTGAAGATAAAACGTATTCTATTTTATGATAAATGAACATTCATTTTCTATAAAAAATGTTATGTGAAAATCTTATGTGCACTTTTTTTATCATTTTCCGCATGTTTTATGCTCCTAAACACTTTTCTCTGAAGCTGAACAACTCATTCCCGTAACCTCGATAGCATTTTTTTTCAACATGAATGTAAACAATATACAATGCCGAATGTGTTGCTCTTCGGACGCCATTGTGTTCATTACTGTTTTGTGCGATAATGCCAAGGAACTTTGTCAAATGTATGGCGTCTTAAAATGTTAAAATTGGTACTTCTAAATCTTAAAACGGCAAGAGAATATTATTATTTAAAATAGTGTTATGATTTAATCAATTAAAGGGCACCGAATTAATTTTCACACATAATATATTGGATTCATACATATTACTGATCATAATTTATTCGAAATAATCCAAAAATATAAAAGAACATTTTATTTTTATCATGCATTCATATATTAAAATTCTCAAAATAATCGATACAAATCATAAAAATGAATTCAAGTAATTTATAAAACTAATACAAACATATACATATATATATATATATATATATATATATATATATGTATACACATATATATATATATATATATATATATATATATATATATATATATATATGTATGTATGTATAAACACAACATCTTTATGAATACTAATAGGAAATACTTTAATTTTTTTTTAGATCAATCATCATACGCAACAAGTTTCTCTTTCACTTTTCGGTAGACATAAAAAGGAGGTGCAGGTTTTTTTATCATATATGTTTCTCATTCTTACGAAACGCTTTTTTTCTTTTTATTGCGGAGACATCGACCGTATATCGGAATGAATAAATGATATAGAAATGCTTTAAGTGGTGTCTTCACTTTCCAGTCAAGATTATTTCTTTTATATATATATATATATTTTTTTATTTTTTTTTCTTATGCAGACATTCGTTGAACGATGAAATATTTAGAGAGATTGTTTGAAACATATACTTATCGAACATAATATCCGGGTACGTCGATGAAAAATACTGTTTAAAATATTTTTCAATTAGTATATGTTAGGTGTAGAAATTGATTCGGTGCATTTTTTTTATAGAAAACGAATTTTTATTCATCGTAAAATGGAATACGTTTTATCTTCACTATATTCACCATTATTTTAAATAACTTTGCTCTATCTGTCGGGTAACTGACAAATTCCTTGTCGAAAAAAAATGGAAGCTTTGAGTTGATGAAGTCTTAATGCATTTTTAGACCACTTTCGTTATTTTAAAATAGGTATCAGCCAGTCGATACTGGAGCGACTGGAACAGATGATAATCTGACAAAATTAGGTCCGATGAATACGCAACATGCAAAGGAATTTTCCAGCTCAATGAACACAAAACAATGAGCTTTGATTGAGCTTTGTACATTACCCTCAATAACAACACCCTCATCGTTTATGTCTTTCCAAAAACAAAATAACACTTTTTCCGACATGGATATTTGGTTTCAGTGTTGATATCGATGATTCGTCAGACGTAACCTACGATTTCAAGTGCTTAGGATTGTAGTACAAAACCCATTTTCATCTCCTGTTATGATTTAATGTAAAAAAATCTGTTCTTTTCGATCTTGTGAGCGATGACGAAGCCGTATCACATTCTATTTTTTTTGTTTTCTGGTCTGAGCTCATGTGGAATCCATCGGCCTAGTTTTTGAATTTATCTCGGTCGATGTAAATGATAGGAAATTGCTTACTGGGTAACTTCGAGTTGTTGAAAGAGTTCCTGTTCAGACCTCTTTAACTGTTTGTAAATGGGTATCAGACAGTCGTTGCTGAATCGACTGGAATAGGTGATAATCTGATGGTACTAGGTCTATTTAATATGCCGCGTGAAAGAGAGAGGAGTTTTCACTTAGCTGCTCAAGCAAATTTGTCAAGTCACTTTGGACCATTTTATGAAAAATACGACTGATCGTAATCGCCGATTTCCTAACTGTCTAATTAAAGTTGCCCTGAAATATTATTTGGAAGAGCATCCACTAGATTTCTTCATTAGTGGAATGAAGAAATTTGTTGTGTTATCAGATATGGATTTTCAACGATGATAATTATTTTGAAAAATGAATATACTAATTAAATTTTATAATCTATGCACAATTTCTGTTTTAATTTCATCCGACTATCAGATAACATTCAAGAATTATGAACTGATGTTCACAAATTTTCAGTCACTACTCGTACTTCCGAACAGAAACAAATAGATTTCATTTCCTCGAGATCACTGCTCGTCTTTTATATTTTTTCATTAGCGGTTCCGTATTTTAACATCTTCAGATTCGTACTTAATAGAGTATTCATCTGAAGATGTTGAAGAGCAAAATCAGTAATGATGAAACAAAAACAAATAGCAGTAACTTTAAGAAAAAGAAAATAAGTTCAAATTCCATGTTCACAGGAACGCGACGAGTTGCAAAAAATCATCCTAAAATATATTGTTCCAACAAAGTCTATTTTATATACCAAAAAAAACACTATTTTATGTAATATTTTCATGAAATTTAATTCAGTAAAAACTCACTTCAAAAATGAAATCCGTTCTTATTTCAAACGAAATCTGCATGTAAATATATTCATTGCATTCATTATTATAATTGGATTCGTTAACTCTGTTTAAATTTATCTTTAACCTCAATCATTTACGGTAAGAGTAATCACTTTAGCAACGTGTTCCACACTTAATTGATGTATATATATATATATATATATATATATATATATATATATATATATATATGTATTTGGTTTCACGTATACACACTTTTTATGACCATGAAAGTATATACAATATGATTGAATAACTTATATCTATATTTGAATTTAATTTACATAAAACTTAAAGAAAATCTAAATATACTGATTTCAATAATTTCAATATTTATTCAATTTATTTCAATTTTTCATTAGCAGACAAATTTTGTAAATATGAATAAAATTAGAAGCATTATGATACAGATATTCGCACAATAATATCTCGAAAAATCATTTTCTCTCAGATACAGAAACAGTAAGTCAATAACATAAAAACCTAATACAATCGAAAAAGGAAACATCAGTGATTAATAGAAACTGAATTATTTTCAACCTAGTTTATTCAACAATTACAGTTGGTTAAGTGTAAATTAATACGCAAATTAGGTCTATTACATTGTCTCACACATGAATGTTATATTAAACTAAAACCAACGTGCATGAGTGTTTAATAAACAATAGATGTATAATAATTAAAACACATGAAAACATCAATGCATGTATTCAAATGTATCTCACAATAATATACACACGCCATTCACCTGCAGTCTTATATATATATATATATATATATATATATATATATATATATATATATATATGTATGTATATATATGTATGTATATATATATATATGTATGTATATATATATGTATATATATATATATATACAGGGTGCGCGGTAAAGATTAAAAGAAATGCAAATATATTTTCAAGAAAATCAACACCGTTTGGAATGCAAGAAAGTGAAACGAAGATAATAATACGACAGTAATGTTTATAAATAATTCATCATCTTTATCAGAAGTCTATTGAAAAATCAATTTAAAAATTTGATTGGTATGCAAGTTAGATAATCACAAAATAAATACGGAATACGCCAGTGGAACGGGGTATTTAAAACCAGGATTGTTAGGGTGAAAAGATATGATTAAGTAATATATTGTTAGTTATTCATTCAGTAAACATGGAAAAGTGGTTCTGTGCATGTTGAGCTTTCGCTATGAGAACGTTTTACAAAAATGAGTTTTCTACAACTGTACAACAGCTATTTGCGCCGTCATTATAACATTCCGCATCGTGAGCAGATATCGATCGCTCATGCCATCAATTTATGTATTCAGAAATTGTTGTTAGCTGGTTTCTTATTAAATTGGAAATATCAATGCAGAAAAACAGTAAGAACGCCAGACTACATTAACCAACATATTAGAGTTGCTGTAACGTGTAGCTCACGAAGTTCATCCCTTAAACATTCATCTGCATTGAACATGACATAACACATCAGCACGTCGAATTTTACAAAACGATTTCAATTTTCATCCCTGTGAAAGTCAAATTATTCAAGAGTTAACACATTCTGATTTACGGACTTGCATGAATTTTTTTCTAGATATTCTAGCACTTTTAGATGAGTATGAAAACATGATTCACGATTTAATCATATCAGATGAAGCCCTCGTTAATTAACCCCTATCAACCCAGTAGTGTCTGACTGACACATTTTCAAATTGATTTGCATATAACATGTTAGAGTTAAAAATATTCATTTTATTACGAAATCACTGTATCTATTCCATCTGCTTTGTTTGATCTTCTAAATTATCTTACCAAAGTTTCCTAAAAAAATTTTGTTTTTTAATATTTTAACAATTTTAGAAAAAACGACATCACAACCCAGATGTGTCCGTTAGACACTATAAAAGTTTATACAAGTTAGCATATTTGAACCTGTTAAAACTTGCATGTAATGTAATTCAAGAGTAAACCATTGCTGTTTTTGTTCATTTTTTCAATATTTATTGGCATCTGTAGATGTGCAGTTCATGTCATGGCATTAGAGTTGTTTTCCAGTGTGTTTCGAGATTTGTGTTGTTATACATATTGTTAATTATTTGATTTTATGAGCCTTAAAGTTGAAAAGTCATTGTTTCAGAATGGACTGTCAATAGTGAGTTACTATAGAAAAAATAACCGTTACATACTTTAATTCTTCTAACCAAACAGAACTCGCAATATTAAAACTAATATTTTTGGATTTTGTAAAAATATGACATTGATTTCATATGTGGCAAGAAAAAACAGTGTTGTTATTTTCTTGTCTACTGTGCAGCATACCAGTGAAGACTACATGGAAAATAAAAATAAATCTTTAATAAATCTCTATTATAATGCAATGCCCCTGACAAACGGTGCATGAATATACAATTCGATGCAAAATAAAGAGATGGCCAATGGTATTTTATCAATATATTAATGTTGTTGTTGGGGTTGCATCCCTAATTATATGGAAAAAATTATATTCCACTTGGGATCAAAGAAAGAAATATTCTAAAAGAAAAATCTTTTTACAAGAAATAGCAAGTCAATTGGTCAAGCCTCATGAACAGAAACGAGGAAAGATAGGGTTAACTTAGCACCACATTGAAGCGATGGAGGATGTTGCAGGTTCAAGTGAACAAGACGCTTTAGTTCAATCAATAGATGAATCAGTGGTGAAAAGAAAAAAGCGATCTAATATTTGCCCGTCTAAAATTTCTTGAAACTCAAAACAGTATCGTGATGTGTGTAATCTAAATGTCTATTCTGATCATTCAGCTAAGAAAATAATTTGTGTAAATTGTACACCTAAGTAACTCATAATATTTATGATTTTTAAAATGTAGTAAGAATGAATTTGTATTTCGTTATATTCTACATTGTTCATATTCTTTATGTAATGTTGAGAATTTTAAGTGATGTGAATATTGAACATTACTGATCAGTTACGGTACTAAAGCATTTTGAGTTTTTGAGGGTAGAACGACAGAATAGTCTATATTGTAGTGCTGAGAACTCATTTGAATTACATTAAAAGCAGCTGCATAGTCTCGAAGTTACTGTACTGTGTGCACTTTTATCTTTCGGCATTCTAGGGCCATTCTTCTTCAAATACGATAACAAAAATGCCATAAACGTTAACGCAACTCGCTATAATAACATGATTACAACATTTATCAAGGCCCATATCATTTCCATAAATGTAGATGATGTTTGGCTAGCAAGATCCGCAGATTTAAAGGCGTTTGGTTATTTTTTCAGGAGTCACTTAAAGACTATGGTGTATACTGATCGTCCACATACTATCCCTGAACTTATATTAAAAATCCAAGAAATAATTGTAGGGATTTCGTCAGACGTGTTAAGAAAATTTTCGAATTAGATTACAGGAATTCGCACGCTAAATGACGCTCATCCACCAAGTGTTATTTGTGAAAAAATTAAACGGCCTGATATACCTGTCAAGCACATGTCAACAAAATTATATAAAAATAAAGTCATTTAGTTATTGCGTTTTGAAACTTTCTTGTTCTTCTGCCACATCCTGCAGGTGCATATTTGTTGCTGTATTATATATATATATATATATATATATATATATTGAACGGTTTAGTGTTAATTTGGTTATATGCAAACTGTTTTTTATTTCGTGTGTCTTATCATTTAACCTATTTTTGGAGCAATGGGACTTAAAAATAAAGAAATTTTTATTCGTGAGCGTGAAAAGGTATCAAAATGGTACAATGATGAAAAGAGATATATAGAAATTACCTCTTTATTGTGTTGAAGTAATGATCTTATAATCTATTATGAAAAAGCAATAAATATAAAAAAATATTTAATTATTCTATTTTGAAATTTTCTCATTCCTCTGGTGTACTCTGTATTATATATATATATATATATATATATATATATATATATATATATATATATATATATATATATACTCGTTTCAATAAGTATGGCATCTTTTACTATAAAAAATAATCTTTCGCCTTTCGTTAGCAATTAAGAACATACTATACATGGCTATTTGTTACGCTTTAGTTACGTTTTGAAAGACAGTATCAAACGATTAACATTTCGTACAATTTCAGATTTGAATGTTTATTGTAACTTGATAGTCAATGCGCATTCAAATCAACAAGTAATGTTGTAAACTAATACACCTCATACCGTTACTATACATATGTACGAGTACTCTTATACACACTTTTGTTTGCACACGAATGCTTCTTTTATTCACAAAGGATTACTGAAAAGTGTTCTCGTTTTTAATATGCAGTTATATGTTAAGTCCAGTAGTTTTGAATTTGATATTTAAATAATCTAGTACTGAAAACAGGTGTGATGTGATATAAATAGAAATAATAACAGGTAGATAAATAAATAGATTATTAGAGTTTAGAAGCGCGTCGACTACCAAGGTCGTTTGTTCAGGTGATAGAAGATGAAAAAAGAAAGTTTTAATATAAAAAATATAAAAACTGTTAGAGAATATTCAATCTTTCTTTAAACATAGGCGGATAAAAATAGCTAGCGGTAAACAAAAAAAAATAAACGACTGGATTAAGTATTTCAGACTATTTTTTTATTGAAACAGATTTCTAGATTTCAATGCGATTTAATAATTTAAAAGATGTTTGAATCATAATAATACAATATATGATTTATGGTTGAACAGGTTTTTTTCAAATAAGGAATCTTTTTTTAATTTGAAGTTAAACATAGATTGTGTGCTGGAATTTCGAGTTCATTTATTGTAAATAATAGTTTTGTATGTATTATATGCAATTTTATAAGTAACCGTTCTTTTGTAGATATTTTCAATTACATCCGTACACAACTGGAGTTCTATCTCATAAATTATTCTTCGGATTTCATCTTTTAGAGCGGAAATTATTTTAGAATTATTAGCGTACACCTGTCCTTTAACGTGACACCAAAGAAAATAGTCGGACAGTGTTCAGGATCTCGGTGTCAATTAATGTCTCCGTTTCTTGAAATAATGCGACCAAGAAGTTTTGTTCTTAATCAATCAATTGTTTCACCAGCCGTGTGGCTTGTTGCACCATTCTGCTGGAATCACATGTCTTCCAGACCAATATTGTCGAAATCTCCCTACAAAAAATTTGTTATTATGTTTCGATGTCTTTCTCCATTCACAGTAATCGCTTTACCAACCCGATTCTCAAAAAATGAAAGACAAATGACTTCACCAGAACAACGAACTTGTGTTTGTGTTTCTTTATCTTTAACCGATCCAGTTTCTTCAAATTTGCTCATTAATCAAAGAACTGTTGTATCAGATGGACGAGTATGTTGAGAATAAATATTGTGTTATTTTATACAACGGCCATTTTCATTATGCAAGTTCATAATTTCAGTGCGTTGTTTTGTTATATACAAAGCCATTAGTAAAAATACCAATGTCTAAGCTTAAAAAATATTAAAAAAATACAGTTGTCAGTTAGAAATCAGTGAAAAATGACCTCTTCAAAAATTGTGTCCCTGTTGGAAAACCCTATACATGTTTGTGTTTTATCTATGATCCTATTGTTTTTTTCTGGTGATATTTGTCTTTTTGAATCACTCGTTGATTCAAAAAGACAGATGTCTAGTGAGTATGATGGATGGGATAATGTTTCACAGCCCAAATCATTCAACTTTTGAAGGGTCAATCGTGCGATTTGTGATCGTGCATTGTCGTGTAGCAGGATTGGACCTTTTCGATTGACCGATGCGGGAACTGGACGTCGCAGTTCTTGATGCATTTTGTCGTTTTCCTAACAATAGTTCTCATCTGCAATGATTTCGACAGGATTCAAAAATTTTTAGTGGTTTATACCGAGCGCAGACCACCAAACAGTCACCATAATTTTCTCTTGGTGTAATTTGCATGCTTCGGGGATTCAGTTTTGTCCAACTATTGCGCAAGCAGCTTTCTGTTGTCGTAAAGGATCCACTTTTCGTCGCACGTTACAATACGATCGAGAAATTAATCGTTTCTGTTTCATGGAAGAAGCGTAGAACAAACTTAAATTTTTTTTGATTTTCGTTCAGAACATGCGACACCCATTTCTTAAGTTTTTTTAATTTTTCTGTGTCCAAAACTGTTGGATAACTAACGACTAATTTTTATGCAAGCTCTCGAATTTTTGTGCCTGGTTCTGATTAAACTAACGTCTTTAGTTGATCATTATGAACTGAAGGACCCCCACGACCTTCTTAATCTTCAAGGCTCTCGTTCCTGGCATGACGTTTTTGGATCCATCATTACACCGTACATCTATTAACAGTACACCGAAAGCATCGTTTAGTTTTTGAGCAGTTTCTGATGTCTTACCACCCGTCTTGAACTTGTACAAAAAATCACTCTTATTTACTTATTTTCCATCTTTGATTCAATAATCCAATTTGAAGCAAAATTAATAATAAAACCAGAGTCAATGTTACCGATATACAGATCGAAAAATGCACTTTAAAATAATATCAATAGCAATGCGATGGATCGACACTTTCATTTAATAAAATCAAGGTTAGTATTCAGAAAACAAAAATCGCAATTATTTTCCTACCAACCTAATATCATGCACGCACTAATGAATAAAGTTACATCTATGTAAAAGAAACACCTTTGAATTCCAACTTAAATAATCGACAGTCTGAAAGCCGACCATTTATTTTGAAATAATAGCGTTTTTCCATATAAAAAAATAATCTTGAGCATTTGTTGCGTTCAAAAAATAAATATTTTCATTTAAAAAAAAATTTTTTCATTCAAATTTACTGCATCATTTGGATACTGAACGTTTCATTGCAACAATAAGACGATTTGTATTCGTAGATCTTTATCTATTTGGATTTACTATAACAATACTGCCAAACAATACTAAAAAAAGGAAAGGATAAGGTCGAAAGTCATATAAATTAATTGTAGATTGCGAGTACGATGAACTGTTTAGAAACTCGAATAGAAGTCTGCATAGAAAAAAGTATCTTATAAATATATTCAAAATGTTATGAGAGACGGAGCGGTGTAAAATAAGTAACCCTTCTTGTTTGCCGCCAGTGAAAGTTGTCAGATCAGTCCACAAAAATATAATAAGTGACCTACGTATATCATATTACATTAGACGTGTAGAAAGTGTTTTTTTTTTTTTATTTTATTTATATCTTCTTTTTCTGAACTCATGTTAATCAAACCTATCATTTTTGTATACTAATTATAATAGATTTTATGTTTGAGTTTCATTAAACTCGTTTTATTCGAACCACATACCATTAAATAGGTCCAATTAAATTTAATACTACTTTAGGTAGAACATATAAAATTAGTATAAGAGAAAAATCTTATCATTATTCATATAGATGAGCTATAAAACGGAAATTACAACCAGTTCAATGGCGTGACTTGCGAATGAGTCAACATAGTCTATACCAGTGTTTCTCAAATTATGTTCCACGGAAAGTGAATATGTGTTCCGTGAAATATTATCAGAATGAATACGAGCCTGGGATGATTTTTAATGCTGCGACGGTTCAAACATGTTTGAAAACGAACCGCTCCTCTCTTTGCATAGTGAGATACTGATCTTCTTGACGTCACATAATTGTATGACTTACAATCAGCTCTTTTGCAATTTTTTATAAAATCAGGCGAGGACAGTTTCTTGGTTCAGTATCCATTTAGAGTTATAAAGCCAGTATGCTTTAGCAAAAGCGATTATTAAAATACAATTAACTTAATTGGTGACTCTGATTTAAAATAATAACACAAGGAACTTCCATTAAAATGATTTCTGGTCAAATTTAACCGAAAAGGGTCTCTGCATATTATAAATAGCTACTGTTGTTTTACTTCCTTTTAGAACGACATATTTATGTACGGAAGAATTCTAATATTATGCTGCAACCTAATCAAAGTCCAGGAACAGATTCGACTCTATAGCAGATATAAGATTCAACTTTCTATTAGTTTGCCTGATATCGAAAAATTTGTAATTCAAAAATCCAAAAACATTGAAGTCCTTAAGAACACCATTTGCAATATACATATACATATATATATATGTATATACATATATATATATATATATACATATATATATATATATATATATATATATATACATACATATATATATATATACATATGTATATATATATATACATATATATATATATATATATATATATATATATATATATACACATATATATCATATATGTATACATATATATATATATATATATATATATATATATATATATATATATATACATATATATGTATATTGCATTATATGTACACATGCTAGTTTATTTTACTATTTTTATTAATTTTATTTTAAATAATCAACACTTGAGGATTTATGTTTGGTTTTCATTTATTAACGCCTTGATTTACTCATTTATTTTATTTATTATTTATATAAATCAACCCTACAAAATAACCAAAGTGTAGTCTGTGAAAATTTGGATATTTGTGAAGTGTTCCTTCGTAGAAAAAGTTTGGGAAACTCTGGTCTGAAGAGTTAGTATTTCTATTGTGTCAAAATTTACAGTAGTTCATATATATATATATATATATTCTAATTCATTGTTTCTCATTTCTTCGTTATAACCAAATTATATTAATATAAAAATGTTATATAATTAACATTAGTTTGTACGTTTCCTCGTACAAATACATACCATAAGTATGGCTTGTAATATTCATTATCTGTTTAATTATTTAACTTTTTATCAAAGTATATAATTAATAATAATATCTAAAATTAAGTGTATGAAGTAATAGTCTTAAAAGATACTTACTGAGTGTATTATTTTATAATTTTTATATAATTGAAACTTGTTCTTAAGATCATCACTTAAAAAAATACAATTTACAAGATAAAAAGTGAATCTTGTATCGCAGTTAATTTCTGGAAAATAAGACATTACCATATTTTTAAATAATATTTAAGAAGAACCCGAAGAAAAATTATATTGTAAATTATCAGAATTTATGTTAGGCATTATATTTTATATATATATATATATATATATACACATATACATATAAATATATATATATATATATATATATATATATATATATATATATACACACATACTTACAGAGTATGTCTGAATTATGTTTACACTCAATTGGATAAAACATTTATTTGTTTTAACTTTTATTATACTGTATATGTGGAATATTATGTATGTAAGCACTCGACTTATTGTCCATTACTATCAACACACACAGGAAATAATTGAAAACGATATCTTTTATAGCTCGGACGCTGAATTTTCTTGAAATAGATGCTACCACATTCGGAATTATTTTCTTGAATCCATTGATGAGTTTTGTGCTCATGAGTCGTTATGGAAATTAAAGTTAAAATATTATCACAATGAACAAAAAGAAATGATTGTTATGACAGGCTTTTAACAAAACGAAATGAGGTTGATCCAAATGCGGATACCGATCGAGAAAGAAACCTGATTATGGATGTACACATCGTATCGATGGTGTGTGTACACAAAGTCAGATCAGTTCCAACTCTTTAGATTTAACTGTACGGTTTGACTGCAGGCCAAACTGATACTGTATGGGGCAATTTTATGTCGAATTCTTACATATAAACACCTATATAATGGTCAGATAAACTAAATAGTTATTTAACTGCCGACTATTCTATTTTGTAATGTATTTTAAACACTTCCATATTCGATACTATACACAATATGTATTTTTTGAGCAAATAAACGTTTTATAATTACCTAGCTGGTAAATAATAACAGAAGATGAGGCATGATAACAGAAATACGAATAAGTGGAATAAAATGTTATTCATTCACATTTATATTCACATTTTTTAACGTTAAAATGATAAAATAGTAAATGTCAGTAATTTTCTGTTTACAAATGTTAGAAATGATGTACAAATGGAAATTGTTGTTGTTGGTTTTTCATCCATCGATTTTAAAATTAACTCGTTTCGAAAAGATTTATGTAAAGGACAGACAAGTATTATACGATGAAAATCTTCTACTTTGCCTGACTTGTATTTTATAGTGGGAGTTACATATTAAATTGGAATCTGTGGTATACTTATCGCTCCTTAATATTGTTTTAAAATGTTTAATGCACTCAACTCTTAATTGATTGAATACTTTGATTTTATCAAACTGAATTCTTAATTTTGTTAATATTTCAGTTATTAAGTGTTTCGTGTCATTAGATATGATTCTAATACATCATTACATTTTATGTCTTGGTATTTAGAGTCATATTTCGATGCTAACATATGTTCTTCAGTCAAGTCCTCTTTGTTTTTTTCCGTATTTCATTAAAATGTTTTTTTATTTTATTTTTTAGCAATACAGAATGTCAAGTCTCATAGGTATTCTGATAATTTAAATTGTTTAATTACATTTTTAAGTTTCGATCCGCAGTTATATTCAATTATAGTATCGGGAGAGCTTAAGTCAGTTAAAACACATTTGATCATATCTAGTATCATTCATATGGAGTAACTGTATCCTAATTTATTAAAGTTCATCAACTTTTGATAAAATAAGAATGATGGAATGTAAGTCAATTTAGCAATGAATTTAATATAAAAGATAATTAGTTGTCAGCATGTTTAAATGCATTTGCCGCAAACAGTTATAATACTGGAATATTTTTTATGAATTTTATCAATGGGGTTAATACAAAAATTGTAAACATAAAATTAAAGACAATATAAATAACTTTCATGTGTGGATGTATCGCATTTACAAGTAAATTTTTCATTTAATCCACTTTTTTCGATCAAAAATGTTTGATAATTGACTGTAAATAATTTTTGGTTAATGCTTGAAGGTAATATAAAAATTCGGTTGGGGTTTTATTAAAATTTTATTTCGGAATTCCAAACTCCACAGTGTTTGTATTATCGTTCAGGGAAAACGGGCACATCTTTCTGAGAAGTCGTCCGTTTCCGCCGACGGTTACGCGTCGATACAACATCCATTGTCTGTTTCGCAGACGTCGATGTGAAATGTTCCATCATGTGCATTTCCGTTGAAGACTGTTCACGCGTTGTTAGACTACATGTATACGATTTTACTTTTTTATGTCTGAGAATGCAGATAATATCTAACGGGGCGGGGTGAAAACAGAACAACATGTCGATCTAAAGATGAAAGTCGTGTAATACACAAGTATGTGAATGTTCGTGTTATTATAATTTCCCTTTCACCGGACAACGATTAGTAAACGGAATAAAGATATAAATTGTTCACAGGTATCCGCAGCGTGCGATAATCGTGCAACGTGAATATGTCTGTGTGTGTGTGTGTATGTGTGTGCGCAGTCAGTCAGCTGCCAAGTCGAGACGGATCACAGTGTGCAGCTTTCATTGCACATTTTGAGTTCAATTTTTCTTTTTGTCCGAACAGCATTTCAATCGAGTCTTATTTTAATTTAGAAACGACCAGTACACTCGTCATTTTTAACTAGTGTTCATTTGAAGAGATTCCATTAAGGCGTACGGTGATTTCTATAATTACACATCATATATATATATATATATATATATATATATATATATATATATATATATATATATATATATATATATATATTGAGAGGAGTTTCTATAAAATTGTTTTTAAAATTTACTTCACAAAGTATGTTCAGATGTTTCCATATTTAATTGAAATTATTTATTAATCGCTCTTAATATAACATTGAATCTTTTTTTTCTACTAAAAAAAAGATATGAATTGTTGATTTCACATTTAACATCCAAAATGCAAGTGAAATTATAGATCAGTTTCATAGATGAATTTCATAAAACTTAAAGTAGGTTCAATCACTTTATCGGTACATAAATTTTAAATTACTTTTATTATTTTAAAACATTAATGGAATATTAACACTAATGATATCTTTTTACTTTCTCAAATAAATTGAAAAAACGAGAAGAAAACTTCTTTTTAAAGTAGTTTTCTACTCTTCTCTCTTGACATGACAAACTAATACAAAACATACTTTTCAGCATTGTGGATAAATTAATTTCCATTTATCTGAGACCGAATAAAAGTTTTTCTCATGGAAATATTCAATAATTTGTCATTTTCGTTATTTCTCATATATAATTCGATTCTAATGAGTTTATTCTCAAAATGTTAAGCTTCTGAAAATCGAACTGAGTCTAATAAACAATTTAAATCTATCATTAATCAACTGTTTTTCGGTTTAATATTTATATTTTCTGATATTCATAATCGAGTCATCTGTTACCAGAATAAATGGTTGGTTTGTTATTTGTGGCTTTAAGGAACATCAATAACTAAGACTGTATTAGCGTTCGAACACGAATGTAGAATAAAAATATATCCCGTTTGTAATTCACGTTCGTATTACCCTTTCAATCGAACCAAAACTAACTGGAAAATATTATTTCACGAATTAAAAAGAACGGATCTCGTTAAAACTGATCCGTTTATAAATAATTAATAATTTTATATCGATATATTCTCCGATTTCTATTATACATTTCAATAAACTATATGAAAAACAGTTGTGGTCCGTTTTTTATATTTTCCTAGCGTGACTTTTACAAAAATTGACAATTAAGAAAATTAATATAGAATCTGTCGATTAAGAAGAAAATGAAATCTGTACAAATGATTAAAATATTTTATTTTTAGTTTTTGTAGAGATTTAATTAATTTTCATGAAATAATCAAGTCTTATTTTAATAAACTAATAATAGATGTGAACTCTATCACAACAAACATCATTCATTCGATCCAGAAATTGCATAAAACAGTTCTAATGAAAAATATGCAGAATGTGTCTAAAGAATAGAGAAATATGAGACTTTTTTCTACACATTATCGCTTTGTGAATGATGGAATCGCTATCGAAATGTACATAAGCAACAATCAAATACAATGAGTAGTATTTCTTCTCGAGAATAAAGTATGATTTCTTTTTCCCATTTCATGAGAATTACAGTGCTTCTTTTCAAGAAAAAGTAAACTTTGTTATTTTCATTTCTCCAGAAATTTGTTACTTGGGAATCGATATCGAAATTATTCTTGTTTATATCAGCAATTCGTAACGGTTCATGTTTACTGTTCTTATTTCAATACCCGGAAAATTCATATGTATAATTTTATTTATAACTTTTTAAGTAACATTCTTCTAGTGTAACATTTAAAAGTAATAATTATTGAATCGATGGAAACGAAGAATTGTCTCTTCAAGAACAATTACATTTATCTATAACTGAAAGTGTGAGAGAAGTAAAACCTTGTGTTACTGAAAAATATCAGACTATTGAACAAGAATTTCATATATTTCAAACGAAGTGTGCAAGAATAACAAATTTGGAACTGTTTAGTGATGATTCATCCACAATGAAGCCTACGTTTATACAAAATTAAAGTAGCTTTTCTATTGCTAGCGATTTTATTAACGGAATCTCTAAAAACTCTTCTTATATTTTCATGTTTTTCAGACTTTACACTTGTTCTTTGAATATTTCACTACTTTTGGAGTGCTTGTTTGATGCTGTTCCATTTCGTTCACTTAAAATGTATGGATGACCAGATAGTCTCTTATTCAAAACAATATCGTTATTGTTAATAATTCTAATTATTGTTTAAACTGTAGCACGAATTTTCTACACAATTTTTGAAATTTCTTCGTAACTGTAACTTTCATCAACTAGTTTCACTGATCAATTTCTTACTTCAATATTAATTTTAGTTTTTTAATGCTACTCCTTATATTCAGTTCTGCTGCAAATTCAAATTCGAGATGAGAGTAAAATATTTTGAACATGTGAATACATAAAAAGAATGATGTATTTTTCAATTTCATCAAGAAATGAAATTGTAAACACAAATAATTGAATTTGAAAATGCTCTCCTAGCTATATGTAAATTTTTTTAACGCTGACATCTCAATTCCTTATTTTTTAAGAAAACACATTTTTCTTTTTCTCATATATACATAAATACATAAACATATAATTTAACAAATATTCATAGTCTCACAGACTCTTCAATTTTTGATATTTAAGTGGCATATGGAGAGATTTTGTCTTGCTGTATAACCAGTAATGATTTAATGAACATTTTTGATCAGAAAATGTTTGTGGTTTGTGGGGCGAGTGAAAAATTCATTCATGAAACTGAACCGAACTATATTGTAATAGAAATGAAAGTATTTTAAGTAAAAGAAATAGTAGTGATTTAATTAAACTAGTTATTAGTTTTAATCGTAAATTCATTAAAACTATTCTTTTTAAGAGTTTCATATTTCCAATTGACCTGAAATAATTTTTTTTGATTTCATATTTTAATGCAAGGAGATTTCAATTATCCTAATCGATATAGACTCAATTTGAATGAAATTTATAAGAACGTGTTTGTGTCGATCCACTGCTTGAATAATAAATTACATGTAACAGAAAAAGTGTATAGAAAAATAAGTATTTAATGTAAATACTGGGCAATATTCATTTATATCTGAATATTGCATTAACATTATTTGAAATAATAAAAAAAAACAAATATTTGTACAGACAAACTAAACAAAACTTTGATAATGAATTCACACAGTAGTTTAATGTCAGAACTTCATATATACATATCACTCGTGTTTAAATATTAATTAAATATTCGTTTGTGTATGTTAAATTTTAAAAATATCAATTAGAAATAACCATCGATGTTTACAACTTTCTAAATGAACCCAAATGAAAAAAATAAGTAATAACGAACAGAATAGCACTGCGAATAGAAAACAATGATTTCATATTCGTGTTATAAATTATTGTTGAAAGATACAAAATTACACATTTCAGAAAATGTTATTTAAATTATTTAATTATTTATACGAAAAAAAACACTTCCGAGTAATTGTAAATATAATTTTAAATACAATTTTACTGTTAAGTAAGAGATGATATTGTGAAATAATTTATTTTTAATGTCTTTTCTAAGAACCGATATTAGATAGGAAACTAAGAACAGTTGCAGATTGAAGTCTAACAGTAGCTAACGGCGTCACTAAAATACGTTTTAACTTGACAATGTAATGCTATTTTTATGAAAAGATTATATATATATATATATATATATATATATATATAATTAATGTTAATCTCAATAATTTTTAACTAAAAACAATTTAGTAAACAAATTTCAAACAGAAGGTTACGTACCTGAAGTCTACCATAATAAAAGTGTTTTATGTACAAATAATTCTTACTGGCAATTTCATTAACGATAAAAAGTGATCTTCCTGGTTTACAAAATCAGTTTCTATTGTACATTATAATAATTTTCTATTAGAAATAAAATTATAAAAGAATATTGCTCCTTCATTTCTTTCTTTACCTTCAACAACAGTTCATAAACAGTTCACCAACTATTCATCGGAATCATCAATATCTATTGTTTCTACCAAACTAATTCTTTTCGTTATGTTACTTATTACAATCCTTGGCTCAATTCGGCTTATTAGCTCAGAATGTTAATTTAATTCAATTGCATCCACTTTCCAACTCTATTATCTCCCTTGTTTGTATTCGAATCAACGATCTTCTAAATGTTGTCTTAAATTGTACAGAACTTGGATTGTTATTGTGTGCTTCACTAAACAAATAAAATTTCTAGATGAACTTGATTAAGTCTGCATGTGATAATGTATCTGAATCTTCCATTAGTAACAGATTTATTATACAAATTCAACACATTTCTCATACGAATGATAAAACTAATAAACTATGTTTTTCATTACGAATCGCTATGAATTAATCAACCGGAAAAAATAATTCTTTCTTGGAAACTAATTTTTGGTTCAATTTTTAAACCGCATACCTTTGGATTATTAAAAACTTCATAATTTCTTTTTTTTTTTTACAAAAAATACCGTGCAATTACTCTGATTATATTGTATTCTCCGAACAAAATTTTACGAACACACATCACTGATACTATATTAGAAAAAGTGTACTTAGTACTTAATGAACGAACATAAAATGGCAAAGTATGCATCAGTGCGGTTCATTTAGAAACAATTGAAGATGCAGATATTTATATCAGAAAAATCCATTAAGTAATAGTTGAAACCGTTGATTATTTACTTTTAATTTTAAAAAATGTAGTGCGTTTGTAATCGAAAATATGCCATTACTTTTATATATCTTGCTTTATTGTTATATTTTTTAACTACTTCAATCTCTTATATATATATATATATATATATATATATATATATATATATATATATGTGTGTGTGTGTGTATAAATATATATATATATATATATATATGTATATATATATATATATATATATATATATATATATATATATATATATTATTATTAGTGACTTACAAAAAAAGTGTGACAAATTCACAAGACATCTAAAAACGAATTATACACAATTAATTATTATTGGATTATTTTTAGTTTTTAATTTCAAGTTGATAGTAATAATGAAAAATGCAAAACATACATTTAATCAGTGGAAATTGGTGTTGAAATCGTATTGCAAACTGGAAAATATCGAAGTCCAGAGTCTTTTAAAAAGCGACAACAACACTGAACCATCTACACATCTCACAATTCACGAGCCCCAAGAGATCACAAGATTTGCTGAAACTTTTCCGACAAACACTTAAGTAATCTATCATCTAATAAGCTTGTTGTAAAACAGAAATCCTAAAATCCAGTCTGCATGGTATTTTAAAGCATACAAGTTGAAAAAAATACATTCCACAATTTATACAGGCTCTGAAATAAGATGATCCTGATGGTAAGGTTGAATTTTGTGAGTGGTATTTAAGAAAATCTGCAGAGGTTACTTTGACAAAAAGATCATTTGGAGTAATGAAATAACATTTAAATTGAATGGCATGATAAATTGATGCAATCATTCGTACTGAGTAACTGATAATTCACACGTTACTGAGCAGCAATATATAAATTTACCATGCATTATAGTGTGTGGTCTGTAGATTTTCAGGTTTGGGTTCGATTGCACCGTTCTTTTTTAATCTAACCGTTAATGGTACCGTATTGCTCAATTCGCTTCAAATAATTAATTATCTCAGACATTCGTTGCTATATGAGGGTGATGTCAAGGTTTATTTTCCATGAGGGAAGCACCTTCCCATTTACATCGAAATGTTAGTGGTTATTTGGACGAAACTTTCCTAAACAGATGGATTTGAAGAAGATGTAGTGTTGAATACTCTTAGTGTTATCTAAATCTAACGACAATGGACTTTTTTTAAGGGAACACAACAGAGATGGAGTATACATCACAAAACCAACAAGTTTCGCCGAATTATGTTAAGATATTTAGACGGAATTTATATTAAGGTATCAATATTAAGAGAAATCATAATATATATTTGAATTTGATATCAACAACGATTTGATGAGAATGGAAGACATTTTGAACACTTGAATTAATGCATATTTCCATTTCACGTTTTTCATACATTATAAAGTTATACAGACTTAAGTTATTTTATGAAAATAATAACTTAAGTGTGTATATACTTTATGGGCTCCTATATATATATATATATATATACATTTAATATCTTGGATTTATAGACCATAAAAAGGCTTTCAACTCTATCACCACATCATCGATTATATCTGCTTTGAAGAACCAGAGCATAGAGGACACATACATCGATTTTCAAAATAACATCTACAAGAATGTAACCGTCACGGTGAAGCTACAGGCAGATACAAAAAAGATAAAAATTGAGAAAGGTATAAGACAGCAGGGAGATGCAGTTTCGACGAAATTATACACTGTATCCTTAGATAAAGTGTATAATTCGCTCGACTGGGAGGATAAAGATTGTCACTTTCCATTTGTTGATAATATCGTTATCTTCGCAAGTACTCCGTAAGAGATAGAGAAGAGAATAGAACAATTGGATGACACCAGTCAAAAAATTAGCCTAAACATGAATGACGTAAAAACAAAAGTGTTGTTCAATGGCTTTGTCTGCCCGAAAAAAATTTAAATAAAGGGAACAGAAATAACAGTTGATTAACAGTGGCTGTTACTGCTGAGATATATATATATATATATATATATATATATATATATATACATGTGTGTGTGTGTGTGTGGGTGTGTATAAATGTGTATAAATGTATATATATATATATATATATATATATATATATATATATATATATATATATATATATATATATATATGTATATAAATTTCACAATCAATTGAATTATAGAATCCATTAATCTATAATTTAAAAATGTCTTTATTGCCTGCTAATACCCATAAATGTTTCCAGCAATCAATTTTCTATCTGGAAGCTATTTAGAGATTATAGTCTTACACTGACTATCTCTGTAAGTAAACAAATACTGAAACATAATATATTCAAGATCTTGCTTTACATCACACATCATAACGAATAAATTATGTGTACCATTAATGTCACTTTTCTACTCGTACACCATCTGACACCGTCATGTTTTTACTTTCATTTAAACGGTCGTACTTTTACTTTCGTTCTTTTTATTCGCTTTCTACATGAATATTTAGTAAAGACGCGAACCGACTATAAAAATTCCTTAATGTGGCTACACCTACATTTAAAAGGTTCACTTACAGCGCACTAACTGTTTTATTGAAATCGAACAGATGGTGACACTTATTTTGGTTCATATCATGTAAAAAGATCATATGAATTTCAAATATGTTAGGTGTAAAGTTTAATTCTGTGCCTTTTTATTGAATCAGTAGTAATTATGTTTTAAATTAGAATATTTTCTCATCGTCCAGGGATTTTGAAGTGCCGAACTTAACATTTAAAAACACTAGATATCTTGGCCAAGCTGTTGGCATAACCGCAGAAATCAATAGTCAACATAAGTCTACCAACATTTAACCAGTACTCGCCTGGAGGATTAGCAAAAAAGTGTCCAATAAATCACAAATTGATTTATTTTTATGGTCTTTATTATTATAATGCTTATTTTCTAAAATTATAATTTTTTTTGATTTTGCTGTGTACAATAATTTCTTCTGTTCGTGTTTGCCTAAATAAGAATTAAAACTTTCACAGTCAATATCAAAATGAATTCGAATGCCTAACTCTGCTTTAACGATCACCATTCGCATTCTATTCCTATCATTTCTCCAAACTGATTCTCTAATTGAAAAAATGTGTTCTACAAATGCATTGCTAATAGGTACATTCAGTACTTCACCAACTATTTGTTCAATTTCAGTCGCATCAAGGGTTTTAAAAATATTCATCGTTATTTTTTTCTGTTGATCTCTTGTTCTCATTTGTAAGTATTTTTAAGTTGTTATTTTTAATTAAACTTATTTAATCATATAAAATATCTTCACTAACTTTTAAATTTAAAGTGGAAACAATTTTCAGTACAGATTCGAACTTACGATCGCACTGTTTTTATATTTAATGCGACTAAGCTTTTTATTGGCCTGTTTTCAAAATCATAATGCTTGTGGATATAAATTAAAGCGCGATTATATACTTCTCTTGCATCCAAAATAAAGTTGTGTTCCGGCTGCAGAATAATAAACATAAATTGTCATTTTTTTTAAGATTAAAGGGTAATATTTATTACATTTCTGATTCCTGAAGAAATTATCAGTATAACCGGAGACTGGACAAATATCGCTATACCTGGAGTCTTCAAGTGAAAACGATATTGTCGGTAATACTAGGTGAACAGGATGCTGTCCGAAAAGCGGCGTATTAGGAATTGCACATTTTTCGCATTCCAGTGCATGAACTGTGATTTTCGGTTCGAATAAGCATAAATTTGTTTAAAGTAAATTAATAATTTATCGAATGAAATAAACGTTAATGTATCTGGTACAAATATCTCTTTCTACATATTTATTTAAAAAAGAACTTTCGCTTGTATATTTAAGCTGTACATGTAAAAAACTCGTTTTATATTAAATGTATTAAACAATTATTAATCAATATCAACAATATATGTATATATATATATATATATATATATATATATATATATATATATATATATGCAAAACGGCATTTAGATACATAAACATTTCACTTAAAAATCATAAATAAATATTACTTCTTCGATTACGAGAAGAGATTTTACTTTTACAAATAAAAATATGTAAATGTTTGAAAATTGATTTTAGTTTAAATTAAATTTAATAATTGTTTATACATTAGTTTTATATTAATTCAGAATTATCATTAATTTAGAATGTTAATTATACTTTCGAAAAAGTCACAAATATATATTAGATGGATTCAAACATTCAAAATTTTTTTATTCAATACTATTGCACTGGAAGATATATTAGAGGTAAAATATTAAACAGACGTTTTTAAAATATGAACTTAATGAATATATTTACTTTGTAAAGAGTATTTTTTTAAATATATATATATATATATATATATATATGTATATATATATATATATAAATTAAATTATTTACCGGTATATAACCAATGTATAATGCATTAATTTTATCAATTTTATAAATTTTTGATCTCGTTGATATTTTGTCTAGAGTAAGAGTACCCAGCGGGATTGGTATAGACCCCTTAGGGATTGATGAAAGTTAAAAGGGAGACGATGAACCCCAAAAAGTTTATTGGGGGTTGATACACAAATTGAATACATATTCTACATCCATACATATTATTATATGCTGCCCCCTGGCTCACACTCTAAACAAATCCGATATCGGAAGCTGGTATTACATAAAAATGTGAAAACAAAATTTCTTCTATATACAAATAATTATATTGTATTAGGTTTTTTATTTGAAAGAAATTTAATGCATGAATAATTGAGTCGGTGCAGTCTAATCAATACACAGTAAATATTCAGATATAAATGAATATTGCCCAGTATTTACATTAAATAATTATTTTTCTAAACACTTTTTCTCTTATACATAATTTATTATTTAAGCAGTGGATCGACACAACACGTACTTATAAATTTCATTCAAATTTAGTCTATATCGATTAGGCTAATTGAAATTTTCCTGCATTAAAATGTGAAATCAAAAAAATATATTTGAGGTCAATTGGGAGGATGAAACTCTCTTAAAAAGAATAGTTTTAATGAATTTACGATTAAAACAAATAACTAGTGTAATTAAATCGCTATTATTTCTATTCCTTAAAATACTTTCTTTTTTTATTACAATATATTAGGTTGGTGCAAAAATAATTGCGATTTTTTCGTATCGAGTATAAAGACAGATATATCGGTTAAAAATTTTATTTATTAATCAAAATAAAGACCAATGGCCTACACACATTTCTCGCAACGGAAAACAAGTATGTTTATTCCTATAAGATAGAATTCTGGAGTCCTGGAATTAATGAATTCTTCAAAAGCGCTTTGAGCTGATGCTTAATCTTTGAAAAGCTTCTCTCGTAGGAAATTACTTGAATTTTTAAAAAAATGATAATCTGTCAGAGACAGGTCCAGATACTAAAGTGGGTGAGGTAAGGTTTCATAACGGAGTTCGTTTAATTTTTTTAAAGTCATTTGTGAGACGTGTGGTCGGGCGTTGTCATGAAGAAGAATCGGTCCTCTTCGATTGATTAATGCTGACCGTAAACAATGCAACTTCTCATGCATTTTTTCAATTTCCTCACAATATTTTTCCTACTGTTATTGCTTCACGTGGACTTAAGAAGTTGTAGTGAATGTTGCAACTTGCCGACCACCAAACAGTGACCATAATCTTTTTTTCATGAAGCTGACCGACCCATATTACGTGTAATCTTTACTCGAATTAGCTTATAGATAAAGTGTTAAGAAACGTACGGTGCAACGGTGATTTCGAAATTTTCGTGTTGGAGACAAGAGCCTTAAGATGAAGAAGGTCGCGAATGTGTTCTTCTTCAGTTCATAACGACCAACTGAAGGCGTTAGTTGAATCAGAACAATGCACAACAATGTAAGATCTTGCACAAACATTAGGCGTTTGTCATCCAACAGTTCTGGACCATTTAAAACCACTTAAATTAAAAAATGTATATGAATTTGAAGGCCAGAAACCTTAGCAATTTTTCTAACAATTTAATATTATAAAAAAAATACATCAAAATTATAATATATAATGAAGTGTATTTGTATTTTAATATACAGTTTTTTAGTTCACGAATAGGAGTGGAAGTCACTATATATATATATATATATAATGGAACCCTGTTAATCTGGATTTCCAGTTTATCCGAATAATAAAACAGACTCCCTGTCGCAGAAGTATGAATGATAAACTTATACGAAAAACCTATAAACTTGAAAAAAATCGAAGAACACCTAAATACATTCTTGCCTAATCGTGCAACTTGCTTGCAAGAATAGACTTGTTTTCTATGAATCTGCATACGACATTCATTGTTATGTAATCTTTTGGAGTCTTCTTTGTGTTTACTTAATATTTTGTTGAATCTTTTCTTATCTTTTAAGATTTTCAGTTATAATAAATTGATACTTTCCTGTTGAATAAAAATGTAAAGAAATGGTGCGGGGTGTTTTTGAGTGGCATAAAATTTACATTGATTTAAGAAGCGAATCTCACTGTCTAGGTTGGTTAAACAGTTGAAAAACTCGTCATGGTGTATTCCAATTAGCTGTGTCTGGCGAGACTCATTCCTTTGATCCTGTAGTAACAAAGTAGTATCCTGTAGTATCTGTAGTGAATATTTTAAAATGGAATTTAAGAAAGAAATCAAGTCTGAAAAGCTAAAGTCAGATTAAATTTATAATGCCGATGAAACTGATATTTTTTACAAGATGCTACAATCAAAGACTTACATCAAAGACCTTAGATCCGAAATTAGAAAATTCGACTAGAGGTTACGAAAAAATCAGAGTAGATCACATTGCTTGCTTGCAGTTATGTTTCAGGGAACATAAATTACCACTTGCATTGGTTGGAAAATCTGTTATGCCACGTGATTTAAAGCATACCAACATAACTTCCTTGCCAGTTGTTTATAACTCCCTGAAAAGTGCTTGGATAAACAATGCGATTTTTAAAGAAAGTTTTTTTCACAATTTTTTCCAAGTTTACAAAGTCACTTAAAAAGAGACGATTTGCCATTGAAAGCAATATTGTTAGTTGACAATACCACATTATTCAACCGTATATAAATCCAAATATATATAAACTGTTTTATTTATATCATTAACGATTTTTTCTAATTATCCTGATTTTCAATTTTCCGGATCGCACCCGGTCTCGTTTGAGCCGGATAAACGGAGTTCCACTGTATATATATATATATATATACATGTATATATATATATATATACATGTATATAAATATATATATATATATATATATATACTTATAACTCGATATGGAAAAAAGGAGAATCTTATAAAAACTTCATAGAATTTTTGACATTGTCATATACATCCTTATACGTGAAAACACGGTAACAACTTCAATCACGGTTCACATATTTAGTAAAAATGAGTTAGAAAAGTATCTAATGAAAGAGTGTGAGGAAAACAGAAGGGTGTAGATAGCTTACAAAAATTTTTAAAGTTTCTTTTGTTAGCTGTAATTAATTGTTTTAAAACTGTATAGAGAAGCTTTAATAAAATATTCAATAAAATTCTCTCCGTTATAAATTATGGGTGCAATAAAGTGAAAGGATGCTATTTTTTTTATTTTTATCTTCTTTCCGCTGTTACATTCAACCGTGTCATATTTTATCATACAAACATATATATATATATATATATATATATATATATATATATATATATATATATACACATATAAACACTGAAATTACAAATTAGGATATCTTTAAATGCTATAATTTTATCTAAATGTTACAATGGTACATTTCTCTTAAATGAAAGATTGTATATATTTACAAACTATTATCAATTTTGCAGCCAACTCATATATTCTTAATATTGTAGTTAGAAATATCTTTATGAAGATGTTATAAATTGAAATTAGTCATAGAAAGTGTGCATTTGAAACATCTGTCAAAGAATTTGAATATTATAGCCAGGAAGAACGAGTACATATGTAGAGAAAAAAGTAACAAATCTTCTAAATACACTTAGATCATGAATGTATGTATTTTACATATATATATATATATATATATATATATATATATATATATATATATATATATATATATATATATATATATATTAATATGATCTTATAATTTAAATGTACCACTTAATATTTTTCGACACGATCCGTTAATTTAGTACATTTCCATTTATATAACATCAATCAAAAAAAAATCTATACAAGTGTACGAACATCCGATATCTACACATGTTCTTGTATAGTTTATGAACGTTCTTTGTAATTTAAATGACTTTCACGAATAATTTTACGGCAGACTGGTTTCACTCTTAAAGTGATAGTTTGTTACGGATTCTGCGATCAAGATCACGTCTTGAGACCGCAACAGTGGCATCCGTATCGTGTTTGCAGTTTACATTCTTATTCGCACGCGAGTCGTTTTTCGTACATAAATTATTTTCTCACATTCCGTACAAGGGCGTTTTGTTCGATAGTACGTTTTTTTTTTTTTTTTAATATCGTTGTTCATTTCGTACGGCTTTCGTTTAGCTTTCTTTTGAATCCTATCGGATGTCCATGCATGTACGCAATCGATTCAAGTGCAAGAAATATCAATCCGTGACGAAATATGTGGTCTTCGTTTTGAATTATTGTATTCTTTTTTGGTACTTTTTGTCAACACACACACACACGTACATAATATATATATATATATATATATATACATATATGGTGGAGCGGGTGTATTTATGTATACGAAAAAAAGAAAATTAAAGAATGTCCTAATTGACTGAGAGTTTACTTATTGTCATAGATAAGTATATTTTAACCACCTTAATTAAATGCGATTTGTAAGCTAGTATTCCAAATGTTATTAAGTAGATAATGATTAAACATAAAGAAATATGTAGATTTGAAATTGAAAAAAGGAAATATTATAAAAAACGTATTAAATTCCCTGATATAGATATAAAGATCAATTTGATTCTAAAAAAATTTAATTCTGAAAGGTATCTATAATATACATACATATATATATATATATATATATATATATATATATATATACAGGCTTTTCCAAAAAGGAAGCAATTATTTAATTTGAAATAAGACATAGAATTTTCCTGATGAAACACTAAAATTGCCTGATGAAGATATAAAGTTCAATTTGATTCTAAAAAATGTTAATGCTTAAAGTTATCCGTAACGTATATATATATATATATATATATATATATATATATATATATATATATATATTTGTACAGGCTTTTCCAATAAGGAAGTAATTCTTTAATTTAAAATAAAACATAGAATTTTCTTGATGAAACACAGAAATTCCCTGATGTAGATATAATGTTCAATTTGATTCTAAAAAATATTATTTCTGAAGGTTATCTGTAAGGGAATATATATATATATATATTTATATATATATATATATACATATATATTTATATATATATATATATATATATATATACACAGGCTTTTTCAATAAGGAAGTAGTTCTTTAATTCGAAAAAAAACACTGAATTTTCTCCTAAATTTCAAGTTTATTTACAGGAAATAATAGTTGTGGGTTTGCTATTTATAAACGAAAAATAATATCGTATAAGTAACCGCCAAAGGCTTTCTGACAAGTATCCATTCTTCTGTTAAAACTTTCAATAACATCTCTACACAACTGGAGCTCAATCTTACCAATTACTCTTCGGATTCCATCTTTCATATCAAGAATTGTTTTAATATTATTAATGTACATCTGTACTTTAATGTGACTTTAAAGAAAATGGCCTAACGGTGTTAAATCTCAAGATCTCGGTGGCCAATTAATGTCTCCATTTCTCGAAATAAAGCGACCAGGAAATTACATTCTCAGAAAATCAATCGTGTCACTAATAGTATAGTTTGTCCACCATTATGCTGGAGCTACACGTCCTCTAGATCAATATCGTCCAATCCTATTCACAAAAAAATTGTTATCATATTTTGGTATCTTCCTCTATTCACAGTAATCGCTCTACTCGCCTGATTCTCAAAAAGTAAGGTCTAATAACTCTACCGGATCAAAGAGCGCACCAAACAATCACTCTTTCTGTATGCAGTCGGTTCTCAACGATCACCCTTGGATTTTTTCATCTTAGATTTGGAAATTTTGCTTGTTAACGTAGTCAGAGAGTTCAAAATGTGCCTCATCACTAAAGATGATGTTTTCAAAAAAACAATGTTGTTGTTCCAGTATCCAATTAACAAATATTTGACGGAGTGAATGGTTTTATGCCTTTAACTCTGAGTCAATTGATCTTCATAAGTCGTCAGTTATAAATCCTTATGCAAAATATGCCACGTGGTCGTCTATGAACGTCGTGTAATCGACATTCCTGGCTCTTCAGATACACCCTTTCAAGAATAAAGTTAATGATTTCTTCAGAACAAGTGCTACGAACACATGTTGGTGTTTTTTATCCTTAATCGATCCAGTCTCTTCGAATTTACTCACTAATCAAAGAATTGTTGACTCAGATGAACGAATATATCGATAATAGATGATTGATTTATTATTATTGGGGGTTTAGGGCGTCAGACAGTTACGGTCATTGACGCCGTTCAAAAATAATGTCATGTAATTTACAAAACGTATTTTTTATAGAATGGCCACTTTTGTAACACAATTTAATAATTTAAATGAAATGTTTTTTTTTTGTATACGAAACTATAACCAAAAATGGAAACATTAATTGGCCACCGAGATCTTGCGATTTAACACCGCCAGGCCATTTTATTTATTCACATTAAGGGACAGATGTACATTAATAACCATAAAACAATTTTCGATCTGAAAATTGGAACCCGAAGAGTAATTGGTAAGATAGAGCTCCAGTTGTGTAAGGATGTTGAAAGAATGTTGTGATTGAAAGTTTTAACAAAAGAATGGATACTTTCCAGCACTCGGAGGTCACTAAAAAAATGTCACTTATGTTTAAAAAAATAGAAATCTTATTTTAACACCTGTGAAACATTGACCTCTTAGAAAATTGCGACCCAGTTGGAAAACTATATATATATATATAATATATATATATATATATATATATATATATATATATATATAATATATATATATATATATATATATATATATATATATATATATTAGGCTGAACAACGAGTAAAACCGGAATCTTCAAAAAAAACGTAATTATTTATTGTTTAGATATTAAAAAACTTTTTAATCAAGAACGTATTCACTATTTTGATCCAAAACTTGTTGTTATCTCTCGGATAGCTTTATAATCCCGTCACCGACATACTTCCCATCTTTTTCAGTGAAAAATATTGACAGATGCATTTCGCAGGCTCGATGAGACCCGAAGTTCTTACCATTAAGTGAGTTTTGTAGAGATCGAAGCCAATGGTCATCCAAGGGTGTAATATCACATGAATGTAATGAATAGATGAGAGAAACCCCATTCATGTCCTTCAATTTTTATCCAGTCGGTAAAAATACATTCAGTACCGTGTTGTGGCGAAAAACTACTTCTCTTTTGTTGGCTAATTCTGGCCCCTTTTACTAGATTTTGACTTTCAACTGATCCAGTTTAGAACAATATTTTTCAGAATTAATTATTTGTAGAAGCTCTTAAAAAAAGAAGATAAAATTAGAGAGAAAATTACCTCTCAATTCTACAATACGTGCATCATGACCTTCTTAGTATATAAACGAGCTTCAGGACTCAATAATGGTGCTGATCTTTACATACTCAAGTCATTTTCATTCCATGCCTTTTATTAATTTTCCAGTTATTGTCACCTTTAACAACTCGCTTTAAAAAAGTGAGTGACAATGATTTTAACTGAAGTAGTTAGGAAGGATATGTACAGTACCTCATTTCTCATGTTCAGTAACATCGATTTTTTTCAGTTAGATCGGATATTTGATTACAGTAAAAATTGTTCAACAAACTCAAAACGCATGTTCAAGCCGATGTTTGCAGCTTGTTCTTCTTTTATATACAAATAGAAATAAAATTCTTCTTTGTTTCTTGCACTAAAACGTTTACTTATTCACTCATTCAAACTTATTATATAAATTGTTCTTTAAAATCACTTACATTTCCAGTTCTTTTGTTCGAATTTTCACAAAGATACAAGGTAATAATTATATATTTATTACACAATAGTCTGTACATTGTAAGCACCTAAATTGATACTCGTTTATAAATAATGAAAGTGGTCACCATTTTATTATACACTAATTTGTCGAGCACATCAGCTCTATTTTTTGTCTCATTATGAAATGAAACTATTTCCGGTTATAAACTTTCATTTTCGCTGCAAACATTATGTATATGATGTAAAATTTGTATCATAACTTTTCTATTAATTTCGAATCTAACGCATACAATGTGTTCTCTCATAACTTAAAAAGCATAAGGTTTAAATATTATGTCAAAACATTTCAATACAAGTACATCGTTGAATTATTATTTAATTTATTATAAGTTTAGTTCATCTGTTATACAGTACATCATTATTAATCATCGAGAAGTGTTTGCCAAAGTTAAATATTCCTAAATGATTGTTTTTTATTCTTCGCATTGAAGAATTTCGAGCAGACATTTTTCATCAGACCAATCGTCAAATACCAATATAACATTTTTAATTCTTCAGTTTAAACTGATATAATTATAACAACATTTAAAAAATGGTATAAAGATTAGATAAATGATATAGAGTTTGAGTTATTATCAATTCATAAATTTTATTATGTTGGTAGAAAAATAATTGCGGTTTATGATCTTCAAATTCATATAGATTTTTCTCAGTTAGCTTGTTTTAACTGGTCCAGAACTATTGGATTACTAGCGCCTAACTTTTGCGCAAGCTCTCGAATTTGTGTGGTTATGATTCAACTAATGCCTTCAGTTGGTCGTTATGAACTGAAGAAAGACGTCGGTGACCTCCTTCGTCTTCAAGGCTCTCGACCTCGCTACAAAATATTTGTAACCATCATTGTACCGTATGTTCTTCAACAGTACCCACACCAAAAGCATCGTTTGGTGTGTGGGCCGTTTCTGCTGCTTTACCACCCGTTTTGAGCTCGTACAAAAATTTGCTCTTATTTGCTTCTTTTCTATTTTTAATTCAATAGCCCAATTTGAACCAAAATTAATAATAAAACCAATGTCGATGTGATCAAAATACAAACCGAAAAATACGAAAAATGAACATGAACACGATGAAATGACAATTTCATGGAAAAAAATTAAAGTGAGAATTCAGAAAACAACAACCGCAATTATTTTTCTACTAACCTAATATTTTATTATGTAGAAAAAATCCTATTTACTTTAATTAAAATCATTAGGGCCGTTTAATTAAATTGCCTTGTCATTGATGATGAATTTGAAAAGATGTGTTGAATAAATTTCCAGATAAGTGTAAGCTTGTTGTTTTTTGGATATCTTTTAATAGTGTTTCAACTTGAGATTTAGTGTTTGTAATTCTGAGATGTAGTTAGTCATTTTCTGATCAAACTTAGAGTAAGATCTAATTTGCATCTTTGCACTCCGTTCTCCAAAGATATGACCATATTTGAAATTTCCTACAAAATTGCTCATTTATTAATTTAATTTATTTTTGTAAATCATCAATATTTTTTAGTTATGATGTAATTTTCTAACGCATTCCATAGAAAATTTTTCACAACTAACTGATAACGATTTATTTAGATAGCAATTTGTCTTTGAGATTGTCTTGTCTTTCTAAAATCGATTATTCGTTGGTTTTCTATGTCATTTAACTATTCACATGATACATGTACACATTCATTTTTAAAAGAAAAAAATGCATTTTTTGATGTAGCAATAAAAAAATATTTAATGATATATCCTTTTACAAAATTGCCTCCAACACTATTTTGTTCTATTCGATACAAGATCAAATTACAGATTGAGTTTATAATTGTGCCCATGCCGAATTTCATCTATCAAACGAAGTTACCGTTATCTAATCTGCTGCTATCAGTTTTATCATTATAATGACTTATAATCTTCTATTTCGAACAGTTCTATTGTTTCTATCTATTAAAATTATTCACCATTGCTTCAGTTTTTATAATTTCCAAATTTATGATGAAATGAATTCATAATTATTCACAGTACGGTATATATTTACGTGCTGACCAGAATGAAACTCTTTGATGTTCAGTTTTTATGAATTTTAATAATAAGTGTTGCAAGGTTTAGTCAAAACAAACTCTAAGGATCAATGGACACAAATTCAAAAACGTTCTGTACACCGTTGCAAGTTGAAACCGTCGTTAGTGATGACTCGAGGAGTGTCTTTCAGATGATAACACGGTCCACACATGATGCATAATGTCATTTCTAAAGATTGTCACCCGACTGGAAACTTATACCATAGAGAAGCAATGTTCTGTCGTCCCTCTTTTTGAACAGTAAAAGTGTGAAACCTATTCTAATTCATCGACGAATGAAAATTTGATATACTGATTTGTGTCTGTCATTTCAGATCGGCTATGAGTGGAATAGGAAGTTCCGCAACAGCGTGAGTTTTGTGCCGGGCGTTTTTTTTTAAATAAAAAATATAATTGTTTGACTGAATTTTAATTTTAGTTTATTTTCTTACTTATTCATAAATTAAAAAATATGATTATGTATGAGATGAATAGAGAAATGGCACTTAAACTGAAATTTAACATACGCAAAGTTCAAAAAAAATATTTATTATGGAAGGCCTTAGTTGTGAAGTCAAATAAGAGAGTTTGTAGATTAAAAAGGCTTTTTTCTATTTAAAATGATTCATTAATTGAAGTTTATTGAATCATGTTTTGTGCAAAACTAAATTTAAGTCAATTTATAATATTCGTTGTGTGCTAATGTTTTAGTCTTTTTTAGCATGTTGATACAATTATTTAAAATTCAAATAACTTCCCGTTTTTTGAACGGTTGGCATTGAATTTTTTTAAACTTTATGTACTAATGATTAATTAACAGACATAATCTCTCAAATTAGTAGTGATGAACAGCTGTATATTCAGCAAAGCATTCTGTATGAGATCAAATAAGAAAAAAAATCAGTTAACGGATGCGAATCGATTGACTGTTCTTGATGAAGATGTGTTCTAAAACAATTACCAGTATTCGTTTCGATATTTTAAAGACAATGATTTTTATATCAATGTATGACCACATTCTGCATGACCGCGAAGATTGAAGATCGATGATTTTCAGATGGAAGAAGAACTCGCGGATCATCTAGTAGTTGATCGAAAAATAATTAAGAGACAATAAGATGGGGAAAAATATTCAGAAGCTTGGAATGTGGATACTGTATAAACATTCCGAAAACGGCATTATCCACCGGCGTTAAAAAATTGCGTCCCTATTGGAAAACCACTCATATATAAACTTTTGCATGCTCAAAAAGATTCAAAAAAATAGTGTTCGATGTTTATGAGTTCACATTAACATTAATCATTGAATATCAAACAAGTTCATGATTATAAAAAAAATATAGCATCTGTCAGTGAAGTGAAATGTGAAATTATATTTCTGTATTCCCATTTAAGCATAAATACTAGTATCATCAATTTAAAGAAGAAAAAAATAGTTTTTATTAAAAAAATAAAGTGAAATGATTTGAGCAGTTGCATCTGAAGTAATTGGTGGCGAAAGTGACTTTATTGAAAAATGAGAACGATATTGTTTTCATTTAATCATTTCCATATATATATATATATATATATATATATATATATATATATATATATGTATTTATATATGTATATATATATGTATATATATATATATATATATATGTACATATATATAATATATGTACTATACTTATATCAGAAACCAATACAATTTGAAAAATTTGTGTGATAAAAATCAATAAAGATTTAAGACCACAGTAATTTCTGCAAAAATCAACTTTATAATTTAATCAACAATTTTATGGATATCTTAGATAAAGAAATCGAGCTGACATTTTTTTAAACATTCCTGAAACATGTAATAGGATTAGACATAAAATAATCTTAGAAATGTATTTTCACAAATAAATTTTCACCTTCCATTCATAGCACAAAAGTGTTTCTTCGATGAAATGTTCAATAATTGATTATATTTATTTTATAGCCCTCAGAACGCTGATATACGAGTATATATATATATATATATATATATATATATATAATATGGTTGATGGGTAATCAAATTTAATTTCGTTAGAGTATCAAAAAGTGCATTAGCCACTTCTTACTTGTGAGACCTAATTGTAGGATTTAATTAAATTTTATGAGGATTAAATTTTATAACTTAAATAAAATGCCCAAAATACAAAGAAACTTGCGCCAATCTTTCAAAAATATAAATCTATGTAAATATTTACTTACAATGATATTTTTCTCATATATATTTAACACCTTAAACATTATCAACCGTACAAATTAATTCGGTGCCTTTTTGTATAAACTGAATATTTATAAAAAAATGGAATACTTTCCAGGCCTCAAAATATCACTCATTACTTTGTATAATGTTGCTTCATCTGTCTGATAACTGACGAATCCCTTGTCGAAAAAATGATAGGATTTGAGTCTATGTAGCCTTCAATACATTTTCAGACCTCTTCTACTGTTTCAAGATTTTTTACATATTTTATACATAACATCTAACTCCAAAGCTGAACAAATCGTTTCCCCAGGTTTAGCAAAATTTTTTCACTTGAAATGAGAAAAGTCTACAATACATAAAAGCTGCTTTTTGAACACCATAGTGTTCACTACTGCTTTATGAGTTTATACCACTGCTTAGCTAAGATATATAATATTTTTGAACGTTAATATTAACACTTTAAAATCTTAAAACGACGAGAAAATATTTTTGTTTAAAACAGGGTTATGATTGATTCAATTTAAAAGCACAGAATTAATTTCTAGACATAATAATATCTATGAATTATTTTTCTTGTCCTTAAAGTCTCTATTTGTTTCGGTTTCTCTATTACCGACTTCGACTTTTGCCATCTACAGATGTGTATTTATCTGAAGATGACGAAAGACTAGACCAGTAATGGAGAAACAACAGAAGATAATGACCTCGAGGGTAAGAAATTTTTTTTCAAACTCAGATATTTAGGAACGAAAAAAAATACTGGAATAATATTTATATTTATACGATTTTGATTCAGGATCTATTCTTTCCGATTTTTTTTCCACTCAAGTCAGGGACTAAAACCAATTTCACACAAATATTTACATCGCTACAAATTGCGGTTCCTCTACTACAGATAATCATACATTACCAATATTCATATTATCTCTGTACTAATAGCAATCTCTTTCCTACTATAGAGCCTTTAAATCTAGTTATTATTTTAATACTTTGCACTAGGATATTTTTTCATCTCAGCTATCTGAAAATCTAAAATATTTTTTACAAAATAGGAAGTGACAAATAACTTCAACTAAAATGATATATTATTGTAAATAATTCCTTTATTCAAATTAGACTTCAAAAGTACATTTATTCATTCGTGTTTTATAAAAAAAATAATATTGTTATTTGTTAGATTTACGACGACCCCTTATAGGGGACATTCGTGTGGAAAGGGTTAATATGATCATATTTAGTTTATGATATTAAATAATATTAAAAGTTGACACGTTACAATGATTTCTTTATAATATTTTCATAATCAAATTTACTTTCCAATGCAAAAAAACACAACATATGATATATATATATATATATATATATATATATATATATATAATAAAAATAATATAATGAATGCAATTATTACTAATTAAAATATTAAATATTACATATTTAATATAAACAATATTCTTTTCAATCCTTTCACTTAATTACCGTTGTCTTCCGGTCAAAACCAGTACTGAGACGAAAGTAAAAGTGAAATTTCCGAAATGCAAGACCAAAACTACAAGTTTATTCGCATACAAATACGCACACATGCATACGTGACATTCAAAGCAGATAATGCGTTGGGACTGCTTTATAAATTAAGAGGTAATTTATCAAAACGTAATCGCTGTACTATTCATTATCTGACTGGTGAAATTTAACTACACAAGGAATTTTATTCACACACACACACACATATATATATATATATTTTCACTAGTAGTAACAGAAAGAGATAAAGACAGCAAATATATGTAAGTGTTCGTGTAATAATTATAATCGTCTGTAAACAAATGACGAATGGATTTGAACTTGTTTTTTCAACTCGTTTACAGCGGCTGTGTGTAATTACCTTCCTTTCTGATATAGAGAAAATAAAAACACCTACATTTTTCAACTTTCAGTCAAGTCTTCGATGGTACTATTAGTGTTTTTATTATTTTTATTGCTGATTTGCTTGACTGTCAAGAGCGTGGTAATAGCGTTAATGATTTTGTTTCTCGTTTTTTTTTCATCTTAATCTTTTTACAATGTTATATCACACATGTACATTATATTTACTAGTTAATAAAAATGTATATATGTATATATATATATATATATATAATTATATTTTTATCACCAAGATCACCCTCTTTTGATTTATTGTTTGATTAAAACCTTTTCCAAAACATTCCAGTTAAAACAATTCAACACGCCTGTCTTTTCCATAAATTACCAATAAATTTTCTCGTGTCCTTAACACCATCAGTACAATGTTGTTTCTGTCTTTTTAAATTTCTTGGTTAATCAATCAATCATTTCTCTTTTTCATTGATTGACTTTTCTTGTTGCAATATATCACGTCCATTTCCATTCAAAACTCTTTACTTTTCTTGTTAGTTACTCGAGTTTGTTTTTGTATTTATGTTATTCTTTTTTAATCTCCTCTTGTTATTTCCAACATGTATCTTTCCGTTCTTATCTGAGTTGCCCTAAATCATTGTTTTGGCATTAACAATGGATGTTTCACTTCTGTAGGTGATTACAGGTAGATTACACGAGTCGAATAGTCTTTTCTTCGCGCAGAGTGGGATATTGAAGCATTTTTTCCAAATGAACTCAATCAAATTTTTATTATCCTGATAACTTTGCCAATATGTAATTCAATCTTGTTAATAAGTTGATCCAAATATACGTACTTCCGTGTTTCCTTCGATTCATTTATATAGACAATATTTCTATTTTCTTCAGAAGAACGCCTTAAACATCACTTTTATTTTACTCTAATTCAAGTTGAGTCTTATTTTTCGACTGATGCTATCTAATTCATGCCAGCATCATTATCCGCTTCTGACAATCAACTGCTGAATAAATGTCTCTTCCATGATTGTCCATTTTTTACGATTGAATGCCTCCATTTGCCACTAATTTCAAATAAAAATTTTAATTTTTTTATCGCACCTGTTCATTTGCATCTCTCTTGATCTTTTTATATTCCTTGGTTCCCAATCAATAACTTTTGTTGTCCGTCAGTTGTCTTCTCCTCCTGCAGCATGCCTCATCCGTTTCCATTTCAGATTCTTCACTATTCTTATTATATCTGTGACTCTTGTCTGTTTTCATATACATTCTATTCTTTTCCAATCTATTCTTGTTATTTCTAGCATGCATCTTTCCATACTCCTCTGTGTTGTTTATAATCTGAATGATTCTGGCGTCCATCACTCATATTTCGCTGCCGTAAGTAAGGACTGGTGGTGTACATTGATCAAATACTTTTTTCTTCAAAGAGAGCGGGATTGTTAAATTAAATATCAAGGCGTTTCGTCCAAATCATCTCCATTCCATTTTTATTCTCCCATTGACTTCTACAATGAATTACCCATCTTCATTGATAAGCTGTATTAGATAGTCATACTTTGCAACTTCTATTTTTGTTCCTTTTATTTCAGTTTTCTTCTGGCAGACAAACGCATTGAACAACACTTCTGTTTTTGTCTGGTTTATCTTTGGGCCAATTTTCTGACTGTCAACATTTAATTCTTCTATCCTCTTTTCTAGCTATTCCAGAGTACTTGTGAAGGTAACGATATCATCAATAAACGGGAAGTGACTTAAACTTTCGCCTCTTATTTCGATTCGTTTATCCTCCCAGTCGAGCTATCTGAATACTTCTTCTAAGGCTTGAATAAATAATTTCGGCGAAACGGCATCTCTATGTCTAATACCTTTTTTTGTTTCTTCCATTAGCTTCATCGTTAATATTACATTCTTGGAGATGTTATTTAGCAACTCAATGTATGTTTCCTCTATGCCCTGGTACTTCGATGCAAGTATGATCTATGTTGTGGTGATAGAGTCGAAAGTTTTTTATAGTCTATAAATCCAAGATATTATGTGTATATATATAGGAACCTATAAAGTATATACACACTTAAGTTCACAAGTCAACACGAATCTAATTTATATATATATATATATAGAGAGAGAGAGAGAGAGACAAAGAGAGAGAGACAATTACAATTCTGTTTCTGAGAGCACTAAGGGATAAATATATGTTCTTGTTAATACTGTTATCCGTTTAAACACCAGCTAGTTATTATCCTTTTCCTTTTAATATTAACTTAATAATATAATCGTTATTTAAATCTTTACAAAAATCGATAATAAATAATACAAAAAAGATGTATGTTTCTCATCTCAAATAAATACTACCTGGTGTGAATCATGATATATCGAGCCTACGAGAGTAAGTCAAATCAAAACCTTAATTATTAATATGATTTGTTTCGTATCCCTGTATCGGAATGTGAAATTATGTTTCTTAACTTTGTAGTTACAACTTTATTCTTTTCGTTCAAATACCAGTTCTGTTTTTTTTTGACATTTTCAGGTGGACACTAATTCCGTATCCACTTGAAAATCTAAATAGACGAAATCGACAGTGGAATAAAAGGGAAAAAAATTGACCTCGACAACAAGAAATATAACTATTTAATTTTTTTTCCATCGTGCATCGCAAGATGTGGTATTTTTCAACATAGTCTCCATTTCGCTCAATGCGAGCCTTCCAGCGCTTAACTAGCGACTGTATTCATTTAGAAATAATATTTTTTTGGTCGTGCGCGTAACCACTTATACACCATCTGTTCAAAAATCATTGATCATTAAAATGTTATAAATTATTTATACCATCGTTCGATATTCTATTTATGGCGATTATGATTACATGTTACACTGAAACATAACACGCCTATGTTTAAATAGGTGAAGTATAGTTCCATGACCGTCGTCCGTCAAAGATAAACACTTTCACCGATTCCTTTTAACTTATATAGTACATAAATAAAACTGAAAATTCCAAACAAGAGAAAGGTGGGATTTCTGTTATGGTATGAGAATCAATAACCTTACGTGCGTGGATGTTACTTATACTTCTGTTAACTGAAATTATCATGTTTATTTGAAGTGATGAAAGTAAATTAAGCGAAACGTAATTCTTTTCTTTAAAAAAGTTGTAATTGTTCGAATTCTAGTAATTATCCGGACAATAAAACGTACGGAACTGTACGTTGATTAATTGTTTTTAATAGCAATGGAATTGATGAATTTAATACAAATATAAATTTACTAGTAACACATATCAGTGTGTGCAATTGATAATAAATATAATATTATTATGTGATTGGGATAAAAATTCACTGTTCAAATATAATACTGAGATAAAATTGTAATTTTTAAAAAGAAGAATTAAAAAAATCTTAATATAAACTCGGTGATTCAGCTGTCTGTTACTTTGGATGTACCATTGATTGATTGTTTTATTTAGATGGGTAGAGATAAGAACGGCACCTTTAAGTTTAGAATTGACTATAATTTTCTCTTCGACAAAAATGACATATTCGAATATTAGATGGATTATTTAGCTACATGCGTAGAAGGATTGAAGAGTTACTTGGATCGATATTAGAGACAAACAGTTTCGGTTTTAAAGTGTACTTTATTTTTCGAAAATTTCCTCTCGAAGCTCATCGCATTTTCCACAACTTTTCTGCAGCGTCGCGATTCTTTCAGGAACTGGACTTGTTCGAGTTTCTCAAAATAGCTTTCTGCGGACTCGATCGACCAAAACCATTTTCTATGCAGAAAAATTTTGTATCCTTGGAACAGATTGAAATCTGATAGAGACAAATCAGGTGACTATAGTATATTCGGAACGATTACAAACTTCAATTTGACCAATTTTTGCTGAGCGACGACACGTGAATGAGCACGTGCGTTGTTATGGTGAAACAATACTGTTTTCTTGGCTATTCCAAGGCGTTTTTCTACTAAACCTGCTTTCAACTCATACAAAAGTTCTGCGTAGTATTGGTCAATAAATGTTTTTTTTTTCTAAAGTCATTCAAGATAATTTCTTTTGCATCTCAGAAAAATGACATCATCACCTGTCCAGCCGAGTGAACCGTCTTTGTCTACTTCAGAGCCCTTCCACTGCGTTCATCCCATTGTTTTGATTGCATTTCCGATTCCTGTTTGTAATGGTTAATACAAATTTCATCCTCCGTTACAAAACGATACATGAAATCCGTTGGATTCTTCTCAAACAGTTCCAAGAAGTTGACTGACGTTCACGTACGAACTCGTTTTTGCTCTTCAGTGAGCAAACGAAGACATGCAGAATGTATTTTATAAGCAATTTATTATACAAAATAAAATACATTCGCCAGTTGAGATGCCCATAACATCTACCATCTCGTATAGATTCACTCGCTGCTCAGACAAAACCATATCATGGACTTTATTAATGATTTCTGGTTTGACAAATGATTCGAGCCTATTGAGTGTGTTGCACCTTCAATGCTCGTTCTTCCACGTTTAAATTCATTTATCCAAAGTCGAACAGGTACATAGGAAGGACAAAATTCATGCTTTACAGGAAGTATTTTCTCATCGATTTCCTTTTCTTTTTTCCATTCTAAAAAAAAGAACTGCATCAGAATTCGAATTCCGATTTTATCCATTGTGCACTTTCGCTCAAAACGGTTGTGTCGATAAAACGGTCAAACGAAAAATTAATAGTGAAATGAGCTGCAAATTCACATGAATTATCAAAGGGGATGAAACTATATGATAAGATGTACAGCTGTTCCGCTCTGTCTCAACGAGTAAAAGAATCAAGTAGTACTTCAAACTGCACTCGTAATAAAAACGTTTTCATTTCTTATTTTATTCTAAAACTTTGAAACAGTAGTTTGTTGCCAATTTATCAAAATTTCCGAATTATAAATCCATCGTACCGATAAATATTCAAATCAGAACTTTTTTACAAGAACTTTTTAAAATAGGACTTTATTTTCAAAAATATTCACAAGTGTAAAAGTGATAGTAACAACTGTGTATAAAGAAGTTGAAAAAAATTGAAAAGAGAGCACAAATTTCTAAAATAATATTTAATTGACCTGTGAAAAGTATTTTTTTTGTAACGGTATTTATGATCAACGGCGTATATATATATATATACGAGTATATATATATATATATATATATATATATATATATATATGTATATATATATACATATATATAATATATATATATATATATATATATATATGTATATTTATATATATATACATAACCAATAAAAGATGCCCTTTTTGTTTTGGTTCTTGTGACCCTAGTTCTCAAAAATTATTATATATAATAGATATATTTATATGGATATCAGTTTAACAAAATACAATGAATGTATACTTAACAATGAGAACCTATATAACTATCTATTTGTTTATTTATCTATAGGTTTATATATATATATATATATAGGACGATCCAATTTGAGCTTCCACATGGAAATATTAAAATGGAGGGCAGATATTAAGAAAAGTCATGCTATTTTTTATTTAGTATTTTAGTTCAATTGAATACTAAAATACAATTGAATTAAAATATTAAATGGGGAATATGTTTTTTTATTTTTGCATTTTTTAATACTTTTGTATAGAAGTCTAAGTTGAATTAGCTTATATATATATATATATATATATATATATATATATATATATATATATATGTAAAGAGAGAGAAAGAGATGTTGGTAGATAGATAAATCTTCAATTGAAATGAACGAACTAATATATGTTACTATCAGTTCAATCTTAATACGATTATTTTTTTATAAGAGTGTTTGTCTCAAAGTTTCTTATAATACAGACATGCCTATGTAAACATTCGTCTGAGATGTTCGTGGGTATACGTTCACTCTGCGTCGCCTATGAACATGCAACTCTATTTACAGATCAACAGCTAAACAATGTAAACACATAAAAAGTCAGATATTGAGGAATTCCCATTTAAAATGTAAACGAAATGTACTCACACGTATAATTATGCTGCTGTATTATTATTTGGTTGTAATGATGAAAAGAGTGTTTTTCCTCATTGATTCAGCCATAAAAAAATAGAAAATGTAAAACACATATACACACACAAACATACATATATATATATATATATATATATATATATATATATATATATATATATATATATATATATATATATATATATATATATATATATATATATATCTGCGTCTGTGTGTATATTTACCATGAAACTTAGTTACAGCGATCGCTACAGGACCGATTGTAATTAATCGTTATAACCGTTACTGGTTAAATCAGTGAAAAGAAAATTCCACCTAGTTAATAATTTTTCATAAATGCCAAATACACGATACTGATTTATGTTTGAAAACAATACGACTGTATGTATTAAATAACAAATAAATAGGTAATAAAAATAAAATTTTCATAAATATATGGCCCATACGAAAATAATTGCGTTAATATAAATGAATTTGAAGATTATAGACCTTGATTCTTTTTCTACCGATCTAGTACTATTGGGAAAAACACAATTCAACTTGGAGTTTACAAGCAATTTAAATATATTCATCAATTCATCTCAACACATAAACGTATTTTGAAAATTAATTAAAATAATGATAATAAATACAAACTGAAGATGAATTCATATTTAAAGATTTGCAGGACAGTTATATTTCACATAGTCAAAAAATTAGCTTTATTAGTAACTAACCATGAAATATGGTTTACGAAGAAGACCAAATTTATTTACAATGTTCATGAAACAAACAAATTATAAAAGTGAATGTATAGAAATATACATGAAACTAATTCATATAATCATTTGTTCGCTACACCTGAGTTTGACATATATATATATATATATATATGTTATGTATATGTATACATATATATATATATATATATATATATATATATATATATATGTATATATATATATGTGTATATATATATGTATATATATATATGTGTATATATATATATATATATATATATATATAAATATATATGTATATGTATATATATATATATATATATATGTATAGGTTTATATATATATATATATGAATATATATGCATATGTATGTATATATATATATATATATATATATATACATGTATATATAGCAGCTCTATCAATCCACTGCTGGATAAACGTCTGTTCCATGATTTTCCATTTTGTACAATTTAATACCTCCTTTTTCCACCAATTTCCAATAAAATCTTTAATTTCCTCAGCCCACCTGTTCATTGATCTCTTTCTTAGTTTTTTTATATTCCTTGATTCCCAGTTAATAATTTCTGTTGTGCATCGGTTATCCTCTCTTCTTGCAACATGCTCCGCCTATTTCTATTTCAGATTCTTCACTCTTCTTATTACATCTGTGATTATTATCTGTCTTCGTATTCATTCTATTCTTTTCCTATCTCTTGTTGTTATTTCTAGCATGCATCTTATCATAGTTCTATGTATTTTTTGGAGCCTTACCTTCGTTTCCTTAGGGAAGGACTGGTAGTATATACACTGATAAAATATTTTTTTCTTCAAACAGAGTGGGATTGTTGATTTAATGTTAATGCGTTTCGTCCAAATTATGAAAGTTACGAAGTGTCGTAACTTCTTCTGTTTCTCTTTATGTCAATTTTCTTCGGGCAGACAAAAGGATTGAAAAAGAGTTTATTTTTAACAGTACATACATATATATATATATATATATATATATATATATATATATATATATATATATATATGTATGTATGTATATGTGTGTATATATATATAGGTGTATATATATATATGTATATATATATATATATATATATGTGTATATACGAGGTCAGACAATTAAGTAATGCGACCGATTTATTTTCTCGGCCTGTGGTAACACTGCGAACCTGTAACTCCGCCACCGTAATAGCAGATCCCTACTCTCTCGATTGGGCCTTGACCACCCTCGTACGATCATTTCTTCGCCAGCTGTTTAGTGTTTTGTAACAACGCGCGAGTAGTGCATGTCACTTAAGTGGAACAGAGAAATTTAGAGCAACGGTGCGCGATAAAATTTTGTGCAAAACTCGGCGAAACCGCGACAGAAACTTATGAAAAAATGCTTAAAGTGTATGGTAATGATGCCCTGAGTCGTAGTCAGGTGCTTCGGTGGCATGCCGATTTTAAAAAAGGCCGTGAGAGCGTCAAAGCCGAGGCGCGGAGCGGAAGGCCAATTCAAGTGCGAACCGACGCGAATGCGCAGTGGTGTGGTTCACAAAGAGTTCGTACCACCTGGACAAACCGTAAATCAAGTATTCTACCGTAATGTGCTCGAAAAATTACGAAAAAGGGTGCTCAGAGTGCGTCCAGATATCGCGAAGACTTGGGTTCTGCATCACGACAATGCTCCCTGTCACAGTGCGTTCAGTGTCTCTCAGTTTTTGGCGTCTAAAGGCATCGCAACGTTACCACAACCGCCCTATTCACCGGACATGTCACCCTGCGACTTTTTCCTATTCCCCCATTTGAAAAAATTCGTCAAAGGTCGACATTTTGACTCCGTTGAAGATATCCAAGAATCTGTGACGAGGTACTCGGAGAGGTCCCACAAGAAGTGTTCCAGAATTGTTACGAAATCTGGAAAACTCGCTGGAATAAGTGTATAGATGCGGGAGGGGACTACTTTCAAGGGGATCGCAGCGATGTACCTTAATTTTTAAATATACTCGAGTTTTGAATTTTGTCGCATTACTTAATTGTCTGACCTCGTATATATTATATATATATATATATATATATATATATATATATATATATATATATATATATATATATATATTGCTTTAGCATAGTTAGTTTAACGGTAATTTTTTGACTGGCATCATTTAATTTTCCTATTCTCTTTTCTAGCTCTTCGTAGTTCCTGCATAGATATCAGCAAACCGGAGATGACAATCTTTCTTCTTTAATTTTGATCAATAATAACAAGATAATAATATTTTATTACCTACTATGTTCTTAATATAGTCATGTACTTTATTTACACACATACACACACAAGTTATCCGTAACGTATATATATATATATATATATATATATATATATATATACATATATATATATATATATATATATATATATATATATATATATATATATATATATATATATATATATAACACATACATGAATTAAAATAAAAAACACAGACAAGCTATTCTAGTTTTATGAATTCAGTTACAGATGAGTGAATAAATAAATCACTTGCCTAAATATTTGTGGTTTTTTAGAAAATTGCACATTGTGTTTTTATGCAACAGACGAAAATATATGTCAAATCTTAATTTCAATGCCAATGCCACTGCTTATAAATATGACACAGTTTCTTAATAGACATATATATATATATATAATTTGCAATTATATTTTTGATATAAATGCCTATATTTATAAATAAAATAATTCTATAATCTCACACATTGAGTTATATAAGGAATTATAAAATAATTTTTATATTAGTTACTCGAAATCAAACTAGAACTGTTGTATTTAGAAGTTTATTTAGTGTACAACATTATTCATTTATATAAAATATCTGTTATTATACTTTCGGGTAATTTTTCTTCTTGTATCTATGAAAATTGAAGTAAATTGATTACATTAAAATATATTCTGAAACCAAATATCATGAACCTTATCCACGATTAATACTACATATCTCAATAATTAATTACTTATTAACCATACAAGCTAGCTAAATATCAATATATACATATATATATATATATATATATATATATATATATATATATATATATATATACACTCGATATTTGAATGAACTTCGGTCGATTTTGTTCTTTCATAATTTTTAAATAAAACAACTTTAATTATTTTTTATGGACCGTTTTATTTAACTCATGAAATCAAGTATGAAAAATGATATCAGACAAATGGCTGCCTCTAATAACGATATAAATACGGAAACTCAATCACATTTTTCATACTTTTCTTCTGTTATTTGAGCAATTACTTGTTTAGTGTTGTTGCTAAACTGCTGAACATTTCCGGTTTTGTTTGCACATTTCCTTTATGTATCTGCAAAGAATAAAATTAGGCGAACGAGATGACTAATCAGTGTAGCCAAACTTTGAAATTATTCGGCCAGGAAATGCATCGAATAAAATTTGCATCGTAACGCGAGCTGTATGCAATGTGGCACCATCTTGTTGAAATCACATGTGATGTTGACCTTGTTTATTAATTTCACCCACAAAGAAGTTTTGCAGCATCACACGATATCGTTCTCTAGTGACGATAACAATATTTTTTAGCATCTTAAAAAATAATCCAATCATGCCAATCAGCTCAAATTGCACACTAAGCAGTCTTCTCACGAGGGTGAAGTGGTCGTTCAAGGATCAGTCTTGTGTTTTCCAATCCCCAATGAAAGCTTTTTGGTTTGTTTACACATCAGTGCATGTAGAAATGAGCTTAGTCACTCATGATTAAATTTAACAAAAAAATGATAAAAATTTTGATAAAATATTTTAATTAACATAACATGTTGTTGTGGGTTTAAACTCTCGATAATGAATTATCTGTGTCTAAACTACACCATTGTCAAATTGCAACTGATCATATATAATATATATATATATGTCTTATATATATATATATATATATATATATATATATATATTATATATATATATATATATATATATATATATATATATATATATATCTTCATAATCACAGATATATAAATCTGAAGAAAAAGTCGAAATCTGTCATAGAAGATACGAATTCAAATACGAAGTTTCTTCCAGTATTTCTACAGCAAAATTATAAAAAATAAATATACCATACAGTATAATATTGTATAATAAATGTAGAATAATTATCAAAAAATCCTTTGTAAATATATGGAAAAAACACTATGGCAATCAATATTTCTATGTATATATATATATGTATGTATGTATGTATATATATATATATATATATATATATATATATTTATATATATATATATATATATATATATATATATTTATATATATATATTCATATATATATATATATATATATATATATATATATATATATATACATAACAACTGTGTTAAAAATACATTCACTTAAATTTTAATAATAATATAAATACAGAGCTTTTATAAAAATGTTTACATACTTTATCACCCCATATATCTGTAATATATTTTTCTTTTTCAATTGCAAGTCAGTTTTAATAATGAAAAAAGAAGACTTACATTTAAACGTCTGGATTTTTCCTTGAAGTGATATAGAAAATTGAAAGGTATGAACGAATTGAAATCCAATGAATTTTAAGAAGTGAATATCACATTGAATTTTTAACGTGTTTCACAATTTCACTTATTCCTGAAAAGTTTGAAATGATTCGCATTGTGTAAAACGTACATAGGCGACGATCTGGAATACTTCATACATCTACATGCTCTACGAGATTATAAGAAGCACTGAAAATTTATCAAGAAATACTAAGGTCAGGCAAATTGCTCGTCTAATAGAAATCGCCAAGTTCAGTCTGTATACTTTAAAGCGTGCAAGATGGAAAGACTACATTCTAAGATTATTACAGGATCTGAACGAAATCGATACCGATCGTAGAGTTGAATTTTACTGGTGGTATTTAAAAAATCCTGCAGAGGACGTTCTGTTCGCCAATAAGATTATTTGGAGTAATGAGGCAACATTCATGTTGAATGATAGAATTATTGACCACGATTGATCGTACAGAATCCACACATTACTCATGAATAACATGTGAAATTACACTGTGCTGTGGATTAGAATATCAAACTATGATTTTTCTAGACCATTCTTTTTCGATGCAATTATTATTGATGCCATATACTTTAACATGCTTCCGGAATCGATTGTTCCAGCCATTCGTGAGCTATTTAAGGATGATAATGAGTTTTATTTTCGACAAAATGTGGCATCTGTTCATTTTGATCGATTTGTAAGGACTTACCTGTATGAACCGTTCTCATACAAATGTTAAAAGAGTTAGTATTGAATACTTTCTAGATTCTCCAGATCTAATGTCGTTTGAATTTTATTGACGAGAATTCCACAAATATAAAAATTATGTCACAAATCTCGCTTAATTACTGAAAGCTATTGAAGTAGAATGTGCATCAATATGAAAAGATGTCAGGTGACGAATGTACGATAATAAGACACTCTGAGTATTTGTTACAATGAATATTTCTTACTTGCATTTTTTCTTTATTATAGAATTGAATTTATGAAAATAAACATAGAAATCATTGAGAACCAATGTGTGAATACACTTTATTTCGAGAAGAGTGTATATAATAATTAATGAGACAAAAAAGACGTTAATATTCTAATTACAGTGTCTTCATCAATATTTATAGTTAATAACTATGTATGCGCCAGAGTGTTTAAACACATATTGAAGTGTTTAAAATGTATGTTACACATTTAATTGAACTGTATAACTTATAATTTCTTCAGCTCATCTAACAATGCGTATCGAAACACATCGCAAACGTTCCATTAAGGACTCATTAACTTACTTATTAATATGTATTATTTTCAAATCTGCGATGAATAACAAACGATTTAAAAGCACATGTTAACGTGATACGCATCGACAATACTGTTTACTTTTAAATGGGATCCACTTAAAACTATCTTTGTTAATTTAACACATTTAAATATTATCACACCAATTTGTTTTTACATATAGTAAAACTGATTAAATCATATTCAAGACGTAAATCAACTAGTTCAGATTTATAAAATACTTAATTTTCTACTATAGTTGATATTTTGTATAAGAGAGAAATTTGAAAAGTATGAGATCTGAACATGTTGGTGCTATGTCTAAAATGTTTGTATTGCATTGTCACACCGGTCACACATGAATATCTGTAAAATGTAGAGTCGATTTATTAAATAGTTTGTCATACCAATTTGTATTTACATTTAACACATAAATTAAATTCCCTTCAACATTTAAATTCTCTAGTTTATGTATATATATATAATATATATATATATAATACTAAATTTTCAACTATAGTTTGTATTCCATATAAGAGGGAAACTTGGAAAAGCTTGAAACCTAGCTATATCAGTGCCTAAAACTTTTACTGTTTTGTCATACTTATCACATATGAATATCTGTGAGATATAAAGTCATTTTGTTAAATATTTTCTTGTAAACAGCTGTTTGAACAAAATCATATCAGTGTATTTTTAAAATATATAAAATTTAATATCCAAATCCATAAAAGTCCAGTGATCATTTTTTGATAAAGAAAGATTTAACACCAACAGATTTATTTAAAAGATTAGAAGTGGGTGTGGTGATATCATACTATCATTTTCTATTGCAACAAAGTGAGATACAGAATTTCAACATAATTGTACAGGCTTGGAAGGTGTTCCTCATAATACAATAACACCAAAAATTATCGATATTGTTTTAGACGATCGTCGGTTAAAAACGTATCTGAGATTACTAAAGGTACAGGAATTTAAATGAACGCACATTTCATATCTTAAAAGTATGAAAAGTTAACTGCAAGACTTTCTTGCAATTAAGTGAGCTTAAACGTATTCGATTGGAAATTGAATCACAGATTGAATATAAATACAATTTGTTGCCCCATCAATCATATTCGTTTGAAATATCTCTGAATTCCATCTATTACCTAGCTTCAATAAAACTCATAACTGGCAAGTGATTTTCTTTAAGTGATGAGCTGAAAACAAAAGCAAACCGCTAGTTTGAGGTTGTTGATGAAACGGATTTCTGGAATGGGATAAAAGGTGATTGCAGTGACGGAGATTATCAGAAAAACACTCCAGATATTTCAAAGAGAACAACAGTAATAATCATATGTTCCGAATAATAAATAAATAGATAAACCATAAGTAAATTGAAACAATGTGTTTGATCTATTGGAGATACGCTAGAGTTATGTATTCAATGTAAGAAAAATCCGCCATCGCAGGTGGAGCATTTTTATAAATACACCTAATTTTTTTCCTTGCATACTTTATATAATTCGAAGTTGTAGCGCATTGTTCATGTACCTCCATCGTTTACTGACCTAAACATCCTTCCCAACATTCTTCTTTCGATGCTGTTCAACATTTATGCGGTCTTAGCTGACATAATCCACGTTTCACCTTCATAACATATGACAGTACGAATGAGGCATTTATCGGTCGGATTTTGGTCTTCTTATGCACATTTTTGGATTTCATTATGGACAAGAGCACAAAAAATGTTCTTTTTGTTGCTGCTATTCGTTTTTGAACTTCTTGAGCTTCCTCATTTTCGCTTGATGATGTTTGAGCCAAGATATGTGAAATTGTTTACAACCTCGAAATTGTAATCATAAATTGTGGTGCTTTGATCTAATCTTCTCCTTAATCTTCTACTTTGCAGCATTAGTTTGCTTTTATTCTCATGTATTCTAAGACCAATTTCAGCTGCAGCTCTCACATATTTAATGGCAAGTATAGATCTTCCCATGATGTTTAGTTCATCAGCATACTTCTCTATTTTTTGTGACTTGTTTAGTACGGAGTTCACGTTTACTGGAATAGCCCGTACTACGTATTAAAGTGATAATTTGAAAAGCATTGAGACCAAATCATCACCTTGTTTTAGGCTCTGCGATATTTCAAAATTTTCAGTCAGATCCCCCTTGACCTTGACTTTACATTATGTACTTTGTATTGTCATTCGCACTGATCGCACTAATTTAGGAGGTATATCCAGGTTTAGCATTATTGTGTACAAGTTTTCTCCGTTAATACTGCCATAGAACATCTTGCCATAGAAATCTAGTAAAAGCTGATACACATAACATCGAACTCTCAGCATTTCTCAAGCACTTGCTTCACCGTGAAGAGCTGGTCTAATGTGGATTTTGCTGGCCCAAAACCCTCTTCGTATTCACTTAAGATGACCTCTGCATCCTTTTGAAGCTTTCTTTTAATAATCGTAATCAACTTTTATATCTATACCAACTATTAATCGTAAAACTATATTTATTGCAATATTTCAGACATTTATGTTCTTAACGATTTCAAGTGTACATTTCATATTTTTGCTATCCCAAAATCATTATAACTATTTGAAGGAAAATGGTATCGCAACAAGTGAAGTTTAAGTATACTACTTTCTAACTACTGCTGAACATTAAAAGGAAATATTTCATAGGAAATAGCACAGGAAATCGACACAAATTGTATTTTAAATACTATAATAACTATAAGTAATAGTCTGAAAAAGATCTTAATGAAATATATGACTGTAATTTGCTTAATAATTTCAAATGGAAGAGAAAATCTTAATAAATATTTGAGTTCAAGTCAGTGCCGTAAAAGTATATTTATTTGTTATTTAATATAATTAAGTTACAATTGCACTGAGTTTGTCTGTAATTAATTTATAAAAAATACCATTTTTTAATTAATTTACGTAGATTTCTTCTTATCGATGAACATTTTTAGCATTCTAAATGTATATTTCTGCATATTAAGATTGTGTATCCAGTGAAACTGAATTACACGCCTTTAATAGATTCAAATGTGTATACAAATACATAAAAATATATAAATAACATCTTGTAATACTCGAAATAAATGAATTTAAATAGCTAATGACTAGTCATTAAAATTTATGTTACAAATTGTGTTAAATTTTGCAGTGAGAATAATTGAATTAACAAGAACTAATTACAGTTTTCAACAAACAACAGTGTGTTAAACTCTTAAAAATCATTTATGTCATGTTTATGCTCTAGTGAATGTAGATAAAGACGTTTAAAAAAATATGTTGTTGATAATACAGATAACTGTTAGACTTTTATTTGAATACATATGTAAATAAGTGGTTCTTATTTAGGAAATATTCAGTGACCATATGAGATTGTTTAAATCTCGTATTTCTTTAATTCCCCAAATCAAAGTTCTGCCCTTATAACAGTATAAGAATCTTTTATCGTTATTGCTATTAATATTTTAATATAAACAATTTTAATACGAATTTTTTTCGAGTATTGTGGAACGAATAGAAAGTCCATTTTTGAAAGACTTCGATATTGTAGACAAGTCAAAGTATTTTAATACTGATACAAAAACTAAGGTTTCTTTACAGGTTGAAAAATATTTAAAATATCATTAGTATGTTTCGAATAGTTGAGAAAATCTTCTTTAATGAATGTTTCCCTCATCCGTAAGATCACACAAAACCATTAAAGAAATTCAGGAATATTCAATAATTGATTATTGATCGTTTTTGATTCTCACTGATAAGCATAACAATTTCAATACAATTATCCTCAGAGCGTTAATATACAGAAAAAAATGTTTTTTTCTGTATTTTAGTACTCTGAGGATGATAGAATCGAAAGTAAACGAATAATGATTAACTGGGGAACGGATCGTTTACACATGAATTGTTTTTTCATTGCTAGAGCGAATCCATAAGGGTATTAACCTTTTGCACTCCAAGCAATTAGGCAATAATACAATAATAATCCATTAATAGTTTGTACACTACGAATTATGATAAGAGTATTATAAACATAGAAAAGTATAAACACCCGATGACATTGATGGATGAACGGTTATCAAAGCTTTGATCTGTAAATGATAAAATGTGGACAGTAACACTGGTCGTAAGAGTGGAACGCCTTTAAGTGCCTGAACAGTGCAGATGGCCTTATGAGTACAAAGGGTTAAATATTACAGAAGAATTAAGAGAAACAAAAATTGAAATATTAATAAGAGGAAAGAAAAATAACAATAATTAATAAGAATAAAAATCTGGAAATGTATTTAAACATGCACCAAAATGTCCATGATTCAGTAGATATTAACAATATATTCGAAAGTTTAATTAAAAGAAGCTCTTATTCGTGTACAAAAGTCGTAGTCTTGTACTTCCATTACTGGACGAATGAAAATTCGTTATAGACGCAAGGGAAACTCTCAAACCAATTGGATGCTGGTCGAGAAACAGTTTTGAGATGATTTCATGTGATGGAAAAAATTCAGAAATTGGGTACCATAAGAAGAGACCATTGACCGCCGTGTCAAAACATACATCAGTTTGTTTTTCAGGCAAGGTAGGAAAGATTTTTTGTTGAAAATTGTTATGTGGCGTTTTCTTTTGTTTTTATGTTTTCCGGCATGGTGTATTTAGTACTTTTTGCGTGTCTACCATTCTGAGGAGCATTAGAACCCCGAAGACCAGTATTTATCTTAATGTTTTTGAAAATGGTCTTCATATCCTGAAACTGATGTTGGTACTTCTCTTTGTCCACTACCTGGGAAAAGTTACAAAAAATCGGATTCCTTGTCTGAAAATCCCTTCCCTAAAAACAAAGAAAAAATAGAAAGGAAAAGAAGGAAGAGAAAAAAAAAGAACTTTTCCGACGACAAAAAATGGATGACATATGACAATCTTTAACATATATTTATGGGTTAACCCCATCCAGGCATCGAAATCAAAAGGAAAACCGAACCACCCACAAACCGTCTGCATGTATGTTACAATGCAGTCTTGCAGCAGATTTTTTCACGAACATTCTTTAAAAATATAGTGATATTGATTTATTTTCGGAAATTAATTATTACACAACATGTACTTTTACTTTAAAAATATTTTCTTTCAAGTGACTATATTAAAAGTAATTTTATATAAATTAAAAATTATTCAGTAAGTACATATGTAATATTTTACGTCAAAGATTCTCAATTTGAGATATTATTTTAACCCTTAACGCTCGAGAGCTTGTTTTGAATACTCGCCCATAAGACGACAGAAAATTAGGCGAAAGCTTATAAAACGTTTATAAGAATGAAAACTTAAAAAAACACATTTGAACTGGTTTATTTAGATATAAATTCAAGATATTTAGTTGATTTGTAATTTTATAAGTAAAATTAATTTTTATAATTTTTGAGGGTAAGATATTTTTCAGAGCAGTCGCCAATGTGTAAGGACGGATTCGCGGGACATGTTGAACAATATGTGGATGTTTGTTTACACCCGCCTTTAATCATTCTATCAGAACATACTCAACAATCTTTTTTATTTCCAAAACTACGCTGAATATCATTGCGACGAAACTGCTGTGCAAATGCTATAATATTCACGTCTTAAAACGTTATATAACTGTAAATATTTCTTGTCAGTGCATGATCAACTAACTATCTAATGTAATAAGTTGCAATATTTTTTTTAGAAAAACTACAGCAATGATAAGTAAATGAAATGAAAACTAAATTCTTTACAAGTCCCCGTATTGGTGCCTCTCGTTTTCTATGACTTGAGTGTGATATCCCCGTAGCGGGGCCTTTCGACCGTTAGGGGTTAAATTATTATTTATTTATTCTTTGATAAAACAAGAAGTTTATACTTAATGATTATTTCATGTTATACTTATGACATGTGTTTGTACGAAAAAACGTACAAACTCATTCTAAATATACATTTTCATATTAATATTTTAATTGTATTTTATATATTATGGAAAAAAAACAAAAAATTGCTGATTCAAACTGAAATTTGTACATTCAATTATATATATATATATATATATATATATATTTCTTTAAAGAATGTGTCGTTAGAAAAACCAGTTCTTTTAAGTGTTTGATACCTGCTAAAATATAGAAATTGATTTGAATTATTATTCTGTTATTTAATACATTGATATTAGCTAAAAATATCAATATTATTCACAATACATGCATGAAATTCGTTCATATTTAAACACTTCACAAATAAACTTGTTGCTTTTCCTTATTAGAAATTGTTTTAATAAAAAACAAAGTCTACATTTAAAAAAGGAATTCAATATAGTATTAAAACTATTTCTTCACATCACTGAAAATTAACAATGCACGAACGAATTTCGTTCATTCACAAATTTTGCAATGGTATTAAAAATGTCTAGGAAGCAATTAATTCACTTTCATGAACACCGAAAGTTATTTGATTTTTTTCCCCTCGAGAAAATTGCTGTTATGTATAAAAACTTGTTTAATTTTTTTGTGCTACACATTATGAGAAATATATTTGACTAAGCTGTTTCTAACAAGACGCGTCTGTTTCGACTTAGTGTCTCCGATTTTGATTACGTCGTAGTGTGTTCTATTGCCATTCTAATAATGACACATCTCGTGGAAAGTTTCATCTTATGCGACGTGTATTATAAAGAAAAAAACTTGTCGTGAAAATTAAACACTTTTATAAACGTACACGCTATCTAACCAGATAGACCGGCGGTGCATAAATGAATATGTACCGAGAGGAATGTGCCGATACTTAATTCTAATTATATGTATATTTAATTTTATGAAACGATTATAAAACTAGTTACGATCGTGCATGCTGGTATAGAGGAAAACATTCTAAACATAAAATTTTATTCCTTATATATACATTTACACCTATTAACGTTTCGCACTTTGAAAATTTCTAACACATATTCGAAGTTGACTTCACATTTTATACCGGCCCCTAGAAATATTTGAAAAGTCTGACATTTTAACCTAAAAATACTTTTAATGTGTTTGAACGGAAACATATATTTTTTTCAGAATTTTATTAGAACTGTAGGTATCATTTTTAAGACTTAGAATGATTTGTATCGTCAGGAACTTTATGTATCGCGTTGTTAGAAAATTGTTAGGAACTTTATAAAAAAACAATTTGAATTAAAAGTGATAAGCTTTTTATAATTACACATTGGCTTCATGGTATTCAAGAAAACATTTTTTTTATCATTCAAACATAAAATAATATTGCAATGAGAACATTTCGAATTGGGATAAGACTGTATCTTGTTCATGATGCATACATCACACCTTCTATTTTCAACAAATGTTTCCATTAAAAACCTGTTTCCCAGTGTTACATCTCTCACTATTGAATAATTTGATTACTGCCGCTTTTATAGACCAGGGGGTTCGAGGCATTCTCTCTAGATATCCTTTTCTTCCGACCAGCATCCTTCATACTCATCAGCCATTATGCAACAGACCTGAAGTCTTTTACAGTGTTTTTTTTTCAGATATAATCCCATGCACAATATAGGTATTGTCAAATGCTATATCCATCACGCCCCTAAAAAGTCTATACCACTATGTTAGTAATTTTTTATCAACTCAGTATAATAGTCTCCACCAGTAAGCGGTATCCACCGCTCCCATAAATTGAGTGTCATCCTTGATTGGTGTTGGACAAGTAACCGTCGACCTGAAATCATTTTTTTCTTTATGCGAAACAGTAGCTCCTTCATTCCCATGGAAATTAGATACTAAATATACTAACTTGTTATTTTTTCACTTCCAATATCCTATATCTAGGCTTCTAGGAAAATCTATAGTCATAAACTTCTCTCTTCAGTTTAAAGATAGCTTCTATGTTATTAAGAAGCCTCTTAATATTCGACCTAATTGTCTCTTATGTATAAGTCCTATCAGTCTTTAATTTCTCCATCAATGTAATCGAAGAAAAAACAATGTCAGAGTACACAACTTTATCCTTTCTCCATTCGTCTTCAGTTTACTCAAGTATCACTCTTTCTCCTAGTAAATAATCAGAAATCTTTTTGCTCATTTTCTCATTTTCCCTTTGAAAAATTATTTTTTTTTGATAAATCCTCTTATCAGTCAAACACTACTATTTATACCTCCTTTTTGTAGGTTTCATAGACAGATAGTTTTTTAGTACAGAACTACCCTCGAATTTCATCATTGATTCGTCAAAACTCAATTTTATGATTTCCTAAAATGTTCTGTTTAGCTTATCTAGCATAGATCTTATCTTGTATAATTTATCTTTGCTTTATTATATACTTTATTATTTATTTATTTATAATTTATCTCATCTTTACCAACAAATGAAATATAAAATAAAAGTTACTGGCAGTACTTCTAAGTCCTTTCCAAACTTTTTGATATTTCAGTAGTGAGAACTTATAAACACACATTTTACATGTTAGGATTATATTAAAAATGGAACAGGTTATATATAGAATAATGAAAATAAACACTTACCCAACAAATTCTATTAAAAAAAATCAAAAAACCATACAAATTGCTCTCACTGACTCACGGTCAAGGTCTGACTTGAAAGATGTGCTGATTGGTTGATTTCTCTCGTTTTTTCCATTATGTATTGTACATTAGCTACATAAGTAATACAAAAATGAATCGGAAGTACTCACACGGTGATTTGTGATTTCGTACCGAAAATATTTGTCAGTAAATGTTGTGGTACAAATTTCTACCGTTTGATAAGAAATGGTTAAGTAATACATAGCGCTCTAAAAAAAAGACATTGTTGTAATCAAAATTCAGTATGGCGTGATAAAATTTCTGATATAGGAAGGGGTTACACCGCAACGAAATATAACAATGATAAGATAATGTATACAGGTAAGCTTCCTCGTCATACTCCATGGTTAGGGAATGGATTTAGAGATTTCGGATGGGGAAAGAGTCACTGGAAGATGAATTGCGTCCAGGTCGCTTTGTGGAAGTGCTTAAAACCGATTTTGTTACACTTAGTGACCGACTTTTAAAGTGAAAGAATTATCAGAAATCTTCAGTCTTTCATAAATTCTCCATTAATATTTAGACATGAATAAGGTCAGTGCAAGATGGGTCCCTGAACTTCTTTAAGCCGTGCAGTGTGTGTCGAGTAGCCTACGCATGTTCATTTTTAGAGCTCTGTGTGCAAGATCCAAATACACCACTCGAATCAATGGTAACAGGGAATGAAACTATAGTAATTTGCCTCAAAGAAATTCCATGGAATGGCGGCAGGCAGGTGAACGACTCCCAAGAAGCGCCAAGATGTTTTAATCGACAAAAAAGATCATTTCCACAATTTTTTGGTATTAAAAGGGCCTTTTATTAATAGATTTTAAAGAGTGCAACACCAATGTCAATGGCCTATATTATGCGACATTGTTGAATACATTTTGAAATATTATTCGTGAAAAACCGAGTGAGAAACTAATAAAGGAAGTGTGCATTTTGTACGACAACATACCAGTTCAAACCACTACTGTTTCTCAAGCCTCTATTCTGGAGTGTGATTTCCACGAACATGATCATCTACCCTACAATGCAAACATCAAACTTTCCGATTATTTTATCTTTTAATAAATTTGAAAAATATGTACTTGTACAGCGTTATAATGATAACAATGAGCTGAAAACAATGGTAATTAAACCCTTTTAACACGAAAACAGAAGAGAGAATTGATGATAAAGCGCTGTAAATATATTAATAAATGTATGTATATATATATATATATATATATATATATTTATATATATATATATATTTATATATATAGATATATTTATATATGTATATATATATATATATATATTTATATGTATATATATATATATATATATATGTATATATATATATATATTGAAGTCAAACGATATTATATAGGAAGATAATAAAATATTCTATGTATTTTTTTTTATTTGCATTCTTTCCTATCTGTCTGTAGAAACACGCATAGGCAATAATCAATTATTGAATATTTTTGATCAAAGAAATTTTTTTGGTTTGTAGTGTGAATAAAAAATTTACTTGCAGAAACGAATCTCACCAGTCACAAAAATGTGAATGAGTATTATCCCGTGTGAAAATGTTATTAAAAAGTGAGTTCAGTAATTACCTCAATAAATTTCTTGTCAAATTCAAAGCAATAATCAGTTTCATTGCAAAAATTCGGAAGGAAACATGAACTCTTAATCATCTCATACAATTATATTGACTTTAATTCCATTTACAAACCAGTACAGATATTATCAACCTAAGAGCATTGCACTGAAAACATTTAAAAAGAAATGAAAAAAAATAATCGGAAAAAAAAACAAGAACGATTTCACTTTTGTAGCATAACGCCGTTTCTATTTATATATATATATATATATATATATATATATATATATATATATATATATATATATATATGCATGTGCATCAAATATCGTAATCATATATTTGTGCAAGTGAATATAACCCAAGGCATAATAATATCCGGTTAATATGAGTTCAAAACTGGATGCTTATGATTAGTATATCATTTATGCTGTGGAAGTGAACGGAAGAATATCGGATAAATGACAAGGCTTATACAAAGAAAAAACTGCAATTATTCACGACGAAATACTTTTAACTAAAAGCTGTTATTAAGTATATCTAAGATTAGTGTGCTCGGAGGAAGATAGATAGTTATTTAATGTGATTGTTTCAGTATCGAATATGTTTTCACTTTCATAATTATATGCTTATATCTGTTTGGTTTTAGAAAACATTATTATAAAATATATTATATTGTCATTTACAAATAAAGTTACTTTTTTCGAATACCGGAAGTGATGAAATTTTATATTAATTTGAATATTTTATAATATTATGTAAATGTTGTGTATGTATATATATATATACATATATTGGTAGATAGATAGATAGGAAAAGTATATGTTATTATTAAATAAAATATAGGAAAGTTTTACAATTAAATTCGCAAAATTATTTTTAAGATTAGTTAAATGAGGAACGTGCGTTAAAGCATATTAATAAAGTAGTTGATTTTCTTAAGAATTTGACAATAAGCAAATAATTTTACCTCAAAACACTCAAACAGGTTTGTCATAAATGTATCGCACGTTAGTTTTATAAAAGTTCAAAAAATGTTAATATGAAATATAAAGTATATACAATAATGTTTTACAATTATCTTTCATCCGTCTCTCGAGTCTGTTTCGACCCAAAGGCAAATTTCCTCTCCAATATTTTCAAAAATATAAAAATTTGTAACTTAGTGTCTTGGCTAATATGATAAAATATTACATAAAAATTCAGTAAATTATCATTGACCTCTATACCGCTATAAAATAAGTAACAGTAAAGATCCTTGGATCTTAAATGAATTTCTACTATAATTTCTACCACATTAATTTCTAGTACTCCATTTGCCGTTATTTTTATTATTTTGAATGTAAAATACATAATGAAGCGTGTTATTCTTCAAAATGCTTTACATAAAAGTAAAGAGCTTGCAAGTGACACCGACAAAAAGCCACAAATCACTTTAGATTACAACAAGATTAATGTTTGCGTTGATACAATTGATAAAAATGTAGCTTGTTACACTTTTAAAAGAAAAACAAACAGATGGTCATTTATTGTGTTCTCCAACTTATCAGACGTGTCAGTGAACAATGCGTTTGTGCTTTTCACTAGTGTCTTTAAGACTGGAACATCAATAAACAACAAAGAGAAGACGACTCTTTATCGATTGATAAAATCTTTGATAAAATAACATATGGCTAGAAGAGTTCATCCCCCCATCGTCTCTAAACAGTCAAAATTTAATAGATAACCTCACAGCATCTAACAAACAACACTCTTCACTGACGACAGCTACAAGCTGTTAAAAAACGGGCCACTGTAGCTTTTGAGAAAAGCCGGACAACAAGCACACATCAAGTGTAAACTTTGTAATAATTTTTCTGCAAAACTCATATCAAATCTGTGTCCCCAATGTATGAACTGAAGTATTTGTGTATTCAATTTATTTATTTTTTCTATTGAATTTTTGTATATTATTTTGTTTTAATTTGAATTAAACCGGAATTTTATTGGTTATTGTTTTTTTGTATAGATCCATTGGTCTATTTTAACCGTAAGTACTTTTATGTTGCTTATTTTGTGAGACGGACAAAGGTTAAATTCGCAAAATTATTTTTAAGATCAACTGAGCGAGGAACGTATGTTAAAACACATTAATAAAGTAGTTTGATTTTTTTCACAATTTATTTAAAAGCAAAGAATTTTGCTACAAACATTCAAAGAGGTTTATTATAAATGTATCGCATGCTAAGTTTATAAATGTTAAAAAATTGTTAATATGAAACTTGAATATCATTACGCAATTCGATTTGAAAAACTAGCATCTATTCGTGGGTAGCAGTTACTTATGTTTACAAACAGTCGGACATTTTAAATAGATATTAAATCGTTTTCTTGATGGAGCATATATACTCGACTGTAAACATATTTAATAAGTCAGTGGAAATAGAATTACAAATCATTTCAAGTGCGGTTCTTACATCGTGCTGAAAAAGTTTTGTACCATTTTCATATCCATACAGCCTTTACACACTATTTATATCACGTGTACAAATTAATTCGGTGTCTTTTAATTTTAATCCTTTCAATTCACTTTTTTGTTCTGATTAATTTCGTTAAATGGTTATTAATTGCATTAAGGGGTAGTTAAAATTGGCCAAAATTATTTTCCAAGAATTTTCCAACACCTTGGATAAAAGATATAGTCCTGGGAATTTAGTCCCATTATTATTTTACAGTCGGTTCACTATGTACAGTATTTCAGTTCACTATGTAAGTAAAGTATTTCCTCGACGGAATTTTTTGAAAATCGGTGTGACATTTGTCTCTTGTTAGTAACGAAAGGATTAAGAGCACTGCTCTGTCTAAGGCCTGGAAAATTGTACATTTCTCAAGATTTTTTAAAAAGTAAAAGATAAAATCAAAGTGTCTGAGAGCTTGAATATTTATTTAACTATGTTTATATAAAATTTCACATCTATGTTTTTTTGATATATCGAATATTTGCGATAATATCCGTAAGCAAATATAGTCGGATACAATTTCCATGTGGAAATCTCACAGGAAAATTGAGCTACAACAAAAAACCAATAATTTTTTTAATCTATAATGAGTCCTCAATTGCATGAACTACGGGAATTAAAAAATCGTTATAACAGACTGGTGGCATATAGAAAAAAGCATTTTTTTAAGGAAATTGTATAGATTTTTCATGCTATATCAAAGATACATGCACCATAGTAGTCCATAGAGTAGAAACACTTAATTGAAAGGTGTATAGCAAATTTAAGTCAATTGAGTAATTAGTTCCATAGTTATATGCACACCGGTGGGTTGAAAAAAACCATTTCGAGAAAAACGCATTTGAACTTCGAGGACAAGTTTACATATACAATATGAGAGAGGAGGATAAACTTGAAAAACTCCTTCAATTTTTGAAATACTACATTGTTCAATTCTTTCAATGCCTTATTCTACATAGTTCAATCTATTAATTTAGAAGGAAACAAGTAATTCTTTCGACTTTCTAAACCTAGCGGACCACTTAAATTGAATCAACCATAACTCCCTTTTAAATCAAAATATTTCCTTTGAAGTGCTGACCTTATCATTTAAAAACACTATATATTTTCGCCAAAGAGCTGGTATAATCACACAAGACAAGTGAATACGATGGCATCTAAAAGCATCATATTAATCATTGCACATTTTTAACATTCCAGTTGACACAAATGCTGCCGAAGTCACTGGAGTGATTTGTTCAGCTTTGGGGGAAGATGTTGTGATGCATGAAACATGTAAAAAATCGTTTCAAAGGTTGTAGAGTAATGATTTTGATTTTTTCGATAGAAAACAACCCGAACAACCGGGACATACTATATCGGATGATAGAAAATTCATTATATGAACTCATTTTTTGTCATGTGTTTTTCAAAATTTATATAAAATCAAAATTACTAAATATGAATTCTTATTAATAAAATCGTAAAAATCAAATAAATGATTTTGTCAATTTGTGTCAGAATATAGTGTCTTTATTAAAATTCAATTACAATTTTTGTCTGTAAGTGTTCTTCTCATTTCAGACAAGTTTTAAATTGAATATAAATTTCTAATAACGAAAATTACTCATTTCTGAGCTGTTTTTACGTTAAGTAATAGAAGAGTAAAAAATAATCAATTTGAAGCAAAAGAATAAAAAAAAGGAACAAAAATTTAATTTTTATATGAAATTCGCAACGAGAAATCGTTAATTAGTTAACGATTTTTCGATATTTTAAGACTGTTTTTTACCTTATACCGATTCATAATTAAGAAATGTATCTGAAAGTGAAATCTGTGTAATAAAAGTAGCTTACAAGCATCTGTTATTTTGCTATCATGCCTTAATTCTGTTTTTTTTTTAAAAAAAAAAAACATAAAAATCTAAAAATCTAAACTGTACAGGGTACTTTTCAGAACGCAATAATTAAATGGATTTTGTATTTTTAGATAATTTTATTTAGATATTAGGTATATCGGTACATTTTATTTTTTAAAAATAACTCTCGATAGGTGAGCACCATTTCGATGCACCTGTAATCTTATTCGGAAATTTTCCATTAGGCGTCTTAACATGTCTGGTGAAATCCTCGCTTCTTGAATTTTTAATTTAAGTTTAAGGGTACTGTGTGGACGATCAATATACACCATGATTTTTAGATTACTCGAAAGGAAATAATCACACGCCTTCCAATCTGAGTATCTTGTTAGCCAAACGACATCTCCATTTCTGAAAATGACATCGTTCGGAACGAGCGCTCTTACAGCTGCCATCGGCACTCTGGTAGTATGAATTGTTGTTCTATCTCGCTAGAACCATGTGATTTGTGAAGATCGAATTAATTCTCACGTCATCAATGACTTTAATGCATCATGACCTACCCGTTACAGTAACTGTAATGCGGTTAATGTTTTATGCTGTTCTTAATGTTTTTATGGACGTTTTTATGTTTCAAATTTAATATACGACCAGTTTTCTCAAACTTCTGAATCCGCAAATTGATGGTATGAGCAGTCAGTACCCTACCTACAACGCAGAATCTTATAATTATTGCGCAAATAGTCGTTGTGCGATCATAGCATACTTGCCATTTTTGTATAATGATTTCACAGCGAAGGCACGATGTGCACAGGACCACTGCTCCATGTTTACTAAATAGCCATGAACAACTTACAATGTTCCACTTTCACATTTTATCCTCTCACACCAACGGTAAGCGAATAGCATTGCTTTTAAAATTTCTCGTTTCACTGTCGCACCCCTTTATATTAAAATAAAATGAATAAACATAATCATTGAAATCTTCCCGACTCTAGCGGTAATTTTCACCTTCAGGTCCTTCCTTTTAATCTTAATAATCATGTCATGTCATAATAATCTTTGTTCAGATATAACTACTTTCGATTAACATTTTTTCTGAAGAAAAATAATCTCAAAACCTCGAAAAAGAAAGTAAAAGAAGTAAACTCTTCATATAAGACGAACGGGACGAAGTTCTATCTAGACAGGATTGAAAAATGTATTTCAAGATGTCAAAAAATATAATTATACAGAAAATAAAAAGTAAATTTCAAAAAGTAAAACTCTATACAAACATATACGTGTAATAATTAATTTAACTCGTTCAGTGCAGAATTTATGAGGAAGAAAGCAAGACTTTCAGGCCCGCCCTGTAGTTTATACAAAGTATGCGAATTATATTACCGTGTCTATCTGTTTGGATCACATTTAAGTTATGAAAACAAGAATTAACGGAATAATTTCAATAAAAACCGTATAATATCGACATATCTATAAAATAAACGATCGCTTTAATTTATAATTAGAAAATAATTCTATAGCGTGCAATTCATGTTCATAATTGAAAATTATATACTCGTTTTAATACTTATTCGTTTTTCATTACAATATGCATATGAAACGAATAATTTTCATTGTCGAGGAGTAAGTATTATTTTATTTTTTCATAATTCGAGTAATTATTAAACTGCTTGAATCTACAATAGATAAAATCATATTAATCAAACACACCATTAGCAATATTAATCACTTTATTATAAACGTTATTAATTGTAGCCTATATTGATTATAATTACTTTGAGATCAATTTATTTTCTATTAATTTCATATTATCAGTAAATCAGTTGTATATCAAATGACTGTAAGAGGTAATTTGAAACATAATTATAACATCATTTGCTACAGAAAAAAAATATTTTTTCAAGTAACAAGAAAGTATATACTTGACACTATTAGGTCTAGAAGTTAATTCGGTGCCATCTTTTATAGAAAACTAATGTTGATTTAAGAAATTTGAATACATTTCAATGTTCAAAATATCTTCCCTTGTTTATATAATTTTGTCCGACTGCAAAATTAATGATTAATGTCTCCAAATAATTAATGGAGTCATTATTAATAAATAACTTATGACTCCATTTGTCGGGTTCCTGATGAATCAATTAACGAAAAAAAGATGACGGCTTTGAATCGACAAAATTCAATGCACTTTCAGATCTCTTTCATTATTTTAAAATGAGTATCGACCAGATGATGCTGGAGTGATCGAAACAGGTGATAACCTGACGGGGTTATATCTAGTGAATTAATCGCATAAGGGAGAATTTCTCAGCGCAGCAGAACAAATAATGTCTTTGATGCTTTACGCGACCTGAGGCCCAGCATAGTCGCCCTGAAAAATGACTTGCCTCGTTACTTCGCCAGTGATTGATCTTCTCTCTAATTCGTCTCTCAAACGGATGAATTGCTGTTGGTTTCATTCTGAGTTTACTCAGAGTTTGCATTGAAAACCGTTGTTTTTTGTGTTCTTTTAGCATTTATTTCAATAACAAAATTTGTGGATCATTAATCAAAGTATTTTCCCACGGAATCTATCACTTTTTTCCACTTTTCTGGCAGAAGTTGAATTCCGTAAAGAAAGAATGATCTATCTTTTGAGTCAATCCATTCAGTAACCCAATTTTTGTCTTCTCCGTAGATATTAGAAATATGTATCTTCCAAAGTGTATTGTATCGATCGGAACAGATGGTAATCACTTGGGGACAGATCTGGGTGCGGGAGAACCTCCCGTTCGAGCTCCATCAGTTTTTGTTTTACGGTTATATCGACATGGGGCTGATCGTTTTTATGATGCAATTTGATGCAATTGGTGGTCGTTTTTGCATCGAGTTATCATTAAAACGCTCGAATTCTTGTCGATGACGTTCGGCGGTGATTGTTTCCTTCGGTTTAAACAGCTCAGAATACACGACACCCTCCACATCCCACCAAAAAGAGAGCATTGCTTTGTGACCGTGGATGTTTCGTTTTGATGTCAAAGCTGATGGTTGGCCAAGAACAACCCATGATGGGTTATCGAAATTTTCATCGTCGGTCACGATATGCTACAAGAAACTTTTATTTTTATGCCTTGCAAGCGAAGAAATCGAAATCTTTAAACGATTAGCAATGTTATTTCCGGTCAATTCATGTGGCAGCTATCTGCCTTTATTCTGGATCTTTTCTATGGCTTGTAAATGTCATAAAATGTTTGATTTATCGACTTTTGAGCAGTTGAGCCAATTCTTTATTTGTTTAAATAGAGTTTTCTTCCAACCTTCATATATATATATATAATATGTGTGTATATATATATATACTCGTATATATAATATGTGTATATATATATATATGTAGATAATATGTGTATATATACATAATATGTATATATATATATATATATATATATATATATATTCGGTGTACCAATTGATTTGGTGCCTCCTTTTATAGAAAATTAATATTTATTTTCAGAAAAGTTTTTTATATGTTATGTCATATTTTGTTTCTTATATTAATAACATAAAAGCATAATACGTGACACCCTTTCTAACCCACCCAAAAAAAGAGAGCATTGTTTTGTGACCGTGGTTGTTTCGCTTTGGTATCGAAATTGATGATTGATCAGGATCAACCCATGATAGGTTATCGAAATTTTCATAGCCGGTCACGATACGCCACAAGAAACTCTTCTTTTTAAGCCTTGCAAGCGAAGAAATCGAGATGTTTAAACGATTAGCAATGTCATTTTCGGTCAATTCATGTGGCAGCCATCTGCCTTCATTTTGGATCTTTTCCACGGCTTGTAAACGTCGTAAAATAATTGATTTATCGACTTCGGGCTGTTAAGCCAATTCCTCGGGTGTTGGAGCAGGGTATTCATCCAATAGAGCTTGCTGTTTTTCATCTTCAAACTTTTTAGATTGTTCTGGCCATTGTTTGTCATGAACGTCACAATCACTACCTTTGAATCGTCGAAATCGATCTCTACTTACTTTTTTCGATACAGCAGATTCACCATATGTTTTCGAAACAATCGATGAGCTTCAGCTGCACTTTTTTCAACTCAAAGTAGTGTAGAAGTACATATCGGAAAAGTAACTTATCGCATTCCATTTTAATTCGGTTAAAGAAAAGTACTTGTGTAAAAAAAGGATGGCACCTGATGATTGAATTTTAGTGGGAAAGGTTCACACTTTAAAATGACATAAGATACATACGTCACTGCCCACAGTATACCCACCTTGATCCATCTACAAGTGAACAGTGGCTTTCAATGCAACCTCCTATTACAATCTGTCCAGGTTCGAGCAACTCACAATACAGCACACCGTTGGTATCCCACAAAATATACAATTACACTTTTTTGGCGTAAATATTTAGTTTCGGAGTCGATTTAGATGGCTCGCCCTGATTTTCCGTGGTCACAATTGCCGAAACAATTGCCGGTGAAACAATTATAACGTTTGTTATTGAAATATGAATTTAACATTATTGCTAATCACACAATTTTATTCACCAGGAAAATTAAAATATAATCTTTAAATGTGAATGAAACTGTATATGATAAAAAATTCGGAAACTTGTAATATCTTTAAAACAGTTTAAATTATGAAAATAAAATCAAGTCGTGAATCGAAGGACAGATCAGAAAAATAAAGAAGTGTTGCATTTTTTTACAGTGTCTCACGTGCATATCAAAAATACAGTCGTCTAAGGTATATTAATTTGAATTTATCGATATCATAGAGAGAGAGACGCAGACATCTTCTCTAATTCGTACGATTTCGTACACTTATTCGAACATTTTCATTACTGTTTCCCGCTGAATTTTTATTCTAAATAAGATATCGTAAATGACCGACTGTTATTGTGAGCCATTAATGCATTTTTCTTATTTTACGATAACATATTTTAAATTATACAATTAAAAAAACTATGTATACTGAACGTCGAAAGTAATTAGCATAAACTCTCTCTTGTTTCCTGTACTTTAAATTAATTAACATAAAATTAATTACGTTTCTTTTACTAATTTTAATTTTAAAACGAACATACTTGTGCATATGATGCAAATATAACTAGACTTTTATTATATTGTATTTGCATTTTATTGAAGAGGATTTATATATTGCAATTATCTACATTGTATAATCGGTACAAAATAACCGGTGACTGAAAAATGAAAAGGACCAAGAAAGTGGAATATCTAGTATTTAACAACGAGCACTATAGATGAACCGTGAATGAATGGGAACAGGAGATTTGGACGGCTGAGTCTAGATTTGGATTGTTCGGTACAACAAACGGTAAAATTTCGTAGACGGAAAAGAGAAAAATATCAGAATTAATTTTGAAAAATCACATTAAAAATAATGGTGGTAGTATTTTTGTATGCATATATGTACCTGGATTGTACCTGAAACTCAGTAACCTAATTAAAAAAATAGAGACGGCTAAGTGTTGAATAATATAAACTGATTTTATAGACACGTGTAATATCTCCTTTTCGTTTGATAAATCTAAATTTTATTATGCAGCAAAACAGCAACATAGAACCTTAGAAATCATTTAACCAGTAAAAATTCTGATAGTGTTCTTGAAAACATGAATTGGACATCTAACAATCACGATTTAATTACTATTCAAAAATGTTTGAGAATTCCTATGGTAAAAAATCCAATATTTATATATATATATGAACTGTTCTATAAGAAAAATGGAAAAGATCTTTCGTAATTCGACAACACTAAAAGAATAATTCAAGGCATAATGACTTATCATGTTGAATACAAAGTATTAAGAGGCCAGAGTGATACGAGAAGAAAAACTAAAAACAGATAAACAACGCCGTTTAACATCCGTCTAATTGCTTTGAATATAATAAAAATTATTAAACATTTATTGAAAACATAGACGGTACAAAGTATGAGAGATGTAAATAATGCAATTAAAAAAATCCATAATATTAAACAATTCAGAAAACCTTCAAAAATATAAATATGATGAAAACAATATGTAAAACGATCAAGTAAATAGAAATAGACGCGTGATATTTTCTACATTCAAATTAGGAACCATATCTCAGGTACAAAGCTTACAAAAAAAGAAATCAGAATCGATAATAGGTTGGTAGAAAGATAATTGCGGTTTATGACTTTCAAATTCATATACATTTTAAGCTTCTTCGATTTTCCTAGCTGTTTTAAGTGGTCCAGAACTATTGGATCACTAACGCCTAACTTTTGTGCCGACTCTCGAATTTTGCTTGATTCTGATTCAACTAACGTCTTCAGTTTGTCGTTATGAACTGAAGAAGAACGCGACCTTCTTCATCTTCAAGAATTTCGTCTCCAGCACAATTTTTTTGGAATCACCATTACACCGTACGTTCCTTAACAGTATCCACACCAAAAGCGTTGTTTAATTTATGAGCAGTTTCTGTTGCTGTATCATCCGTTTTGAACTTATTCAAAAAATTGCTCTTATTTGCTGCTTTTCTATCGTCGATTCAATTGCCCGATTTGAAGGGAAATTAATAATAAAACCAAATTCGATGTTACCAAAATACAGATTGGAAAATGCACTTTCAAATGATATTAATATGATCATGATGAAATGACACATTCATTGAAAATAAATTAAGGTTATAAACCAGAAAACAAAAACCGCAATTACTTTCCCACCAACCTAATATTAAATTTCAATCCCATATTTTTATACCTATGATGACACTGTGTTTCTGTTGACCGTCAGACACACAGATGAACCTTGGCTTATCTGGGTGTTTGTTCCCCAGAACTAATTTCGGTATGTATGGTCTCTTCAGATATATGTTACTGTTTTGTTAATTTGTATAAAATTTTCCAATAAAAATGTGAAAATTCACATTTTACGTGGATTATTTATGTATAGTATTTGTTAATTTCCATTATTTGTTAATTTGAAAAAATCGTCGAGTTCTTTCGGAACTGGAAAATAACGACCAACGCTGCGTAGACGGAGGTATTTCATCGTGGTAGAAAAAAGGACCCATGAAGTCTGGAAATAAGTAGAGCCGTGCATGTATGAAATCATTCGCTGCTCTGGGCATGCTATAAGCTCTAATGGCCAGGAATGGCGGTCTGACGGAGGAAAACAAACTTACGATCTACAATATTGTGATCATTCCGACCTTGACGTACACTTCCCCGATATGGAGAAACACTTCCAAGACGAACACCATTCGCCTGCAGAGAGTTCAAGATGAGATCATAAATATGGCGATGGACAACCCAAGACTCTTCCTCGCGGAACGACTACACTACGAGTGAGAAATTAAGACGGTTGCACAATTTATTCACATCTGCTGAAAATGTCAAGTTCATGTCCAATGTCACAACAAGACAGTGGACAGCCGAACAGTAGACCAGTTCGGATCGTCAAGGGTAATTCCGTTGCATAAAAAGACCGGCAGGAGCCGCCGGAAAAATAAATTAGTGCAGCCGTCATACTTTGATAAACCGAGATCATAGTTTCCAACGAATTCTTAGAGGTGATGGGCAAGGGAATTGAAGAAGCATGGGATGGAATAGGGCTGCTCTAGTTGGTAACCATTGATATGTGAGTTTTTTGCAACTTTTCCCAGATATTCCACGAAGCAGGCTTCAGGTTCATATACAGACAATAAGCAAAAAGAAGATAAAGATTGGTTTCATGGAAACACCAACCCCGAGGAACGACCGCAGAAATGAAGACACACTTATAAACGATTCACACTTTCTTAAAATTAACAAAAAAATAATATTTGAATTAAGAAAATGAAATAAAACATAAACAGTAACTTGTATATAATCGAAATATATATATATATATATATATATATTAGGTTGGTGCAAAAATAATTGCGGTTTTTATCATCTTAATTTTTGTAACGATTTTTCTAGTTACCGTTATCTTATGTTATAGTCATGTGATACATCATTGTAAACAATGAAATCATCACTATTGATTTCAGGTTATATCTATTGTTTTCATTATTTAGTATTGTTGGATATAATTTCTTAAATTAGTCACGATAAAAGCAAAGTCGCGATATTATGATGTATGAATTCAAATTGGGACGTAAAGTAACAGCAACTGCTCGAAATATCAAATTTTTTTTGGTGAAGAACTAATTAGTGAACGTACAGCTCAACACTGGTTCCAAAAATTTCGTAATGGAAACGCAGTCCTTAATGATGATCAGGGTCGTGGACGTCCTTCAGCTATAGACAATACTGATTTAAGAACCATCATTGAAACAGATCCGCGTAAAGCAACCCGAGAAATGGCAAAATAACTCAATATTGATCATTCAACAGTTATTCGACATCTGAGCCTAATCCGAAAAACAAAAAAGCTAGATAAATGCGTACCGTATGAACTAAACGAACATCAAGCCATTCGGTAATATGGATTTTGCTCTGCGTTTCTTTTACATTACAAAAATTATCCTTTTTCTTGACCGCCTTTACCACACGTGATGAAAAGTGTATTCTCTACAACATTCGGAAACGTTTATCACAGTGACTAGACCGAAGAGAAGCACCAAAATAGTTTCCTAAATCGGAAATTCATGAAAAAAAGATTATTGTCACTGTTCGGTGGTCGGCGAATCGCATCATTCACTACAACTTCTTAAATCCTGGTGAAACAACAACAGCAGAAAAATATTGTCAGTAAATTGAAAAAATCCATGAAAAGTTGCATGGTTTACGGTCAGCATTAGTGAATTGAAGAGGACCGATTCTTCTTCATGACAACGCCCGACCACACGTCTCGCAAATGATTTTAAAAAAATTAAATGTACTCGGTTATGAGACCTTGTCTCGCCCACCTTATTCTCCGCCATACTACCATTTTGTTAAACATTCGAGTAATTTCCTACGAGAGAAGGTTTTCAAAAATCAAGCATCAGCTCAAAGAGCTTTCGACGAATTCGTTAATTCCAGGATTCCAGAATTCTATCTTGTTGGAATAAACAAACTTGTTTCTCGTTGAGAGAAATGTGTGTAGGCCAGTGTTATTTATTTTGATTAATAAATATAATTTTTAACTGTTATATGGGTCTTTATACTCTATACATAAAAACCACAATTATATATATATATATATATATATATATATATATATATATATATATACATATTCATATATAAATATATATATATATATATGTATATATTTATATATGAATATGTATATATATATATATATATATATATATATATATATATATATATATACATATTCATATATAAATACATACATATATATATATATATATATATATATATATATATATATATATATATAAATGTGACTGAATGTGTGATTAAATTTGGTATCACTTATGTTGTGTGTATCAACGCTAAAGACTATCATTAATTTCTACATTAACTGTTTCACTGCAAACGACACAATAAAACTTCTAATTAACAATTTAATTACTCTCATTTTTTAAAACGCACATTGCCCATTTACAACGAATAGAAAGGAAACATATGATCTTTCGTGACGAACGGATACGACGAACACAATTAAATAACAATAAGAAAATCAGAACAAATCGATTTTCATGAACGTACTCTGGTTGCGTGGATTCGATCACACACGTTCGTTTACCTATGTATGATAATAATTAAAGCGAACGTATCAACGCACTGATACTAAGCGTTGTGTGTCTGATAATCACATTGACAACGACAGTTATACGTGAAACGAAGTAAATCGTCTCTTCGACGCTTCGAAAGTGTTCGTGCAGAGATTAACAGCGCCAGGACGGGGGCTGCTCGATGAAATGGTCCGGTGAGCGTTTCGTGTACGGGCTCGTAATTGATAAACCGACGACTTTCGACGCGCCGAGAAATGAAACGGTATTATTTTATGGCAACCCCACTCAATACCACACGAATACATCGAAACAGATAAGAATGTACATTGTGTGTGTGTGTGTATGTGGACTAGAGATTTGTCGAGCCCGTTCTTTTTCCACCGATGATGATATATAGAGTATATAGATGTGTGTGTGTGGCGTACGATTTTTTTTTGTTCCTTTCATTCGAATGCAAAATGTCTGATACATATATAAAGAGGTCGACTTATTCGAACACACATCACAATTTGTTACAGTTCAGACGAATAAACGTCGCACATTTTCTTGTGTTGTGGCAGCGTCTTCTTACGTGAAATGGCCGCCAAGTTTGTGGTGAGTGACAGTTAATAGTTCATTGTTGTATTTTCGAATTTTAAAAAAAATATTCCGTTCGACATATTCGTTGGTGCTGTTCGACGTCTCACATGTTCGATTCGCGGATTGATTTTCGAAAACGATCGATTTTCTCACTCATCTTATCGATTTCTCGTCACCGAGTCTTAAAATTAAATAACAAATATAATTCTAAAGTAAATCACACTTTGATTAAGAATAATTGAAGTCGTGTATTTTGCAAAAAATAAACGCGAATTTTGAAAAATTACTCTTTATAATACTCACTTTTTGGTAGAGTGTCGATATAATTGAAATTATTGAAAATGTAGGAATTTAAATTACTTCTTTCAAGTTAATAAGTATTTTAACTTAACTTATTTTTAATTTGTATGTCCAGTTATAAATACTCAATTCAAATTAAATTAAAATATCATTAAAATATTATATATTTCTCTCATATATATATATATAATTTTATAATTACTACATTATGATTTAAATCGTTTTAAACGATCATTTATCGCACTTAATTTAAATCAGCAAATTATTTTCATTAATTAACAATTTAAAATATTAAATTTCATTCTTTATATCAGGTGTTTAAATTATAATTTCGATTCAGGAGTCGATAAGAATAAATCAGTATTTTTTTAAAAAAAATACCTCAAATATTTTCATCATAAATGCAGTTTTCATGTTTTATCAAGTTTCAATGTGTAGTTTTTTCAGAAATTTATTAACGAACAACTATGTTATTTTAAAATCTGTGAAATTATTTACACTTATAACTTGTTAAATTAACATGAGAATTTAATAAAAAATTGATTTATTAAACATATACATATACGAATCTGAATAAATATTTTCATTTTAATATAATTTGTATAATTCTGAACATTTTAATTATATTAAATCACATTTTTTCGGTTGTTAAATAAAATAATGATTGGAAATTTTAAGAATTTTACATAAAACATTAAGCTAAACTACTATAATATCACTTTATCGTAATGGTCTTCGTTCTTTCGGATCATTCTGATGTCCGTACTCTACTGCTAGTTTTTTAATGAAGAACAGACATTCAGATATTTCAAAAGAACGAAACCCGTTAGGAGATTTGACGAGATTACATTTTTATAAACATATGATTAAAATTTTACCATAATATTCGATTAACGCTCGCTAATGTTGCAAATTATCATATTTTTATTTCATAGATGAATTTTTCACTCATCTGACAAAGATATTTCTGATAAAAATGTTCAGTAATTGCTCATTTATCATTTGATTGTTAGTTATATTTATTTCAATCATGTTTGTATACTTAGAATGTTAATGTATAGAAAAATCTGTTTCAAAAAAAATATATATATATCTAAAATCAATCTAATAACCAAAAAACTCAATTCTAAGAAATATATCTAAATCTTTCTGTACATGCTCTAAAAATAATGAAATTTTCATGAGATTAACACCATTTAGAAAATAATATAATCAATTATTGAACACTTAATCTGATAAAAAATTGTAGATTGTAAGGTCTGAAAAATTCATCTATTAAAGTAAATTAAGCTTGCATGTGTTGCAATACATTTTTTTATTCACATCTCTACAAAGAACTGTTTGCAGTTCATTAATTTGATTTTTGTTACTCTTCCCTTGTCATGGTTTCCAATTCAAAAATATTATTTAATTTTTAAAAGAAATCTGACATTGAATCATTCACATTTTTATTTTATTATCATATGTCTTCCAGTCATACTTTCAAGATATTTTACGGACATTACACACTCGGTACGAACATTATTTCATTCGAATGAGTTCAGTACTAAATTGTATTTAATTTAAAAAAGTAGCGGGGGAAAATACAATTTTACCATATATGTCGATAAATATTTTAATAATATGATTAGTGTTTCATTTCGTACTTTGATAATTAATCTAATTAACGTACAGACAAGCATCTTAATTTAAAATTGTATATTTTATATATCTATAAACCCGTTTATGCGTTGTTCTAGTCGATTGTTCGTTCTTTTTAATCATTTGATTTTATTTTCTACTACCAGTTTTATTAGATATGTCAACTATAAGTAGATAACTACAAATTGTTTAACATATATCTGAATCCTAGTAGTGAGAAACAGAAATTCTAGTGATACAAAAAGATGCAGGACATCAGGACCATGTGTGTACAGATTTTGGCTGTTTGATTTATTTTATTGAAGTTAAAAATGTTCGAATTTTTTAATAGTTGAGCTAATTATTTAACATTTTACAATTAATATCATATAAAACAGTGTTAAATTATGTGAAGATAACCCAAGTACTGAAAGTGGTGCTAGTGAAATGCTGAAAAGAGCCCAAAGAGACCAAAATTCGAAGATATGATTATCTTCTAGACTTGATTTAACTCTTTAGAACAATTTTACTTTTTAATATTTTAATATAGATGTGTGTATATATATATATATATATATATATATAAATGAATTTGTTTATACGCGATGAAATTCAATATAAAAAGAAATTCAACTTGTAACAGAAAAAATATTCATATAATATAACTAATGAAACAACCATTAACCTACATCTATTCCGAACAAAAAGTCAAAACTGTCACAGATCGTTTAACTCGTTGACAGCCAACCTAAACGCATAATCACATGAAAAATATATAATTTTTATTCTATCGTAAATTCGAGAAGAACATTTCATTACAAACAATGGTATATGTTCTGGTTAGAAATTTTATAACAGGAATTTATAACAAGAAATGGTATTTGGGTTTTTTTTAAAAAAAAATAAATAGTTTCATTCCATTTCAGTGTAATCAGTAGACTTCTATTTTTATATGATTAAAGATTGAAGTTCCTTTTTCATTTTTAAAGACGATTCTAAATCCCGGTTCTAATGATATAATTACCGAAACGTGTAGATACTTAAATATTTATTTATATGAAACGCAGTTCATAAATGTAGTCCTGTTTTATGAAACTTTACATATAAGCTAAATAGTAGTATTGTTAACAGGTCGACAGATACTGACATGTTTTCATTTTACAAAGGAATTCTTTTTTTATACCGCAAATAATAAACAAATGTTACTGATAACGAATTTTCAGTAATTAATACATCATTATTAATCATTTTTATTGCTCTGAAGATGTAACATCTAAATGCGCGTAAAAAAGAATTCATTTTTAAAAAAGAATTCATTTTTAAAAATGAATTCAGTCAGAGTATTCTAATATATTCATTTACTTAAAAAGTGTCAGTTATTGAAATATTTTAGAGTTTATTTAATGTAAAATTCTAATGACAAAACATTATTTCTTCAAAATTACTACACTGAATATGCTAATTATTTATTTGAGGTTTAAAAGACTGTCGACAACTAAGGTCATTAGCGCCAGAACACAAATACAAAATAGAAACAATTCTTGCTAAGAACACTAACGCCTCGATTGAACACTTAGGTTTGAGCCATCTCTTATTTCAACCTAAATGAGAGTTCCATGTTCAAACACCTTAACATAAATTAAATAATAAATAACATATAAAAGAAATTGTGTTGTTAAAATTATTGATGATCTTGATCTGAAAACGTACATAAAAAATAGAAAATTTCCTGTAAGTCTCGTATCGAGACAGAAAAGAAGAAGACGATACACTTTAAACACTATGATTGTATATAAAGATTAGCGAAATTTGAGATCTGGTACCCCAAAATGAGGCCAAGTGCTCTAAAAAGTTTATAGAACACTACATTGAAACATCAAAATCGGTTTAACAGAACATTAAATTATATTAAAAATGCCAGTTTCCATGACAAACGTCAATATACATTAAATGAACTGCAAAACAATCAAATACCTTGTAATTTTAAATGGAGACAAATTTGACTGTCCTAAAATATACTGTCTATTATTATGCAAGAGAATAATAAAAATCACCAATTTTGAAATTAAAAATAAACTTTCTCAACTGACTTGTTTCCTAATGTGAAGCTATTCTATATTAATTATTTATAGTTTATTTCATCACAACAATAATAATTGCTATTTCTTACAGTTAATCGCCACGTTGGTCCTTATTGGAGTAGCCGCCTTATGCGAAGCAGGAGGACATGGGGGAGGACAGTAAGTGATTGATTTTTTTGCTTACAAACGAGGCAAAATACATAATCATTCAAATGAGAAAATGTATCAATCCATGCATCAGCAGGATTTGCATGCTATTCTAATTTTTATACACACATACATACATATATATATATATATATATATATATATATATATATATATATATATATATATATCATCAACATCAACCTCTTTCGATTCACTGCCGGATGAATCCCTCTTCCAAATCTTTCCAGTTTTCAAACGATTCAATTCTTCTCTGCTGTATAAATTTCCAATAAATTTTCTTGTATCATTATCCCATATGATGACTAATCTTTTCGAGGTCATTTTAACTTTTTTGACTCCAAATCAATTATTTCTCTTTTCCATCAGTTGTCTCGAGACATGATTGTTTTCATCAGCTATTATTTTTTATTAAAAAAAAATTTTTTTTAACACTTGAAGAGTATAGATTTTGGGATTATTTTAAAAAAATATATTATTATATATATTTATATATATATATGAATATTTTTCATGGCAAATTTTCCAATTTTATCACTATTGCATCAATTATGTTTCCACTGAGTGATTAAAACCTTTAAGGAACCTATATTGATTGCTAGTTTTTAAAGTATATTAATAAAAATAGAACGATGTCATACAATTATAAAAGACATGAAAAATAGGACAAACCTTTAAACAAGTAGATACAATTTCGACAAAATTCTTTACAAGATCCTTGAACGAAATGTTTATATCGCAGAACTAGGAAGATCATGGGATGTAAATCGAAGAATATAAAGATTAGATTGAACGACTAAACAAAGATTAAATTCAAATACTGAATGAAGATAAAATTAAAAGTTTGAAGAGATCATTTCAATTTTCTTAACATATTATCTCCTGAAATATTCCGAAAGAACTAGATAATAATATGAAATTATTAGACTAATGCAATCAAGGCATAGGCCTCAGAATTGACTATAACAAGACTAAAGTGATTCTTGATTAGTTTTGGAATAAATGAAATTTCGATTAAGAATAAGCAATTATCGAAGAAGTTGCTAAAGTTTCGATCATAGAAAAGGATGGATTCTTTGTAGAATAATTAAAAATTCTAGTAAAATCACAGTACAAGTCTGGAACTTTGGCCAAATTGACTTCCGCAAATGATTTTCTTTCTCCTTACTCTAATCATAAAAATGTTTCTAATCAAAAATACTCAATTAATTATTATTGGCCGTTTTTAATTGTTGTGTATGCACATTTCGATAAGGACCACATCAATCTTGAAGCATTAAGGAACACAAACTCTTTTTATGAGACAATTTTCTGTGTATTAAAGCTCTTGGCAACACCATCGAAATAAAAACAAGAACCAAACTAGACTAGTAATCAGACATTGAACATTTTTGATCGAAAATAATGTGATTTTTAGGATAAGAGAAAAATATATTTGTTAAGTCGAATAAATTCATTCAAAAATAATACCTAGAAATTTCGATCGTTAACTTGACCCTTTTTATATAAAAAAAAATCACTATTGGAATATATATTTAATATTTTAAACCTATGGCATTAAGACATAGGATCTACAAAGCCTAATAATTGGAATGACAAGATAAGTTAAAATAAGAATAAATATAAGAAGAATAAAATGATAATTGATCATAAATTATTCACATATTAAGAAAAATACACAATCTGAAATATAAATAGAAGAAGATACATTAAATAGAAAATGAAATAGTCCATTTAATATTATATATGCAATAAACTATCAGAAAACTAGTTGGAAATATGTTGAGTTGTTGTAACCGAGTACCACAATTATAAAAAAAACAACCTTATCATGTAATGGATCACTAAATACTGAAAACGTTGATAAATCAGAAAATAATTCTCTATCTATCACACAGTTTGTTTTTTACAATTAATCGACTGATTTTTTGAAAATAAAAAATAAAATAATTTATTGTTCAGCTGAATATCTATTGTTCATTAAAACCATAGCAATAATAAATACAAAACCACATTTCACTCTCAAAATTTCGAATGGACGAATAAAATAAATGCAGTAATTTCTCTTATAGATCTGTCGTATTACGAAAGGTAATTTATGAATAATTAGATATCCTTATTACAAGTTTATTGAAAAATTTAGTTTGTATACATGCAAGGTAGAAAAGGGCAACTTAGTAATCCCTTAATGTATTCAAGTAGTTACGAAATATAACACTTTCTTTTTTATATCTATATTCAGTAAAATTAATAATACTAACTGTTAACTGATAGTTTTTTTAAGACAACTCTCTCTCTCTCTCTCTCTATATATATATATATATATATATATATATATATATATATGTGTGTGTGTGTTTATAAAGAGAGAGGGGAAGATTTGTGAAAGATATTAGAAATTTAAGTGATTCAAATAAAATTAGTCTCATTTAAATTCAAATCTCAATTTCAACAAATAAAATTAATTTGATTAGAAGTTCCATGCTTTTTAATAATATTTTAACTTTATATATTTCTTTGAAATACACATGGGTTTTTCCACGTGTGGTCTAATATATTTCATGAATAATAAATAGTTATTCATATATTCGGAACAGTTAACATTATAACACTTTACAACTTTATTAATGAATGTTATTCTCACTAATTACTCAACCAATTCATAATACTATAAATTCCTTTTATATGTTTACATATATACATACATACATATATATATATATATATATATAATTTGAACACTGATAGTATAAAAAATTAAACTACACATTTTCAAACTTTCCTACATATTTATAATATTTTCATCAATGTGTCACAAAACTCTTTTAGTTTTCAATGAAGTCAAACAATCAAAAAAATCGTTCTGTGAGAATCTTCTAGTATGAGCTCATTTCTTCTATAATCGGCTACAGCGTATTGGGTTTTCGCATATATTTTAAACTACTGATTTTCTTATCTACTCGAAAATAGCAAAGTGGTAAAACAGATCTCAGCAATACTGATTCTATCTAAAAAAGTTGAAACTTGAAATTGGCCTCTGAAGAACCTAATTCGAATACAGTGTAGAAGATTCGTACAGAAGTCGTAATTAAATCGAGATACATAGAAAAGCAATAGAATTGACTTCAAGAAAATTGCTATTTTAGTGAAAGCTAACATATCGAAGAGATGGCGGCTTCGAGTCAATGATTTGGTAATTAATTTTCGATCCTCTTCCATTATTTGAGCATGTTTTGCATTCTATTAATTTCAAACCACCTTATCATCAATTTATCATTAAACACCTCACAACTTCCCCCAGAGCTGAACAAATAATTTTCGCGTATGCAGCAGCACTTTTTTCAACTGGAATGCAAAAGTATGCAATTTGTAATATGTTACTGCTCACTATTATTTTATAAAGTTATGCCAACTGCTTGGTCAGCTATATTGTGTTTTCAACGTTATGATTGATATTTTGAAATCCTAAAACGAAGAGAAAGAACCGGAACACACTGTTTAATAGTTTAATATACTAGAAGTCGAATATCAAATGTTATTTATTTAAATTCATTCTAAATAAATGTTAACAAGCATTAAGACATAGCGTATGACTATTATCTGGTAATCATCTCACATCACTAAATTTCCTTTTATTATAATCTTCAATTTTCGGTTACCGAAAAATCTAGATTTTCTCTGCCTGTGCTCAAAAATTGTTAGTATTTTCATCCAAATTCGCATTACTGTTTCAAAAAAAAGGTATTAATCAATTATTAAACATTTCAACAAAACAAATATATTTAAAATACTAATCAATTTATGAAATTAATTTATTCACAATTCGAAACTATAATATTTCAAAACGCTCTAGTTGAAAGTATATATTTTTATACATACAAAATCCACAAGAAAGTGTTTGTCTATATGTATGTGTTACAGTTAATGTCTTTCATCCAGTATACGTATACTGGTAGTTCTCAACGACACAGTAGCGTCTGTCAAGAAGATGTTTAAAAGGTATTGATTCTATTAGGTGTAAAAATTAATTCTCTGCTCTTAAATTGAATCAATCATAACTCTATTTTAAATTTAAATATTTTCTCTGATATCTTTAAGCTTTTAATTTAATCTTCATTCAGTATTTCAATTTAATCTTTGTTTAGTCTTTCAATCTAATCTCTGTATTCTTCGATTTACATATCCTGATCTTCCTAGTTCTGCGATATAAATATTATAATATTTTTAAGTGTCAGTCTTAACATTTAAAATCACTGTATATTTTAGCTAATCAGTCGGTATAATCTCACAAAACAGTAGTGAACACTACAAGCATATTGAGCATTGCATGCTTTTCGTATTCCAATTGACAAAAATGATTTTTTTAATTTTGGGAGAAGGTGAGGTGACCCATGAAACATGTAAAAAATAACAAAAAAGTGGAAGAGATAGGAAAGTACATTGACGACGTCATCGACTCGAAACCACTGTCTTATTTTTGACAGGGGATTAGTCAATTACCAGAAAGATGGAACAAAGTTAGACAAAATAATGGATGATGTTTTTTTAAATATGTTTTTCTATATAAAAGACACCGAATAATTTTTAGATCTAATAATATCACAGTAAATATTAGACAGAAAATTAATTTCATTCTAATAAAGAACTCTCGATAATTTCTTTAAAAACGCCCTTTGATTCGCTACGACTAACAGATCAGTACTGTATTCAATGACCGTCAGTTATGTACAGCTACACAATTTTAAATTAAAGTCTAAAATTCTCAACTTTACAAAAGAATTAAAATTAAAATAGTTTTTGTTTTATGAATAATCGCATCGATGTATCGTCCTGGTAGTTTTTGTCTCTCTGAATTATTCAAAAGTTCATCTCAATGACTTTTTATAGCATGTAATCGATCTTACAGTAGATAAAGATAAATATATGAAGACTGTGCAATAGTCGTAGAAGATATAATCTCTATTAATTCGAGGAAACGAAGATTGTGAGAAGATTCGATTTAAATATAATTACAGATTCATTTGTACTTAAACAATATGGAAAACAAAAAAAGCAAATTGCAGTAAAAACGATTTTAGCTATACAATTTAATTGTCTTATTCAGCGATAGTTGCAGACAATATTATTTATACATTCGACCTGTCCTGACATGATCTATTCTGAATTAACTCTGCCTGTTATGACCTACTATAACATATCCTAACAAAATCTAACTCGATTTCACTAATAGTATCAAAACACAATACAATCAATCGAAAAAAACATCCTCACTTGACCTATTCTAACTTATCCAAATCTGTGTTAACTTAGCAGTCGACGCGCCTCTACCTTGCCCACCTCAATATATGTTAGCTTATTCTTACCTAACTTGCTCTTAAGTACAATCGAAAAATATATCCTGTAACAAATACCATCCAAATTTTATAGCCTAAACTTTTAAGGATATTCTAGGAATTTTATATGAATTGTTAGAAATAACTAAATCTGGCTTAATTTTATTTGAGCTATACATCTGACCAGATTTGATCTGCCCTTTTTGTACCGAAGTTCTAGAATGAAATCTATTAGTACTGACCGTGCATACGTCTTAAAGTTAGTCGAGATTCGAAAATTTTTCAAAAATTATTCGAATTAACCTGAGCGAATCTGAACAATTCTAACCTATCTTGACCTATTCTGACCAAATATTTAGTTTAAACTGCGTGCACATTGAAGTAAGAACAGAAGAAAAGTGTAAATCGTAGAAAACAAATCGACACAAACACATTTTAAATTTTAATCGTCGCTGTCAGCGTCACTGTGAATATTCTCAAGTGTTCGCTTCCGTTTTCCTTCATCCCTTTACTAAATTCTCTGAATGCCTTGAATGCGATTCGATTTATCACCTCTCCGCTGTGTTTTTGGTCTAAGTCTGTTAAAACAATCATAAAATAGAATCGTTTAGTATACATCATACATCACACCTGCATCATTAAACTGATCGATATTTTCTAGAAGGATTCTCTGAGAATTTCTAACAAATATCCACACAATAGATTCATAACAATCGGATATTTTCACATTACAATCTTGGCATTTTGCTAACGTGCGATTTTTTTCAAATAGCCATAAAAAAGTCGTCATTCACGTTCCGTACAAAATCCACAACCATCACCACACGCACACCGTGTACAAGCACATCCATCACGGAGGACACGGTGGTGGCGGCGGTGGCGGAGACCACGAATACTATAAAGTGATTGGCTACAGCGGAGGAATCGATCACGGAACAGTCCACGATGGAGGTTTCGGTGGCAGCGGTATCGGAGGCGGATACGGAGGTGGCGATTTAGGTGGCGGCGGACACCATCACGGATGGGACTAGGCTAGAGGTGTGGATCGAACGACGCACTAAATGCCCCATGAACTGTTCATATTCACCTCCTCATCTATCTCATGTCGATTCCCTTTTCATACTCATCTTGCCAAAGAATGATACGTGCATGCATGATCACAGTTTGAGCAGGAACGTTTGTACAAAGGAGTTCATCTCAGACTGCGCTAACATATGAAAGAGCGTGTCATTGTCATTTAACATGTGGATTTTCATCGAACTCTGTATGATTCTGTTAACCGTTTTTTTTTTCTAAATCGATTGTCTTCACTAGAAGACAGCTATAAAAAGATGAATCGTAATCACGTAGAGAGAATCGAGAAATCGAACGCGGTTTCGTTGATTCTTTCACGACATTTTCATATTTGTCGATTTATACAAAATGAAAAATATCATTTTGTTAATCGATGAAATGTACTCATTCAATATCACTGATACGACAATAACTCATCGTAATTAATTGCATTTATATGATATTTGTTCTAAAATATTACAAAAGACAACAATTATTAAAATTAAAAATCGAAATAACGAACGAATTGAAAAAATAGAAAAAAAAAGTATTTTACCATTTTTTTAAGATTAATTCATTTCAACTATACGTTTTATAACTTTACTTTTCTATATGATTCTTTAACTTTTTATTTCTATTTTAAACTTTAAATGTGTACCTCTTAAGCCTAATTTATTATCTTTTATTTAATGTCTAATTTAATCGATTTCGTAGCCACTAGCTTATCAAAACGTTTAATGAACGAATTCATACATCATTTATTAAACGTATCACACATCAGAGTGATTATTGAACCTTCTCGTTTTTTCTTCTATTACAAAACCAACTCAAAAAGAAAATATCTTATGAACTCTACGAATAAAATGAAAGTACCTCGTCTTTTTATCACTGTTTAATCTAATTATATTGAACCATAACAATTCACTTCTTCTGCGACTTTCATAACTAATCTCGTTTACATTTTACAATCTTTCACTTTTAGATATCAACGAGACAAAAAGATTAAATAATCTATTCATACTCTTAGAATCACGTGTTCGTTTATATTTATGGTTGTGGAGGATTCATGAATTAGTAAATCATAAAACCATAATCATTTAAATCTCATAGCTGGACATTGTCTCGTTCTGATTTTTCCATCCTTGAAATCTAACAGTTGAAATGTATCTGATTTATTTCTATCCTCAATGTTTTACTCGAAACAAACTATATTGTTATCTTGTTTTTTTTTTGATTTCTTTTCCAATTACTATTTAGTTTCTGTACGAAAATGATTAAAATAATTGATTATAATCCAAGCGTAGATGAAAATAGAAAACTATGTGTTATAATTGTTATAATAATTATCTTTTCATTATCGACTTGCAAGTTCAAAAAAAGTAATTATGCGGTCGTTAAACAACGTTCATTCGGATATCTTTTTAACACTTTCTATTAAAATAAAAAATGTTATGTTGTTACGTTCAAAATGATAATTGTTTATTCAGAGAATTATTTTTAATTAAAACATATAAAAATATATATGTATATATATATATATATAAATTTGAAGTGAAAGTGAACGTACAGGAATTTTTCGAAAGCGTTATTGTCTTTCTTTATATCATAAAACATTTTTCAGATGAAATGCATCGATACGGTTAGCACCACAATGCAGTTTTTTTTTATCATTTCATGTCTGTCACGACAGAAACATCCGTAAATAAATACCTGATTTGAAAATAATATGCTGTCGCGGTGATTCTTTCTTGAACGAATCACACGCACGAATACAAATGCAAATTATTTAACTAGTCTCCGTTTATCTTATACATTTTATACAATTATTGCTCTAAACTATTCGTTTTTCTGTTAGAATTCTTTCGCTGTATTATTTTGCTTACTTGTTTAGATACTACGTTCATATTTTTCATTCTGATATCTTCGTTCTTCTAATCATGTTTCTTGAAAATAGTCAATCTTTTGTAATGTAAATCATTATCATCATACATACTCGTATATATATATATATATATATATATATATATATATATATATATATATCACAATCTATTGTTACATTAACTGTGCCACCCTGTATTATATAATCTTATATCATTTTTTGTTATTAATGTTTTTAATTGTTTTACATTATACTTTGTTACTGTTTTTGTACATTATTTCATGTTTATACTTTTTAAAAATACATAACATAAAATTATATTGATTATTTTTTTATTATGAAAAATTATTCCTAAATGTGTATATATGCATTAGGTGTACAAACTAATTTGGTTCCTTTTTTATAGAAAACGCATGTTTATTGATCAAAAAAACTGAATACAGTTCAGTCCTTGAAATATTCCTCATTATTTTGTGTAAACTTTTTGAATCCGTCGGGTAAATGACGGATCTCTTATCGAAAAATGATGGCGGTTTTTAGTCTATAAAGTCGTCATGCAGTTTCCGACCTCTTCCACTTGGTATCAATCAGGCGATACTGGAGCGATTCGAGCAGGTGATAATCTGACAGAACTAAGTCCGGTTAACCTCCTGAGCGTTTTGTTTTATTTTGAGAATGTACACTGGTGTGCTTGATTATTTCTAGGCGATGACGCGAATGCTCGATGAAAACACAGTAAATGCACTTGATGTAAGATTTAGTTAAATTATAATAAAACGATAAATTTTTTCAGTTGTTTCCTTGAAAAATTTTTAATTTTGTTGGTAACTGATTCGCAAATAGTGTTTCGTGACTGTTTTTCGGTATCCGTTTTTTAATCTTGAATGTTGTTACAAATTCAGGAGATTTTCCAAATATTTCTCAGCATATAAATTAGTTTGCTCCACTATTATGACCAGGTGAGTCATAATCTAAAAATGATTCCATATAGAATACACATTTGGTTTTTGACGAATGGGGAGAATAGTGAAATTTGGGCCAGTATGAGCAGTAAATTTAAATGTTGCTCACCCTCCGGCTCTAATTTCTATTGTACATTTGAATTTTTATTTTCTTTATCGGGTTCATTACCTTCTTCATTGTCATTACTGCTTTCATCGTAAGACGATGAAATTACTGATATTCTTTTCTGTGTCCTTGTATAAACCGCATCTTCATTGTCTTCTTCAACCTCATCACTACTTTCATCAGAAGACATTACAAGTGTTCTCTCTTTTACATTTTTGTTTGATATAAAGATATATATATATATATATATATATATATATATATATATTCATCATTATCAGTAAAACTCATCTGGATCGATAAATAAAATCATTATGCACTTCACAAGTTTTTCTATTACATTCTATAATACCTTCTCTAGATAGCAGACGTAAGATTCACGAAACAAAGAGAAAATTGCTTAGAAATATTCTAAAATGTGCTAAAATTACAAATATATATTTTTTTAATTTACCTAAATTTTGCAATAAATAGCAAAAATGATTTTTTTTCTTCATGGCGAGTATACTCTACATTAAGCAAAAAAATACCACGTTTTCATGACGAGCATAAACGCTTAATATGTTAGCTCACCACATGAGGAACGTTGGAGATGCGTATCGTACCACGTTAGATTCGGACTTTTTGAGAAGTGTGATCACTGGAGATGAGTCTTAAATGTACGGTTGTGTTATCTTGAGATCAAGGTTTAAAGTGCTTATTGGAAATCTCCTAGCTTGCCCCGTGAGAAAAAGGATCACCAATCAAAATCCAACATTAAGGTGTTGTTGATTATTAAAGTTAAACTTGTTTAAGCACGGTAAGCACGAGTCGAATCGTTATGAAACAAAATTGTGTGACGAAAGTTAAGTGGCTGTACCCATAAGAGTGAGGACCGTGCCAACGGTACGAGTCGAAACGCTGTGAATAATTACTGTGTAAAATCAATCCAGTATTGTACAACTGCCTGTAAGATTTTATATATTTAAGCGTTGCAATTATACGTGCAAAGTTGCTTCGGATGAACCACAGCCATTGACACAATTTCTTCAAAAGAAATTAAATTTCAGAATGAACACCTTCCCGACAGAATTAACGACAAGGCATGGAACATCTATTGATGCAGTTTGCCACGTCATTTAGAACAATGACAGTCTACAGATTTTGTATCTTACTTCAGCTATCCCAAGCCAATTGTTTCATTTTTAAATTATGATGATGCAGAGGCCATATGGTAAAATTTTATATTTATACTACATATATAAACAGAGTGTTGTTTCCTGGTAACAGAGAGTTTACCAGGAAAGAAATATTTAAAAAAAAATATTCTATACTTACAAGTCGGAAGTATCAATTCAACCGTACATGTCCTCACACATAAACATTTTTTTCAGTCTGGAAGGGATTTTCTATTCGGTTTTTGCACTTAAATGCACGATAATGAACTCTGAAAACTCTAAGAGCGTATTAGAACGTTTACGAAACGATGTGTATAGAAGAAGTCCAGGCAAATCATCCTCTATCACGACGACGCTCTTTGTAACACATCGCTTCTAATGCAGCTTTTGTCGGACGAAAAAACTATGGTCTGTCTCCAACCATTATATTCAACAGATTTGACACCGTGCCACTTCTGACTCTTCACGGAAGTGAAAATATTAATGAAGGAGAAGCATTTTTCGAAATTTTCAGAAATCTAAGCAGTCATGGCAGCATAATTAAAGGCACTCGCATAGAAGACTCTCAAATACTGTTTTGAAAAATGGAAAGAATGTTGAAATAAGTGTGTCAAATTTGGTATGGGGGATGAGTATTTTTTGAAGGAGAGTAATTAAAATTTGTATTTTACTCTAATAAAAAAAATATTCAAGCATTCACCATACTTTTCGATCACTCCAAGCATATGATAGCATTTCTACAAAAACAGTATCATCTTTCTCGAATGAATGTTCTATCTCTACAACTGCAGCCAAATCGATCTATAAAGTCAAACGAATTTTGTTAGAACGTTTTGCCACTATTCTAAAATGGCATAATACAATTATATATTTTTTCTTATATTCTGGTTAGTACTTACGTTCTGATACCAGATATTTCCCAGTAGAATAATATAAACATTTTTCAATGGAGTTTCAATGACTTAACGGTAATTGTAAAGCAATCTTGTGTACATAATCGGAAAGAACCTAATTGGAAAAACAAAAAAGCTCGATAAATGGGTGACGTATAAACTAAACGAACATCAAGCAATTCGACGATATGAACTCTGCTCTGCGCTTCTTTTGGATAACAAAAATGACCCTTTTCTTGATCGCATTGTCACATGTGAGGAAAAATGAATTCTTTACAACAATTGTAAACGTTCATTACAGTGGTTAGACCGAGAAGAAGCACCGAAACAGTTTTCTAAACCGAAGCTTAATGAAAAAAGATTTTGGTCACTGTTTGTTGGTCGGAAAGTGGCATCATTCATTAAAACTTCTTAAATCCTTATGAAACAATAACAACAGAAACATATTGTTAGGAAATTGAAAAAGTTCATAAGAAGTTGCATAGTTTACGGCCAGCACTTGTCAATCAAAGATGATCAATTCTTCATCTTGACATCGCCCGATCATACGTCTAATAAATGACTTTAAAAAATTAAATGAACTAGGATATTAAACCTCACCTCACCTACCTTATTCTCCGGACCTGTCTCCGACAGATTATCACTTTTATTAACATTCGAGTAATTTCCTGCGAGAGGAGGTTCTCAAAGATTAAATCAGCTCAAAGCCATTTCGACGAATTCGTTAATTCGAGGACTCCAGAGTTCTCTCTCGTAGGAATAAACAAACTTGTTTCTCCCGTTGAAAGTGATGTGTGCGGGCCATCAGTTTTTATTTTGATCAATAAATATATTTTTTAACTGATATGTGTGTCTTTGCACATAAAAACCGCAATTATTTTTGTTTCAAATTAATATTTTCACTCTTTTTTTTGATAAGATAATAAATAGTTATTTAAACATTTAACTACTAAACGCTAATAGTCGAATTTTTTTATTTATGTACATTTTAATTGGAAATATTTTGTGATGGTATAATCGACTCACAATTCTTAACAGAATAGAAAAATATAATTATTTATTAAACACATAAAATACAATCAATTATGAAAATATAAACAAAATGAATTACATTAGTATGTACATAGAATAATAATTTGAACTATAAACATCGTAGAACTTATATTACACAACTTAACATACAAATGATAACAAGAAGAAGAACATAATGACCCAAAAACTATACAGAACTGATACAGTTTTTTATGATACTTCTTCGACTTGTCTGTACTATGTATAAAACTTACATTGATTTAATCAGATTGACTAAATTATATAAACAAGAAGAAGCAACATCTTTCATCACTAATTAAACATTAAATATGTATAGATTTTATAAACGTTTATTGTCTTAATAAAAACGTATAAACGGTTTAATGGTATTGAATTTTTATAATATTGTTATGAAATTATTTTGAAATGAAGTCAACATCTGAAAAAAATAATAAGGTGTTAATTTTCCAGTTCATTTTTGTACTTTACTTATGAATTTTTAACAATAAGGTAAACTTTTAATCAACAACAACCATATTTTTTTTTATAATTATCCAAATATATCTAATAAAAATAGGAACATCACTATTATATGATTAATTATTGTAAGAAATTTTCTAGAAATAATAATATTTCTATATTTTACACCACTTTCTTACTTTGGCAATTGAATAAGGTTTTAATGAACACAACCGTGAATTTAAAACTCAATTGAAAGTGATAGAGAGATTTCTTCTGTTCACACTTTAACAGGTACGGTCTGTTTTTTCTTTGTAATGAAATATATGAAAAATATTTTGTTGATTGTAGGCCAAAGTTGGAAATTTGAGATACATTAAATAATCAGAAATATTTAGTAACACTAACGATGGGTCGCATATCCTTGGGCTAAAAATACGTTGCCGATGATTTATCTTAAGAAATTTATCTTAACACATTGCCGACTTCAAAATCCTTTCGGTCATGTAACTCCATAGTGCAAATATACCCATTCTGTAGGCAATGTGTTAAGATTTTTAAATCTTTAAAGAGAAATGGAAGTTGAAATTTAATTTTAACGGTTTTTTAGTTTATTGATATCTCTTTCTCTCTCTTCATATATATATATATATATATATATATATATTGAACATATTAAAACATATCAATATGGACTGAATTTAAAGCTGTAAATCAACAAAAAATTTAAAAATACAAGTCCGTGAATGTAGACACCATTTACATAGGAACAACACAAAATATTTACACTCATATAAATATTTTCAGTTGAATTATGCAAATCGTTCAGACTACTGTATATCGCTTATATTTATAGTGATTTAAAATTCAAATGTTTCATACTGAAAGTATCTCCAAAATTGTCTTCCGTTCGACAACCGTTTCGTATCAACATTATTCGACGCCGAAATGATTCAATATTACCACACAAGTCTTATAATATTCAACATTATGTTAAACACAAAGACTTAATATAAATAATCTTAATATTTCTTCTAGAAATTACTAGAAGACGATTAAGAGAAATGCAAACATTTTTTTCGAAAAGATCTACCGCGTTCAGAACGTAAGAAAGTGAAAAAAGGTAGTTATACGAACTGTAATGTATTTAAATTATTTATCAACTTTATCAGAAGTTTTTTAAAAAACTTTGTAAATTTGTTTGGTGTGTAAGATAGATAATCACAAAGTAAATACACGACGCTCAAAAAATTTAAAAGCAAGCTTAATCATTGCCATTGAAATGAGAGGTTAAAATTAAGTGATACATTGTTAGTTAATTATGGATATTTAGTAAACATCGAGTAGTGGGTCGGTAGTAATCGAGCTTTCGCTGTGAAATCATTTTATAAAAATGTCGAGTTTGCTATAACTGTACGATGGATATTTGCGCAACCATTATGACATTCCGTGTCGTGGGCAGGTATCGAGCTCTCATTCCATCAACTTGTGGATATTCAAAAGTTAAAGGAAACTTCTTCCATATTGATCTATCTTCAGATAGATTTTAGACATTTCAGATATTCAAACGAGTCTTCAAAATCCATCTGAAGACAATACAAGTGCCGAAACCGGTCGCGGAAAGCAGACTTTTAACCGATCCAACTGGAGAGGACCTCCAGGACAACATACTAACCACATCCAAATACAAAATATTCCAATTATATTAAATTTTGTGAGGATTAAGTAGCATGATTTATATTTATTTTAATAGAGCTTCAGTTGAATCGATCATTTCAAAAACTACACAAGTAATGTTTTTTCAAAATTAATTTTTTGTCGAAATCAGATTCTTGCGGTTAGCTTCATATTCAGCATAAAAGTAATATTAGCCACGTTGTGCCTAGATTTCGAACTTGGTCATTATTTTTCGCCTAATGACTGTGATTTTAGAGTTATTAAAAAAAACTGTACGAAAACATGATCTTATAAATGCGCCAAATGATACGTTATTATGGTTACTGAATCCAGCATAAACGTTTCAGTTAAAAAAATACAAACTGAGGAGATTTTTGAATTTAAAAAATGGTGATCTCCGTTTTACAAAAGAAACTGTTTATCGACAGAATATTATTGGAAAACAGTTCGGAAAGAACAGAAGAAGCATTTGCTTCTTCAACATAAGGTGTTAATAAGGGTAGGATGGTGGATATTGAGGAATTAATAGATGGTTCATCAAAAAATACATTCCATCTACTATAAATTACAACAGTTGTGATGTCAGTTTCGTCTGCGAAAGCATATGAATAGGAAATTTCAATAAAGTATAAAAAATAGACAATTTAAAACAAGTGAAAGATAACATCTGGGAAGAGCACATGTCATTTTACAACGAAATATTCAGCTGGCCCACCGAAGAAATGGAAGAAACTGCTAGAATCCGATGGCGAAAATGATTATGCATCTTAATATTCGATTAAAAGCGATATATATATATATATATATATATTTGCATGCTGTAATATTTTCTTTTTTTTTAATGAAGAATCATAATAAGAAAAATCTTTTTTAAGTACTTTATTATGCATTGAATAATATCCTGTTCACTACAAAAACAACATAAGTCAAAACAATTTACGTTGATTTTTTATAAATTAAGATTTCATACGAAAGTAACTATTAAGCAACTAGCAAATTAAAGGATTGCAAAAACATATTAACAAGGAAAATCTTGAAAAAATCTTATTATCTCTGTGTTACGCAGTTTTTATTGAATCCTCTAAATTTTAAATTCTGTGACTTATGTATTTTTGAAACGACTGATTAAATCATAATCGCCAGGATAGAATCATTAAATATCCCATTCCTCAATTGTAAACCATGTTCCATGCGAAGATCACAAGGACGATATGAAAAAAACACAGTTGAATTTGATTGATTATAAAAAAAATAAAAGGTAAAAGATAACCGATCTGAAGTTAATGTAGAACCAGACATGTAAAGTCGTGTTATCCCAGAGCACCTCTGAGGTGCTAGAGGTGCAGCGTTAACCATTCCAGATTACCTGGCACGGAGTACCAATGCATCTTGTGACAGTAATGGACTATTATAGTCGAAATCGACTTGGAGCTTTTGGTTGTGTCATAATCAGAAGGAATACCACTGGACTGGGGTGCTACTAGACTTGCACTGAAAACGCCTCCTCTAACCAGTCCAGATGGAATCATCCGTTAAGAAGTGTAGGCCTCAGGGTCGGCAATCAGTAGCTTCGGTGTCTTGTACCGGTAATAAGGATTGTCTTCGTCATAATTTCATCAGGCATGCGAAACACAATCTTGTCTAAATATGAAAACATAAAGGACTATTGCTTGAAGATTGTAGGAATTTTACTGAGTCAACAAGGATGGTTTACCCTATTTTCATGTGTTTTTTTTTTGTAAATGTGATAATCTAATGAGATAAATATTGTATACAAAAATATTAAACTCACAGACAATATATGATGCTAGCAGTTAGAAATATAAAAAACATGTGTTTTAATTATCCATTAATAAATCTTCTATTATCACTTCATGTAAACATTTTATTAACTCTTTGCGGTCCTATGTTGAGTGTGGCTCTACATCATATTTCGTTCCGACAAGTCCTATGTCGAATATGACTCGACACCGCCCAATAGTAGTCAATATATATATATATATATATATATATATATATATATATATATATATATATATATATATATATATACATGTAATTTGATACTAGCAGAGATTAGATAGCAGCAGTGTTGTCAGGTATTTGGGTTTAGTTATGGCTCTTGAAAGAGAGCGTAAAGTGATTTCAAAACCATCTTGACGTACGGATAGAATTCTGGATGCAATCGAATTTTTTCTCCTCAAAAATCCAAAATTCAATTCGAAAATTTCGATATATAAATTGAACAATAACTAGACGATAATAACGAAGTAGAGCGATATAACTGTGTAATGGATTTGAAAATCAGAGAATGTTTTAAACGAGAACGTCGCGGACCGCAAACGGTTAAAACTTTGACTAAATTATTAATGATTATTACTTTCAGTTATTGTTGGCTAAGTATCTAACAGTTCTTTCAAACTATTTTAGAAAGACAAGCGCATTTTTTTTAATTTCCGTTATAAAACCGACAAAAAATCTTATGTTATTTCACACTTTAAAGTGAAATATCTTATGATTTCTAGACAATATTTATTTTTAAAAGATTGAAAGTAGATGCCAAAGCACTTAATATAGAACAGGGACAGAAAATCATAAGAATTATGGATTAATCATATCAACTTGTTACTTGCTTTATGTTCTAGTTCTCACAAATTCATTCAAAGACACTATCTTCATTCAATTGCCAGTAAAAAATAAAGTTGACGTATGTTCTATGAGAATTAAAGATAAGAATATTACTTTAGAATATTATTATACTTTAAATAAATCGGGAAGTTAAAATTTAATAAGGAACTAATAAATTGTCTCTAATCTGTTTGAATATTGAAATTTGCAAAAATTAAAGAATTCCAATTTTTATTTTTTTAACAATCTAATAAAATAGTATGACTATGTATTCCTCAAAGGGTGGAATGTGTAAATATAGGGGTACGTGAAATGTTTCGATTAATATATAATTATTTCTCATTATGCTATTTCACCGAAAACAGAGCATTAAATTTTATTTGAGAATGGTGTATTATAGAAATGCATCATAGAGTAACACATCTAATGTTAATTATGTGAAATTTATTTTACTCATTCAATTCATTTTTAATTATTATTTAATATATATATATATATATATATATATATATTGAATGTATGAATTTCATTCCATAATAATAAATCAGTAATATATTTAATGCTAGAATCGATAAAACAGTTTCACAGAGCTACTGTAAAATTATCTTCGCCAGAAAACGGACCTCCGATAAGATTAAAGTCCCGAAAAGAGTAGTAAATTTGGAAAACGGATATTAAAAATAATTATCTTAATATCGACAGATACAAATATTAGATTGGTAGAAAAATAATTGCGGTTTATACACCCATTTGTTGTTTTTTTTGATTTTTCTAGCTGTTTTAAGTGGTCCAGAATTGTTGGACGACTAACGTCTAACTTTCGTGCAAACTCTCGAATTATTGTGCGTGGTTCTGATTCAACTAGTGCTTTCGGTTGATCGTTATAAATTGAAGAAGTACGTCCGCAGCCTTCTTCTGCTTCAAGGCTCTCGATCCCTAGTACGAAACTTTTTGAATCACCATTGGACCGTACGTTCCTTAACAGTACTCGCACCAAAAGTATCGTTTGGTTTTATCGAGCAGTTTCTGTTGCTTCACCACACGTTTTGAACTCGAGCAAAAATGTTGCTGTTATTTACTTCTTTTCCATCTTTAATTCAATTTCCGAATTTGAATCAAGATCAATAATAAAACTAAAGTCGATGTTACCAGAATACAGACCGAAAAATGAACTTTAAAAATGATATTAACGTGAACACCGTGAAATATAATACTCATTGAAAAAAGTTAAGGTTAGAATTCAAAAAATACAAACCGAAATCATTTTCCTACCAACCTAATAACTTAAAACTAATTTCAATCAATCAATAGTATTCGTAATTGCCAGAATCTTTAGTATACTGATTTTGAATATGCCCTTGCTGATATTCATTTCCGTTATATTTATCTGCAGTATATCCTAATGTTTTTTCATCGGCATTGTTATACGCTTGATTGTAACTATCGAAACTATTATCATCACCACTGTTGTCACTGATTGCACTGTCACCTCCGATTCCATTCACAAACTGTTCGTACTCCTTATCCGATTCATCTTTCTCTGAATATCTGTTCGAACTGGGATCATCGTTCTTATAATCAGCGATTAAATTATTATTTAACGGCGGATAATTAAATCTCAGAACTTGATTCTGAGACGGTCCGTTTATCTTATTATACGGATGGTTGTTATCTATCTGAAATCCATACGAATCAAACTGGCGTCCATCAGTCCCGCCGCTAACTATATTTTGTGACAGTTGAGAATTTATATCGGAATTCGGCCGAAAGTGTGGCTCGCTGTCTGCGTCCTGTTCCTCTGGCGACGGACTAAATGTCGCTGGGCTGAACTCATTATAGTTTTCGTTGGTTTTATGTTCGGGCGTATCCGAGTACGTTTCTATTTCTAAATGCACCGGCCGATAGTCGTGAACGCCGTCCTTCTTAGAATCGTAATTCCAGACGTGGATTTTGTTAGTGTGTACTTGTTTTTCGTGAACGTGTCCGTGTGATTTCTTACCTGTGGGGTTTTCATGTAAATTTCCATAAGAACCGAGTCCGCCGAGGTCATGGATGCTAGATTTCGTATGCTTGTGATCTCCTCCATGAACTTCGTTGTTGTGCCCATGTGCACTGTGATGTTTATGGCCACCTCCGTGATGTCCGCTTTCTTTATGACCTCCGTGTCCAACATGGTGGCCATGGCCACCACTATGGTGATCATGCCCTCCGTGATGTCCATGTCCTCCTCCTCCATGACCTCCATGTCCTCCTCCTCCTCCATGATGACCATGTCCTCCTCCAGTTCCATGATGGCCATGTCCTCCTCCATGATGACCATGTCCTCCAGTTCCATGATGGCCATGTCCTCCTCCATGATGACCGTGTCCTCCTCCAGTTCCATGATGACCATGTCCTCCTCCAGTTCCATGATGTCCATGGTCATGTCCTCCATGACCTCCATGATGATCATGACCCTTATGTCCTCCATGACCATGATTTTTTCCATGTCCACCAGAACCATGACCGTGTTTATGTCCATGATCACCATGATGTCCTATATGTCCATGAACATGATGATCGTGAACATGTTTATGATGGTGGTGGTGATGTTCATCATGTTTTTTCTCGTGTTTTTTGTGTCCTCCGTGACCCCCATGACCTTCATGACCACCGTGTCCTCCGTGGCCTCCGTGTCCACCATGTCCACCATGACTTGGATGATGTACGTGTACATAAACAGTTTTTACATGATGATTACTCTTAATGAAATGAGGTACATGGATTTTAATATGAACTCTGGAACAAATAGAAGAAGTACACAAAATAAGAATCAAACACAATTTTCTGTCGTATACAGTATATATTTTTTTCAAAATGACTCTTTTAAAAAAGACATTAAATTGTATCTGTGTTCGGGTGCTAATGACAACTGTCGAAGCATTTTAGAACCCCAAATAATTAATTAGCTAATTCTAAAATGATTTTTAAATATGTTTTATATGCCAATATTTTAAAGAAATCGCTTGCTTTTATTTTATGAAAACTAATTAAACTGTATTTTCAAATAGTACTTTTACATTTCATTTTATATATATTTATATATACAATAAAATCGCTTAACTGGGAAGATGAATTTTAAATTAACTAAATAAACCTCTTATATGAAACTTTAAATAATATAAAATTGCAAGTCAATTGTTTTTTTCCTGCTTAATGGGTTACAGTCTTTAATTAAATACCGAGTTTTCAAACTACACTATAAAAACATCGTAACAAAATGATAATGAAATGTAAGTGCATGTGGATGTAAACAAATACTCTTACTTTTCACCTTTCCCGCCTCCGCCAGAATCAACAATCGTGAATGTCAAAACCACGAAACAAACGACCGTTTTCATATAAAGGTACAACATTTCAATGTCGAATGTTATTCACAATTCACATTAAGTAGCACATGCCAAAACACAAGAGTTCCTCTCGAGAACAAATAACACATTCAACGATATGTTGCTTTCACTGCAACCGAGTCTTATACTTTTTATTTTGAATAAAGGATGCAATCGAAACGCGAATGACATGCACAAAAGTTCAAACACCCATTCCGGTTTGTACCGTCGATGTGTGTTCCAGTAACGTTTTATTTATTTACATACGAGACTATGTAATCGAGTACTTAAAAGAAATGTAACTGTCTATTATTTCAGCGACGAAAAATAAAACACAATATCATTCACGACTTGTCTGTTGTACGTTGTACTATTTTTAATCGACGAATAACGGACGTGCGACCGTTTTCTTATTATTTATAAGGCGAGGAAAATTCATTTCGTTGAACGAGTTTCGTAGGTGGTGACTCGACGCGGTTCCCTGTTATAAAACTCGAATACCGTGTCCGATCGTGCATTAAAATTAAACATTTATTGTTCAATAAAAATCGACAAGATCAAGTAAAAGTATATCAAAAACGCCACACGTCCGTCTCGCTAGTTTTTCGGTACACTTTTATTTTATCTGTCTGTGTTCTGCGGTCGATGAGGCTGCGCGTCGCGCACCGACGATCACACAGATTTTCGAAAACGAAAGCCAATAAGATCAAAACGTTGTGTTCACTTTCTGATCATCATCGATCGTACGTACGGTAACGATCGACAAAAAATCGTCGGAAAAAAGAACAACACATTTGAGAAATTAAACACGCACACGAAATCGCATGTTCATTCGAAATAATCGAATGCGGTCTCTGCGTTTTTTTTCAATCTTCATGTTTCCTTAAAGAAAATTCTCGACGCAATCGCTTATATTCTGCGGTATTTTGAAAGGTTGTTGTGTTAAATTGATTATAAAACGCGTGATTACAACGACACATGAGCAAGTACGCTGTGTTTTTTACTCGCTTCATTTATTTACTTAATATTTTTACAGTCTTTTTTGCGTTATTTGAAATTTTCAATGCGTACCATAAATATGTTTCTACTATACGAACAGAAACAGTTATAAACAAGTCTAGTTTGTATCAAAAAAAAGTGTTTGTTAGATATTAAACACAAACGAATGTACTCCATCCCTTTGATTCTAGGATAATGCAATGCTTCAATGTAATCGGTAAGTTATTTTTAGTCTAAGGGAGCGTCGGTTTAATCTCAAGTGTAACACTTTAAGAATATAACGCGGGGTTAAGATTCAAATATTCAGTAAGATATCTCATTCCTGTCTAGTCCAATTCACCCTCGATCAATTATTCACTGGTTCGATTCTTACATGCTCGACGGCCGAAATTTCCATATACAATTTCACAGATGAATTCGTTTTTCATCCCACAAATCACACCGACATTTTTCTCCATCAAAAAATTTCGATAAATTGTTATCGATTGTTTCCAATTGTCATTTATGCGGATTTCGATACCAACGCTGTCGTCTTCAGAGCACCAAGATTCAGAAAAATCTTCTATATATACAACTCACCCGACCAGTCGATTGATTGACCTGTAATTAGTTAAAAAATGAAATAAATCATCAAAACTTTTGCGATTCGTTTGGTTCGTGTGTACCTGAATGTAAAGTTATTTTTCCAGGATTCTTTGTTTTTATTTCTCTATTATCGGATTGTATTTTTGACATCTTCAGACGAGAACTCATCAGATGGAGTATCTATTTGAAGATGACGAAAAACTAAACCGCTAATCTGGAAACGAAAACGAATAATAGTGACGTCAATCATGGTGCTTCTCCATAGAATAGATACATCTTTGAATACAAGGAAATCTGTTTGCTGTTCATTTAAATATTCACTGTAAAATGTGTCAGTTGCACAATTCATCGAATGTTGTTTCCGGCGTAAAGATTCATCTGTTCGACTTTTTTCAAAGTGTCACATAAATACAAACTTTTGATTACACTATAATTATTTTTTTCATTTGTTAATGAATATGCAGCAAAATATATGCAAGTTAAATATTTGTATGTATATAAATAACTTTTTAAATATATATATATATATATATATAAATTGGACTCGACTATCACCACATCATTAGTCATATTTGCATCGAATAACCAGGGCATAGAGGATACACATAGATCGAGTTGCTAAATAGCATCCACAAGAATGTAATCTTGACGGTGAAGCTACAAGAAGAAACGAAAAAGATACAAATCGAGAGGTATAAGATAGAGAGATGCAATTTCGCCGAAATTATTTACTGCTGCTTTGGAAGGAGTATTCAGATAGCTCGACTGGAAGGATAAAGGAATCTAAATAAGGGGCGAAAGATAAAGTCATCTCCGGTTCGCTGCTGATTGTACGTTATCTTCGCAAGTACTTAGAAAGAGCTACAAAAGAGGATAGAAAAATTAGATGGTGTCAGTGAAAAAAATTGACCTTAACATGAGCCAGGCAAAAACAAAAGTGTTGTTCAGTGCGTTTGTCTGCCTGAAGAAAATCGAAAGAAAAGGAGCAGAAATGGAAGAAGTTACGAAGTAAATCAATCTAGACCAGCTTATCAACAAACATGGACAATTCATTGGGAAGTAAACAAGAGCATAAAAATGTGATAGAGTGCATAAAAAAAATTATTCGATCAATATATACTACTAATCCATACCTACGGCATTAAAACATGAGTGCTTAACGCTAAAATCATTTAGATACTCTAAACAACACAGATAAGTATGGAAATCATGCATGGTAGTAATCACAAGAAGAGATAGGAAAACAATACACTAGATACGAAAACAGACAGGAGTCACAGGTGCAATAAGAAGAGTGAAGAGTCTGAAATGGAAACGGGCGGGGCATGTTGCAGGAAGAGGAGACAACCGATGGAAAACAGAAATTGTTGACTGGGAACCGAGGAATATACAAAGACCAGGAAAGAGACCAATATTAGAATTTATTGGAAATCAATAAACAAGAGAGGCATTCAATCATACAAAATGGAAAATCATGGAAGAGGCCTTTATCCAGCAGTGAATTGACAAGAACTGATGATTATATAACACTACTAGATAATGGTTTTAAATATTTTTCACATTGGTTCTAGAAAATTCATTTTTTACAATTTATTTATTTATTATCCAGATTTCCGTTTGACACGTTAAACGCCGGTGCCTGGGGACCGGCACCAATCTTTCCGTTTAGGAAACTCCGGTCTCTAGGGACCAGCATTCTGAAATTTAAAAAATAATACCTTATAGTTCATATAATATTAAAAAAACAAGTGTAAAATTTTCTAATGAATTTTATTGGAACACATTAAACATAAATAAGGTGTTCCAGCACAAGTACTGCAAAAAGTCATTACTTTCTTACTACAATTTTTAGCTATTTTACGGGTCGTCTATTTGAAAAGTCAACCAGAATTAGCACCGCACTTAATGTGTTAATAATTTACTAACTCTTATATGATACAACAACTATCATAAATCATGTGTTTAAACTTTGTGTAGTCTAATTTTAGCAATAACTGTAATAAGAAGCATCTGCAATATTATAATACTATCTGACGGGCGGCATAATTTGTGCACAACTACGTTTCTACTCCTATGATAATAAAAGAGTGAATGCACAATAGAATCTCCTTTTTTCGAATTTATTGTAATTATCACCAATACAGTTCGGACATTACGGACAAGTTCATTTTTACAAATGAATTCTTTCTCATCTCACAAACAACAACAAAATTTCCTGATCAAAAATATTCAATAAATTATTATCGATCGTTTGATTGTTGTCTACCATGCATTTCGACGTCGATACCATCATCTTCAGAAAACCAAAGCATAAAAAAATACATTTTCGTGGCTTGTGGTATGAAAAAAGAATTCATTTTGGAGAATACTGTAAATATATTACCAATTTTCGCAATTTTTGAACTCAGTATAAGGTATTAACTCTTAAAATTAATTATATACAAAAATTATAAATATACTCTCTACAGGGTCGGACTTAGACTGTGTCGCACTTGGGCCACCAAACAAACGCCGCTCCTCCCACCCGTCCCTCAATTTTTGTCCAAAAGATATAAAAGAAATCCGTGACTGTAGTTAACAGAAATTTTAACAGTAAAAATTTCAATGATTAGTAAAAAATTTGTAAAACTTTGTATTTATTTAATTTATTTAAAAAATTCAAATTATGAAGCATCTGTTACATACATTACAAAAAACAAAATTTCAACTACAAAAATGTTTACATTTAATTTTTCATTTCACATTTGAGCTACCTGTCAACTGAAATTATGATTGAAAATAAAATCTTCAGCTTTTAAACATTTGTCGCCCTGGGCAATTGACCCATGTTGCCCCTGTCTAAATCCTACGCTGACTCTATTGTTAAGAATGAAATTAATTTTATGAATCACTTCCAAAGAGATAAAGAAGAGTTCCAAAAACATATATTAATAAAAATCTAACAAACAATTAATAAAGGCAATGAAAATGTGTTACAAAATTGAGTTCTTGAAATAACTTATACTCTTTTTCAACAATATATATATATATATATATATATGTATATATCTATCTATCTATATATATATATATATATATACATGTATATATACATTTATGTATATATATATATATATGTACATATATATTTATAAATATATATATATATACGCACATATATATATATACATACATACATATATATATATATACATACATACATATATATATATATATACATATATATACATACATATATATATATATATATATATATATATGCCACTCCGCTATAGAATATATCGATGATTTTGAGGCTTTAATATGAAGATTTTGATTAAAAAATATCTACATAATACCTCTGTCGACAAAAGTAGCAGCATTAAAATGCACATAAACAAGAAAGTAAGTCATCAATTATGAATAATTGAACAAATTAGATTAGAATTATTTTATGGTTGGTAGAGGAGTGAAACATTCATTTAGGAAAACATTTCCTATTTTAATACAACTATCGAAAGTATTCGAGCTGTGTTTCGTATAGTAGTATTGATTTAATTGCTATGTTTTAAGTGGATTTTTTAACTTTGTTCATTCGTAACACAATAGTCTGTGTAAGAAATGAAATAATGTAAAGAAAACAATAAGTCGTTATATTTTATTATCAATAAACATAATTGTACTAAAGCATTCATGTCGTTGCAAACAAAACAGTTTCCTTCTTTTGTCATTAAATCATATATTTTTCTATAGAAAATCTGTACTGTATTTATTTATAATGCAAGTATAATATTTCTTCACAGATGCAAAATAGTTTTCTTAAATTGTGTACATACTGTTTTATTACTAGTGGGCACATAGTGCAGATGTGCTGCTGCTTAATATATCCTATTAATATAAAAAAAAAAACCATCAAAATACTTTTTTAATTGTCATCCTTGACTCAGTTTTGTTATGTTATGACTGACTTACTCACCTGGTGATTTTCAAAACTTAAACCGTACCTTGTACAGTAATATGATATTCAATATCATAAGCTATCGGATGGTTTAATGGTCGAAAATAGGCACAGCATCTATCGGTTGTGAAATAAATTGATCATCGGTAAAGAAATGAATTCATTCCATCAGCACATCTGTAGAATTTCAAAAATAAAATATATTGTAATTCAAATGCCGATTTCAAAACGGAAGTGCTCGTAGATTATGATGGTAAACCGTTTCAAGTATACTGAAACGAGGTCAGTGTCGACATTGATTGTTTTTCTCCGAAAGAAACTGTATCTGAACTGTTATTGTAATTTCGTGTTATTTGAAACTGACGATTCGAATATGCTTATCGCTGAAATGATCTCGAAGTAAGTGCATGTCGATCGCTGAAATTTAACCATAAAATAAACAAAATTACAACGGAAGTCGAATTCGTACGATGTTCAAATTTTTCACCATTAAAACGAAAAGTGTAGAAGTTCAGTCGACAGACACGGTACTCGTATCATTAAGACGACCGGTTCGAACGCATCTCGTTATATGAGAATTATTGTAACGAGCACGATCGTGGAAAGGATTACACGTTGAGAAATTAAGTGATTTTCATTTACAAACAAAATGAACTTCATTAGACTTGTTGCTTTTAGCAATCCACCCGATTCGATGACGGCTCTAGAATGAAATGAATATAGAAAAGCTACTACATTTGACACTTTACATTTAACAACAATATGTTCGAACTTGTCCACATTGAATATCTTTAAAATTTGGTGAGCTAGAAAAAGTGTGTTATTCGTGTGAGTAAAGTTCGTGTTGCATATGACTGCAGACATATTAAAAAATAATATTCAATAATATTTTACCTGAATAAATAATCTAACATCAAAGACTCATTCTGTAAGAGTCAATCACGATACACAACGTATACGAAGAGAACAATTTTTTGACTGCGCTACGATTGACTATACGTTACGGATAAAATGAAAATACTTATTCAGTAAACATTTACATCATATATATAGACACACAGACATATACTACCGGTCCTTACTTACGGCAGCGGAACATAGGTGCTTAACACCAAAATCGTTCAGACTCCAAACAACACAGAGAAGAATGGAAAGATGCATGTCAGGAATAAAAAAAAAGAGATTGGAAAGAATACAGTAGGTATGAAAACAGACAGGAGTCACATATGTAATAATAAGGTGAAGAGCCTGAAATGGAAATGGACAGAACGTGTCGCAAGAAGAGAAGACAACCGATGGACAACAGAAGTTATTAACTGGAAACCGAGGAATATAAAAAGACCGAGACAGAGATCAATGGACAGGTAGGATAAGGAAATTGAAAAGAAACCATTCTTAAGGAAATTTAAAAATTTTAATAATAGTTCCTTTACATTTTTCCTTAAAAAAATTGTTAATAAAATTAATTTTCCAGCTTTAGAAGCCGGAAAGCATCCCTACACCAGTATTCCTCCACAGTGTTTGATCGCCACTATCAAATATTCTTTGTCCAGGCTTTCGTTTGGTTTTTGCTACACATTTCGCTTTACATCCCAACCGAAAAGACAAAATTTTCTCTCATCTGTGAAGATGACTTTATTCCAAAACTCTATATCCTTGTTTATATGCCTTCTAGCAAATTCTAAATGTTTTTTTCTATCCATACTACTAATGAAGGGTCTTCTTCTAGCTAGTCTGTTCTTGTAATCATATCCACTTAAGATTCTACTAGTTCTTTCTTACTTCCTTCGAAAATTTCACGCTCATCCCGACCACTTAGTATTTTTCTTCCTATATTTCTAGCTTTATTTTCACACAGCTTTCAATTTTGTACTTCGTTATAATACAATGCATGGTTGAACGACTTCTATAAACCAATTTACCAATTTCCCTTAGTAATTTACCACTTTCATGTAAGGAAACTACTAATTTTCTTGTAATTATAGTTGTTTTGAATTCTTTCCTTCACACGATTGCTGGTATTTCATGTACCAAAGAACAATACAAAACGTTACTCTTCTAGAGATATCAATTTCGCGAACTCTCCTAATATGAAATTCTAAGTTTTGATGTGTTCGCTTACATGGTTTTCAAACGAATACTTAAATGTACGAATGCGAATGTTACAGAACTTGCAGATAATTTTACCTTACTGGACTATTTTTATTGTAAATACAAAAATGATTAATTTTTCTTAGAACAACACAATGTAATTGTAGACTAAAAAACCATCTACACTATTCAAGCATTATTTACCAACTTTTTCTTGGCTTTCATAATATTAATTCTTGTGTACAAATACGACTGTCTGCAACTGTGTATACATATATATATATATATATATATATATATATATATATATATATACACACACACATATATATATATATATATATATATATATATATGTCTATACAAATATATGTATATGTGTATATATATGTATATATATATATATATGTATATATGTATATATGTATATATATATATATATATATATATATATATATATATATATACACACACACATATATATATATATATATATATATATATATATATACATATATATATATATATATATATTGCTGGAATTAAATTTGAAAAAAGTGAAATAATATGAATTTATTTAAAAAATATAAACATTTGAGCAAGATAACAAACAATATACAACATTATAACTATTTTCATTACAAATAACAAATAATATATTAAAAAACAATCAAATTATAACAATTTAAATAATCGACAACCTCAAAATATCAATGTGAATAACATTAAAATATAAAGTAAATATGTTTATACTAAAAAAAATTTTATAAATGAATATTCTTTTTGTATAAAAATGAATAATTTTAATTTTACTACATACTTTTATAACAATATTAAAAGACTAAGAAATGAATTGTATTAACAGTGATATTTATATATGAATTTGGATTGTAATTAGTTTTAATTATATAACATACAAAAAGATATACAGTCGAACTCGGTCATAGCGAGCACGGATATAAAGAAGTCGTGCCTACATCTAACATGAGTTTTATGTGCTCATACGTAAGGTGACCGTTCGAACTGTTTTAGGAGTACAAGAACACTTTTCTAAGAACATACTTTTGTACTATTTTTTTATGGAATGAAATCGATAGAATGCCGGCTGATTTGAATGAAAAGAACGTTAGTTTTGAATTTTCGATTTCGTACTTTTTGATCGACACATAAATTTGAAAGAATTTTCGGATGAATTCAGTGACGACGATGAATTTAAAAAATAACAGTGTTGTGACAAGTAGGTGGTTGTACTATATTTCAAACCGAAAGTATGAACCATTGTTATGCATTTTTAAATGTCTGTTACATCTAAATCTCGATTTACACGGTACTCGAATTACACGGTTTCGGTTTAACACGGTTGAAGAAATGCGGATGAACTTTTTTCTCTGAGACACGAAAACGGATCGATAATCGCATTGTGGCCGAGTCGATGTACGTTTGTTTCTCGACTGTATCCTAAATGTGCCCGAGAAGTGGCCGAAAGTCATAGAAAGCGAAGGCAGCTATTTGATAATTGAAATGTGTTGTGTATATTAGGTTAGTAGGAGAGTAATTACGCTTTTGGTTTTCTGAATTCTTACTCTATTTTTTTCCAATGAAAGTGTAATTTCATCGTCTTCGCGTAAATGTCATTTTAAAGTGCATTTTTGGATCCGTATTTTGGTAACATCGATTTTGGTTTCATTATCAGTTTTGCTTCAAACTGAGCGATTTAATTAAAAATGGAAAGAAGCAAATAGGAGCATTTTTTGTATAAGTTCAGTACGGGTGGTAAAGCAGCAGAGGCTGCTCGTAAACTAAACGATGCTTTGGTGTTGGTACTGTTAAGAAACGTACGGTATGATACTGATTCTAAAACTTTCGTGTTGCGGACGAGAGCTTTGAAGAGTAATTAAAATGAAACTGGATCCATATACATTGATTGTGTGTTCATTCATATTTATTCTCAATGATCTGCATTACTTCCTGTTTCTATCTAGCTCACTATCGACGATGATAAATAAATTCTATTCTGATTGTTTTACGAGGAGAACAAGTATAGAAGATTTTTACCCATTTATTAGCTTCTTCTGTCTTACATTTCAAACATTCCGTTTACATCTATTAAAATTTCAAATTTATTGTGTGCCGATAAAACAATTTATTACTCAAATTGAACTACTAACACAGATTGTAACGGATCAGTAACGGAATGATAAAAAGTATTAAAAGAAATCTGTTGTGGCGATTGTTAGTTTCATGTCATTTTTTTATCAATGAAATATTTTCATGCTTTTACTATATTTTAATCTACGAGAGAGTCTTAATAAATGAAAACGAAACAGAATCGAATTAAATGAAAGTAAGTAATACTCAATAGATTATTCCATTTCGATCAATATGTAATTCATGTTTGTAATATAGCCGAAATAATACCTAGACAGTCAAATAAAGAGAACGTGCTATATAAAAATAAACACAACTACTTGTGTTTATATTTCATTAATTTAACAAAAAGTAAACTGAGATCAATGTTTTGATATTTGAAATTAAATCATTTTATACGAGACTCAAGGTATAATTTCTATCTACAAATATTTGATTTCGTTATAAAAACTTAACTAACTTATGAATGAATTATTACTTGAAGAGTAAAGAATGTAATAAGAAACAATTTAAATAAGTGGTTACTGTTTTCAAATCAATGACCAAATGTGTTATTGATTACAACAGAAAAGTATTACAAATGTTCAATATTTAATTTTGTTTCTTGGCATTTAAATCTAACAACGTAAAGAACAGCAGCATACACTCTTTGTCTACTTTTTTATGGTAATCTCAATTAAAAGACACATTCTCTCTCTAGCTATGCTGTCATTATGCAAGCATAGGACGTTCATAATAGTATGAGACAGACATCTATGTATCATTCATCTCAGATACATGATCATTCTAATTACGAGTATATATATATATATATATATATATATATATATATATATATATATATATGTATATGTATATGTATATATATATATATATATATATATATGTATATATATATATATATGCATATAAATAAAGAGAAATAGATTTAAATGATTTCCCTCTATTTTTAAATCTTATTTTTATAAGTATCGATTTTTTCAATTGCTAGTATAAAAAGCAAATACCAATCAGAATAGTTTATAATTTGAACTATAAACCAACAATTTAGAAACCATACAGCGAAAAACAAGCTCATCTTTCTTAATAAGAAGAAATTGAATATGATTCTTAATTTTTTTCATACTTTTGTATAAATTTTATATTTTTTTCAGACGTGTAACTGAAAATTAAATAAAATCGAAGAATACTCAATATGTTACTTTCCATCATATGGATCAACATGAAAAAATATCATAATAGCTCATAATTGCTCATAATTTCGACATAACAATGATTAGATATTTTAATGACTGTTGTATATATATATATATATACATATATATGCATGTCATGTATTCGTATACAAGTAACATTGAAACTATTAATAATGAATTTAAAATGATGCAAAGAACCAGAAAATTATGTTATCTATCGATAAAAGAATAGGCACTGTGGTGAGATTCATTCATAATAACGCTGTTTTTCTGATTCAATCCCTTTTGATTTTAATAGTTTGAATGTTGGAATGTAAATAGTTGGAATATTTATATAATTTATAATTTATACAAATTCAATTATATACCCGGTTGTTAACTTTGTTTTTTTCTATTTCTCGTTAAAATTTCATATGTATATATATATATATATATATATATATATATATATATATATATATATATATATGTACACCGAGAGAAGGAAATAGAGATTTAATTTTAAAAATCTGAGTTTATTTTATTTAAAAGTTGCACAAACGAATTAACATTACAAGTGCCATAAATTTCGTTCTGATGCGCTTGGTCTCAATTAGTTACTTGTAGTTATTGTAATAAGTCCCAGTTCCTAAGCAATCTTCATGTAACTTATTGATATATTGTAAACGAATGTCAACAAGGAGCTTGAAGATGGCTGAAGAACTAAAACTAGTCATAGAAGATATAGACTTAATAAATATAGACTGATAATTTCACGTAAGAATTCCAAATAATAGACTAGCACAAATCTAAATATTTTCTTTTATAAATCTATTTCGTTTCAAATGTAAAGGAATGAAACGAAGAAAGAGACGTTATGTTTGTTGAAATGTTATGTTTATAAACAGTACATTTTCCTTATTGAAAGTTTGTTGAAATGTCGAGATCATGCATGATAGATAGATTAGGTTAATATTTTCAAAAGTTAATTCTTTTTACAGCTCACAAACCACACCAAAATTTCTGATCAAAATATTTAATTAATTATTAATGGTGATTGTGAATTGTCGTCTATCGATGACAAAACCATCATCCTCAAAGAGTCATAGTACAGAAAAATATCTCTTTAGTTTGAGAAAAATTCTTTAAGGGAATTCATTTGTGAAAGTGAATTTAGTTAGTGTCAGAACTGTTTTGTGATTTTTTAATGTGTCGGAGTGGTGATATAAAACAACTGTTGTCAGAAGAAATAACAACAATAATTTTATGGTAATGAACGAAATGGAGATTTAGCATTTCTTTAAATGATAAATGTCTCTTTCTGTCGAAGTTGATGATAAATGAATGATAAATGTCTCTTCTTGTCGAACATTTGATTGGTCATAAAGTTTATATTACATTAAAAAAAATTAAAACTGTAATATATCTATATATATATATATATACATTATCAATTTTTTCGACTGTAAATGTGATAGACAAAATGTAAAATATATTTTTCTTTTATTAGACCTGTTCGGAAAAAAGTATGTATACTTTTATAGAGATTTATTATTCTATGCTATCAAGGTCCATGATACTAACTACTCAAATAACTAATATAGCATTTTTTCCATTGAAACATTCAATTATTTATTACTACCTATAATGCTACACTAATGAGTATTTTGAAGGTAATTCTATCATTTTCGGAGAGTGAGCACAACAACTTAGATTTTCTTAAATAGGAAATCATTCTGGAATACACATATTTTAATATATATATATATATATATATAAGTATTAGATATTTTGATAAAAAATATTTATTTTCATTTATGAAAGTGAATTTAATCATAGTACCAAACTTTAAGTACCACTCGAACATTTAACAAATAATATAGTTTAAAAATTGCTTTAACATTCGTCTGCTTAATCAAATAAATAATGACAATCGAACGAATATAAAATATGATTAAATGAGATGAAAGTAAACTAGTTTGAAACGTCCATTATCTAATACAGATATAATTGAAGCGAGACATAACTATACTGTAGTATTAGAATATTAAATTATTATTCAATATCAACGATATTATTGTGTACTTAGTAGTGATGATAATGACCGTGGTGATGTTCATCGTGATGATGATGATGATAATGATGTCCATGATTACCGTGGCCTCCATGTCCTTTATGACCACCATGTCCACCATGTTTTCCATGCCCACCATGTCCACCATGGCCGCCATGTCCACCATGGCCGCCATGTCCACCGCCGCCATGTCCTCCATGCCCTCCATGCCCTCCATGATGATCATAATGATGTATGGTTTTATAAATAGTATGTGTATGTTTCACATGTTTGACTTTATATGGAATGTGTATTATGACTTTCTTTTTTCTGCAAACAATAAAAAACATATATATATATATATATATATATATATATATATATATATACGAACAGAATAGAGAAGGAACAATACATAATAGATGAACAGTATAGCAATAGAATGATAAATCTGTTTTAATATCTGTTCCTTCCATTTTAATAAATATTAGATAAAGATAGAGATATATTATATAATGCAAAAATGGATGAAGTACTATATACATATAGAGAGAAAGAGAGAAGAATAGGATGAGTTGTAAAACAAGTCTGGAATTGCAATTATAATAAAAAGAGTGAAAAATATGAAATGTAGATGAGCAGAACATAATACAAATTGAGAAGGTAATCAACGGAGAAGAAAAATTATTGATAAGAAACTAAGGAATTTAAAAGATTCCAAAGAACACCAATGGATAGATGAGATAAATATATATGAATTTTATTGGAAATCTATGTAAGAAAGTGGCATTGAATCCTTTGAACTGGAAATATTTGAAAGAGGTTTTCATTCAGAAATTGATCGAAAGAAGTTAATTATATATATATATATATATATACACACACTTGTGTCTCTTTTTAGACGATGGATGGGTACCGTACCAAAAAAGCGTGTAAAGCAAGTCGTGAAAAAATTGATTCGCAACAAAGTATAAAACTTGTGTTAAAGTAACGCAAACTAATCAAAAAGCAATTTAAAGTATAGAAATACATTCAATTGAAACGTTTTATTTAATGGACACATAAAAGAAAAGATTATGTGTTAAGATGTGAAATGAAAAAAATATTTTTTTTTTAAAAATCGTTAATTTTTTAATCGTCGGGCTCCTCGGTTTGAAGTATTGAATGAACCCCAATTGATCGATTGCTTTAACGGAATTTTTGTCGGTTTCCTCCTATAAAGGTGAAAACATGTTAAAAATCGCCTAACTGTGACTAAATCGTGTTAAAAAAACATGTAACTGTAAATCGTGTAAAAACATATTTTGTAAAAAGAGACTCAAGTTTATATATATATATATATATATATATATATATATATATATATATATATATATATATATATATATACACCCCAAAAACTAGAAAAGTTTTCTGGTAAAATTACTTAATAATCAATGATGACATCAACCATAAAATGCGCGTAAGTAGCCATAAAAGAAGATCAATACTTATAAGTGATATAAATTCTTTTTATGCTTCGTAAGGTGAGTAAAAAAATCATTGTGAAAGAAAATTTAGAGCCACAATGCTGAAAACTACACTGTCGGAATATCTAATAAGATATTTTTTTATTCCCAGAAAAAAATTTAACCAATTAATATTTATTGTGCAAATACTTACCCTGCATCAGCTGATGATAAAAGAAAACCAATAGCTAGGATAGCAATTACGTTCTGGAAATTAAAAAAATATATATTAGTAAATGATTGATGATAAACGCTGAATAAAATGTAAAAGAATGTAATGTAATTCTGTGCCTTCAAATTGAATCAATATTCTGTTTCAATCATTATTCTGTTTTAAATTAAAATTATTTTCTCGTCGTCTCAGGATTTTTAAGTGACTACCTTAAATTTTAAAAACACTACATATCTTAGCTTAAAAGTCAACATAACCGCACAGAACAGTAGTGAACACGATGGTGTCTGGAAAACAGCATATCAATCATTGCATACTTTTCGCATTTCAGTTGAAAAAAAATGCTGTCGAGGGAATGATTTGTTCAGCTTTGGGGGAAGGTGTTGTGACACATAAAACATGCAAAAGATACTAAAACAGTGAAAGTGGTTCAAAAATGCATTACGATTTCATCGACTCACAGCCACCATTTTTTTTCGACAAGCGACCCGTCAATCACCTAACAGGTGGAACAAAGTTATATAAAATAATGGGGGATATTTTGAAGGTTGAAATGTATTCAATTTTTTTGTAAACACTATTTTTTTATAAAAAATGCACCGAATTAATTTGTAAACCTAATATGTATATATATATATATATATATATATATATATATATATATATATATATATATATATATATTCATATAAACACACACGCATATATATATATATATGTATGAGTAAAAATAAAATTAAAAGCATCCATTGAACTGAACAATAATGAAAACATTTTTGAAAGATGTAAATGCTACGAAGTATGATCTATTAGTCCAGCAAATCATAATGCTTGAAGAAAAGAAAGCTTTAAATATAATCTTTCAAACGATCTATTTATTTTTCAAAGTAATCACTGTCATTGCTAATTGGTCATGTATATTTTTGATAGATTATATTTTAAATCAAGTTTTAGACTCCATATCATTTTCTTGTTATAATACAGTGCAGTTATTTCATTAAATATATATTATCTAGTTATATTTGTAAAAAATGTCATTCTACAACCACAATATTCTTCACAAAAACAGTTCTGTCACTGTGACTAAACACACTTTCACGAAAGAATTTTTTTCATACCACAAACTATACCAAAACGTATCGATGAAAAATATTCGATAAACTACTATTGATTATTTAAAATAACCAATAGTAATAAACTGAATATTTTTATGTGGATATTTTTGATTGGAAAATTTTGGTCTCGTTTGTGGGTCGAGAAAAGAATTCAAGGGTAAAAGACAATATTCCTTTTACAATGTATCATCATAGATATATAACAAACTAAATATATATATATATATATATATATATATATATATATAAATTATTAATTTCAGAAATGTATTAAATATTATTTATCTAAAGTAATAGAAAAAATATGTAATTATTTCAAGTTCGAAACAGGAGTGATTCGAAATTCTAATAAAATCTAAATACCATAACAAAGTATAATAACACATATAAAGTAGGTACGCACGAAAGCAATAAAAATAAAATTTATTATTGAATTATTAATAAGACATTGTTGTAAAATAATAAAAATTCATTGTTTTGTTAATTTTTATATAAAAAAAAAAACATTTTTAAAAAGTATTTCGGGAAAGAAAACGAACATTACAACTAAGTAATAAAAATATAATAGTCTCTTTTAATATCTGTTTTCTTGCTGATAGGTTGTATTGGAGTTCTTCATAATTTTGCTTTAGTACATGTGTGTTCTCGACTAATTGTTCGAGTATGTGTATCACTTTTAGGTAAACTTTAGATAACTCAAAGTTATATAAAATATATCTGAAGATGAAACACGACTCAAAACTAGTAATAGAGAACAGACATTCGAATTAATCAATATAAATGAAGGTCATTACGACGATAAATTAGTAATATTTTTTTAGTTATTAAATCAAATAAATCCTTCTATATTATAAAAATGAAACAATGATGCTATTCACGCGACTTTAATTCGTTCTCTGATCGGTTGGTATCAGTCACGTTGTCTGTATTATGTCTTGTTACTATGAATCGCGTGATCGAATCATCTTCATCCTAATCAACTGAAATACATTTCCAATAAAAAAGTACGATTTAGATTTTAAGAGTATTATTTGTTAATTTCTGTTATTTGTTAAGGATGAAGAGAGCGTTAGCGAGCAGTGGGGGAAGCGTCCCTCACCCTTAGAGGGAGGAGCGGGCGTAGTGGGTAGTCATTTATAAAATATATTTTCATGCAATACACACACATATTCGCACACACATAAACATATATGTGTATATATATGTATATATGTATATATATATATATATATATATATATATATATATATATACATATATTTATATATATATATATATATATATATGTATATATATATAAATACATATATATATATATATATATATATATATATGTATGTATATATATATATATATATATATATACATATATACACACACATATATATATATATATATATATACATATACACACATATATATATATATATATACATATATATATATATATATATATATATATATATATATATATATGTACACGGTATCAAAAAAGTATTCATACACTTGTTATTCTAGTTTTTCGTTTATAACAGTGTATTTATTATAGAGATATATCAATCACGTATAATTTATAATCTAACAGGCGAAATTATATAAAGAAATTATTATACTGTTTCACAATAATAACGATAAATAAATGAAAACAACAAAACTGAGTATTTTAAACTCACAAAAATTTTCCATACTCTTAACAAATATGTAATTATCACTTAATTGGGACAAATTCAATCAGTACTTTTTTAAAAGATTAAGAACTTGTTGAATCATCTTTTGTGTTTATAATCTCCAGCAATCGTCTCTTTATTCCATCCACTAATTTTTTTGTTACTTCCGAACCGATAGAATTTCATTCTGCTTGTATGGAAATTTTTAGCTGTTCTATGCTCCGAATATTGTGTTTTCTAACACCTCTTCTAATTTCGTCCCATAAATGCTGTATAGAATTCAAATACGGTGATTGTGTTGGCGTATTAAGCTGTTTTGGTACTTTAAATATCATAAATTATTTGAACGGTCGTACTGTAAGCTTATCTTGATGGAAGATAAATTACTCCCCTAAGATCGAGTGTTCAGACTTCAGGATTTAAATTTTCCCTCAATATAAACAAATAAACATGTTGGTCGATCGTACCTTCAATACATTTCAAATTACCAGCCCCTGCAACATTCATAGATCCCCAGAATAGAACATTACCTACACCCAGGGACGGATCAGTAGATTAAAGAGCCATGAAACTATAATTTCCCCCTCTATAAATATATATATATATATATATATATATGTATGTATATTTTTCCCTGCACTTAGCGAAAATTATGGAATTAACTAGATAAAGGAGATAAAAAAATGATGCACTGCATATGATGATTTGTTTTATTTTTTTAGATATGTATAATATTGACTCACCATATCAGAACAAAAATCACAAATATTTATTATAGAATCAATTACATACAATTAGAACTATTATCTCATTTAAAATTATTGAACCCGAATAGAAGATATATATATATATACGAGGTCAGACAATTAAGTAATGCGACCGATTTTTTTTCTCGGCCTGTGGTAACACTGCGAACCTGTAACTCCGCCACCGTAATAGTAGATCCCTACTCTCTCGATTGAGACCTTGACCACCCTCGTATGATCATTTCTTCGCCAGCTGTTTAGTGTTTTGTAACAACGCGCGAGTAGTGCATGTCACGAAGCCCACAGAATGAACACCGCTCAAGATTGTCTCGAGCAGGTTGAAAGTGATCCTACTCTTCTCGATCGAGTTATTACTGGTGATGAAAGTTGGTTCTTTCAATATGACCCCGAAACTAAACGACAAAGCCAACAGTGGCTGTCCCCTGGAGCACCAAGGCCAAAGAAGGCGAGAATGAGCAAGTCCAAAGTGAAAACCATGTTGATTTGCTTCTTCGACAGCAAAGGGGTGGTTCACAAAGAGTTCGTACCACCTGGACAAACCGTAAATCAAGTATTCTACCGCAATGTGCTCGAAAAATTACAAAAAAGGGTGCTCAGAGTGCGTCCAGAGATCGCGAAGACTTGGGTTCTGCATCACGACAATGCTCCCTGTCACAGTGTGTTCAGTGTCTCTCAGTTTTTGGCGTCTAAAGGCATCGCAACGTTACCACAACCGCCCTATTCACCGGACATGTCACCCTGCGACTTTTTCCTGTTCCCCCATATGAAAAAATTCGTCAAAAGTCGACATTTTGACTCCGTTGAAGATATCCAAGAATCTGTGACGAGGGTACTCGGAGAGGTCCCACAAGAAGTGTTCCAGAATTGTTACGAAAACTGGAAAACTCGCTGGAATAAGTGTATAGATGCGGGAGGGAACTACTTTGAAGGGGATCGCAGCGATGTACCTTAATTTTTAAATATACTCGATTTTTGAATTTTGTCGCCCTACTTAATTGTCTGACCTCGTATATATATATATATATATATATATATATATATATATATATATATATATATATATTATACTAGGAGGTTCGTACTCTGCTTGCTATGCTCAACGACCTTCAGGGTCACTCAGCTCACCCACTTGTCAATTATAATCCTGTATCTGGAATCGAATGAAACAATAAACATATTTTTTAAAACTCATTTATGTCCATATAATCATTATCACAGATAAAATGCAACGTTACTATTTTATTTATGAGATAAACATATTTAGGTACCATGAAACCTCGACATCATAAATAAATAAGTAGACGTCATCGAATTTTTTGTGGATAATTTTGATTTTATAAGTAAACATATATACATATATATATATATATATATATATATATATATATATATATATAATAAAAACATAAACTTATCTGAAAATAGCACGTCAGTTTATAACAAATCTACCTTTAATTAATAAAATTCATTTCCAACTGACACTATCAGACGGTATACCTTGTTTATTGACTGGATTTCGTGGAATTTTATATGTTATTGTTAAAGTATTTTCTTAATTTTTTATGTTTCTCAAAAAAGCACACAAATCTATTTAAGTGACTACTAGAATGGCTACAAACACAACCGAATTCAAAATGACCAAAGTGTACAACAATGGTTATTTAACAATCGTGATTGTCGTTATTTGCTTTTGACATATTTTATTTATTTGTACAGCGCGTTTTTGAAATTTTCGTTCATTGTGGAGCCCCTTACAAAGTGGTGGCTTGAAGTTTAGGGTTCATTGGTTTCCATATAGATCCATCCTTGCCTACACCACGTTTAGTAGAACCCGCCGCAGTAGAACACACATTTTTAGTTTTCAGTTCTTCGTTTTTCTTCCTCCATGCCATAATTCTCCGATCAGTTCCAGAAATATTAAATATCGACTCATCAATAAACAAAACTGAGTCTCAATAACACGGAGGTTTATTTATATGAAATTTGCAAATTTCAGTCTCAATATTTTGATTGTCTTACTAATGGACAGTTTTCTCCTGGGTACAATTACTTCAAACCCACATTGACTTAATACATTTGTAATAATTTCGAGCACAAATTCTATTTAATATTCATTTTTTTATCATGTTTGTCACCTAAAATGCACTTGTTTTTGATATTTATGTATAGTTTTAAGAATAGCTCGTCTGTACAAATTTTCTATTTTTTTTGGACGAACAGAACGCAGTCTATTTTCAATTGTCTTCAGTTCTTTGTATCTGTTTACTATATTCTCGCTCATAAATATGACTTTTTGATAGCTTTTCTATCAAATGTTGCCCTTTAGATCTTCAATTAATAATTAACTCACGAATTAGTATAGGCACTTACCTTTTTAGACCGTTATATCTGAACCACACTAAGTAAAATCAAATTAGAAACTAAAAATATCTAGGAAACTTGCAAACAAACATGTGTCAGTGAAATAGGTACATTCTTTGAGGCAAATAAGTAAATTCTATACAATAATGCTAAATTTATGGAAACTCTTTTGACGCTTTTATGAAAGGTAGCATTGTTTAACGTTCATTAATTTCTAAATAACAAATAACAAATTTGGTTCATTTTATAGAAGTCTCTTAAACTTAGTATTTGATTAAAATTAACCATATAAGGTAAGAAAATATAAACAATTAATAAAAAATAAGGTAATTATTAATAACAATTGACTATGGATTTTTTTCTAATCCAGTATATATATATATATATATATATATATATATATATATATATATATATAGATATCATTCAAAGATTTCAATCAATACAAAGTATGGAAAGATGCATACTAGAAATAAGAAGAGGTAGGCAAAAAATATAAAGGATACAAAAACAGACAGGAGTCAAGATGTAATGAGAAGAGTAAGTAGTCTGAAATGGAAATAGGTAGGACATGTCGTGAGAAAAGAATACAACCGATGGACAACAGAAATTATCAACAGAGAATCAAGAAATATAAAAAGATCAAAAAAGAGATCAATGAAGATACACTTTGCATCTATACACTATATATATATATATATATATATATATATATTAGAGGACTTCACCCTCTGATCGCTGCGCTCACCAACCCCCGAGCTCGCTGCATTCGCCCACTTGTCAATTATAAGAATGTGCATGTAAAATCGAATGAAACAATAAACATATTTGTGTATAATAGAAACCTCATCCCAAATAAATAAGTCTTAGTCATATATATATATATATATATATATATATATATATATATATATATATATATATATATATATATATATATATATATATATGCATACATATATGTATATATGCAGATATAAACATTCTGTCAGATAGATTATTTTTTGCAACGTGTTGTTTTTTAAATTTTTTTGTGGATACTTTTGATTATATATATATATATATATATATATATATATATATATATATATGTTATGTATTTTTCATTTATCGATCGAAATGAGAGAGTAATTTGAATGATACTACTTTCGGAAATACATATTTCATAAATAGTAGTTTCACTTCGAATTTCAGATCATTTTTTGAAATATTTATAATCGATTTCTTTTCAAATACCTACAGATAAAACCGATATGAAAAAATAATTGTAATATATATTTACCACAATTTTTAAATCCATTTCGTAAGTAACGATAGAAATAAAACGATCAATGAAAAGCACAAATATATTAACACTCGTGAAAGAAAATCACAAATTCTATTTTAACTTCGCACAGTACTGTCAACAGTAGACAGTAGAAAAAAAAAACACACAAATGTGACGGATTGGGGATCCAAACGAGTGGTCGCCGCGAGCGATGCTATTCACTATCGAAACGTCGACAGAATTCTGTCTAACAATTGAACGACTAACATTTATATATCTTCAATTGCGATCGTTTGACCGTGTTGTGTGTTCACTATAAACTCTTTCTTCGACATGCGAGGGAATTTCTATAAATCGGTTAGCATTATTCATATCCACTGAGATTTTCTAATTCCGCGAGCAAGTTTCATTTTGTGCGATATTTTTGAATATGTATAACATCATTAATACATATTCGTTGGTTAGAAACATTTGATTTATACGCCGAGAGTCGTTTTAATTATTTATTATATACAGACGATACACTTTAATGCATCATTAATATTATTCATTATTATTATAATACATTAAAGTCGATTACACTGTATTATTTTAATAGATCTCATTTATACGGAGAGGATTTTAATTTTAAACAAATTAATGTTTGTTTGAATAGAATTTATTTTTACAGAATGACTAAATAAAACAGTTAGTATTGCAAACTGTATATATACTATATATATATATATACATATATATATATATATATATATATATATATATATATATATATATATATATATATATATATATATCATCATCATCATCATCGGCCTCTGTCAATCCACAGCTGGATAAATGCCTCGTCCATGATTTTCCATTTTGAACGATTGAATGCCTCTTTTTTTCTACTGATTTCCAATAAAAAGTTTAATTTCCTTATCCCACCTTCATTGGTCTTTTTTTGATCTTTTTATATGCCTTGGTACCCAGTTAATAATTTCTGTTTTCCATCGGTTATCTTCTCTTCTTGCAACACATTCTGCCCATTTCCATTTCAGGCTCGTTAGTCTTGTTATTACATCTGTGACTCCTTTCTGTTTTCATATCCACTGTATTCTTTTCAATCTCCTTTTCCTTCTCTTCTGTCTTCTCTTCTTTCAATATGCCTTGCCCATTTCCATTTCAGACTTCATACTCTTCTTATTATATCTGCGACTCCTGTCTGTTTTAGTATCCTTTCTATTTTTTCCTATCTCTTCTTATTTCTAGTATGCATCTTTTCATACTTCTCTGTATTGTTTGGAGTGTTTGAATTATATATATATATATATATATATATATATATATATTTATATATATATATATATATATGTAGGCTTTTCCAATAAGGACACATTCTTTTAACTTAAAATAACATACAGAATTTTTCTCTGAAATTTCAAGTTTCCCCATTGTAAATAATAGTTGGGTGTGTGACATTCATAAATGAAAATTACTATCGCGCGAGTGACCCCCACATGCTTTCTCACAAGTAACGATTCTTTTGTTTCATACATTTTGAATAACATCCCTATACAACTGTGGCTATATCTCACCAATTTCTTTTCGGATTTCATCTTTTAGGTAGAAAAATCGTTTTAGAATCATTGACGTACATTTGCCCTTTAATATCATCCCGTAGAAAGTAGTCCAGCCGCATTAAATGTCAGGATCTCGGTGGCAAATTAACGTCCACATTTCTGGAATTAACGCGACCAGGAAATTTCGTCCTCAATTAATCAATTGTCCTATCAGCTGTGTGCCCTGCTGTGCAGTCCTGCTGGAACCGCATGCCCTCCAGATCAATATTATCAGATGCTCTCCACGAAAATCGATTGACATGTTTCGGTGTCTTTCTCCATTCACATTAATCGCTTTACCAGCCTGATTCTCAAAAAAGTAAAGACGAATAACTACTCCGGACCAAAGTGGCCACCAAACAGTCACTGTTTCTGTATGCCAGGGCTTCTCAACCATCACCCTCGGACTTTCTCCACCTCAGATTCGGCAGTTTTGTTTGTCAAAGTAGTCAAACAGTTAAAAATGAGCCTCACCGCTAAAGATAACTTTTTAATTAAATCCCTGTTCTTGTTCTAGTATCTAATTAGCGAATCTCCGACACAGTTAATGGTCTTCCGGCTTCGATTCTTGTAGTAATTGAATCCTATAAGCCTTCGGCAATAAATCCTTATACAAAATACGCCATGTAGTCGTCTGTGAATAGTCAAATTGCCGAGAACGTCGTAGATTTGATATTTCTGACTCTACCGATACATATTTTCAAGAGCCAAGTCAATATTTTCTTCAGGACAAGCACTACGAACACGTGTTTTGGTGTTTCTTTATCTTTGATTTCGATTCAATCTCTTCAAATTTACTCGCTAATCGAAGAATTGTCGATTCAGATGGACGAGTATGACGAGAATAAGTATCGAATAATTTACGAATTGTATTTTTTATAGAACGACCATTTTTCTAATACAATCGTATTATTTCAACCTTTTGTTGTATACGAATCCTTAACTAAAAATGCCAATATCAAATCTTAACGAACGTCAAAAAAAATACAGCTGCTAGTTTGACATCTATGAAATATGACCTCTTAAAAAATTGCGCCCCTATTGGAAAATCGTTTATATGTATATACAGTCAAGAATAAAAAATAGGTGCGGGAAAATTTCTTAAAGAATTTGCTGCCAACTGAGGAATGAGTAGAATCTTGATATTAAATTAAGTTTTTATTTGTTATTTATTAAGCGGTGTTTTATTTTTAGATCAAGGACAAACAAAACTTACAATTTTTAATTGAGTATATAATAACTTATAAAATCGTTCCTTTTAAATAAGTGTTTCACTTGTAATTAATATTTAATTATATGTTACTTATTTTTAAACACTATATATTTGATGCTGTCCTTATGCACTGAGAATATTTGATGTTATCCTTAACACCAAATATTCTCAGTTTAGTTAAGAAAGAATGTAAATAAAAGAAAAATATTTTACTAACTTTATATAGAATCCCGTTCATCTTCAATAGATTTTTTCTATACTTTTATAAAAATTATCTTCTGTTTTTGGTGTTTAGGGGGATAATAATCAGTGTTTTTAACTCATCGTCATCATTAAAACACTGTTCTCGTAAATCTTTTTTCAAATTACCAAACACGTAATAATCGCTAAAGACTATATCTAGAATGTAGGGTGGGAGATCAAGTTCTTGAAAACCACACTCCAGAATAACGTTTTAGGAAACAGAACCAGTTGTGAGCTGGTGCATTGTTGTCGTGCAACAAGGGAACTCCTTTTTGTTAGTTTTCCGCGCCGTTTTTTTGTGAAAATTGTCCCGCAATTTATGCCACAATGTCGCATAATATGGACCATTCATAATGTTGTTGTGCTCTTTAAAATCTACAAATAAAATTCTCTTGCAATCCCTCTTGCAAATTGTGGTCATAATCTTTTTCGTGGATTGGAGCCGCTTAGTTTATCTTGGGGGGTAGACTATTGTTTCATCTTCTGTTACAACGAACTTGATTAGTGTATTTGAATCTGGCTCGCATAATTCTAAAAATGAACGTGCGCAGGCTAGTAGACACTGAACGGCCGAACGGAGTGTGGGTACTCACATTTCATTGAACTTATTCATATCTAAATAGTCATAGAAAATTCGGTAAACGAATTGTTTGTGAAAAACTGGACATTGATGATAATTCTTTTACTTTTATAAGCCGGTCAGTAAGCACTCTGTCTTTGACAAGTGCAACAGAATCGAGTGTGAACACTTCCAAAGGGCGGCCGGGAGACGACTCATCTTCCAGCGACTCTTCTCCCATCCGAAATCTCTTAGCCCATTCTTTTACCGTGGAGTATGAAGGGGAAGTTTTCCCATATAGTCCATCAAATCGTTGTTTTATGCAGTGTGATGTAACTTCTTTTGGCAGAAATTTCATTACCGCACGATACTCAACTTTGGTTATTTGTGACTTTGTTAACAATATGTCTCACTCTTATCGCTATCATTGAAAGACTAATTAAGTTACCTAATTAAGTTAACCTTGATATTTTGTCTAAACGCTACTGAAACATAAATCTACCACACTACATAGATTCGTTATGCATGCACGTGTGCAAACATGTTAGCTCGAGAATATTTGGCGCTACCTTCAACTCGTATAGTCCAGGGGTTGAATCCCTCCCCAATATGCGACATTTTTCTACTAGAATAATGGACCATGCCGATTCAAATTTTCGCCACAATTTATTTCAATTTCAATACGTTTCTTTAAAAACTTTATTTTTCACTGTAATCCACAAGTGAATTTAAATCTGGAAACAGTATTGGACGGGGGTATAAATGATATTTTATTTTTTCGAAATTATCTTTTTGTCTACTTATACATATGTTTTGGATTATTGTCTTATTGCAGTGTCCAAATTAGAGACTCATTTTCTTCGGTATAGGGAAGGATTACTGCTCACAAGATGGCAAAAGGTAGTGGATGAAAACGGCCAAAATATTGTTGAATAAAGTTATTTTCTTCTTTGAAAAAAAAATCTTTCATTTTAACCCTAAAAAAAACTGACGGAATTAGAGATTAACCCAATATGTATTGACATTTAAATTAAATATCATTCGTCGATAAAGAATTGTTTATCTCGATATAACCGATTTTTAATATACTAAAAGAGATTTTTTTTTATTGTATATATATATAAAGGAGAATAAGAATGGGATGGACCTCTTTTGGACGAAACGCCTCGATATTTAAATCAACAATCCCACTCTGTTTAAAGAAAAAAGTATTCGATCAGTGTATACTACCTTACCTACGGCAGCGAAACATGGGTGCTTAACGCCAAAATAGTTCAAAGACTCCAAACAACACAACGAAGTATGGAAAGATGCATGTTGGGAATAACAAGAAGAGATAGAAAGAGAATAGAATGGATACGAAAACAAACAGGAGTCACAGATATAATAAGAAGAGTAAAGAGTCTGAAATGGAAATGGGCGGGACATATCGCACGAAGAGAAGACAACCGATGGACAAGAGAAATTATTGACTGGGAACCAAGGAATATGAAAAGACCCAGAAAGAGACCAATGAACAGATGGGATAAGGATATTAAAAACTTTCTTGGAAAACTGTGGAAAAGAGAGGCACTAAATCGAACAAAATGAAAAATCATGGAAGAGGCCTTTTCCATCAGTGGGTTAACAGGGGCTGAAGATGATGATGATGATATATATATATAAACACTCATTTAAATTGATTATTAACATTTTTATAGACAACGAAGCGTATTGTTCAAAAACATTTTTTTCACTTGTTCACACTGTTTTAAATTCATAAGTGAATCAACAATAAAGAAAAGATTTGAAGACGTGGAATTTGAAAACGAATTTCATTTAACATTTTTAATGGCATAAAAGGTAATACTTGAACGAATTAATTTATGTAAAACGCATAAGTTAGCATTTAAATGTATTAATAATTTACATAATTTTTCAAGCAAAAAAAAACTTTCTCCGTGATGCATTCATTTTGAAATTATATTCAAAACGATTACATCGAAAATGTTTTAATTGAAGACTTTTTGTCCGATAAGAATGGTTAAAATTTACATTTTACGCAGCGAAGCGCACATGTATTCTTCTGTCAACAATATTAAACCAGTTAGATAATTTAATAAGTTAAACACACGTTGAAAGTGAGGTTTCTATTCATTTTTTAAGTAGAGAACATGTACAAAATACAATCATTTAATTATACCATCATCTAGTAATCAACAAAATATATATATTGATTCGTCAAAGCGTTGTCGACACTTTTATAAGTAGGAATAAAAAATGATCAAAAATTATGTATTGAATATTTTTTGTAAAAAAAATTCTTGTGGTTTTTAAGGTGAAAAAACTCATTTGTGAAGTTAAAAAAATCATACTTACTATTGTAAAAACATCAATAATGAGGAAATCGGTTAACTATTATTTATCGTCCATTTGATTTAATTACATGTACGCAAAACGAAAAGAAAGTAGAATAACTTATCTACAAAATTTAAGTACCACATTCACTCCGCAACATAAATTACTTTATTCGAATCTATCACAATTATATAAATTAACACTCTCCATGTATTAATTAACTCGAATACGCGCAGTCGATACAATTAACTGTGCACGTACTAATACAAAATACTGTGTATGTAATTATGAACACATTCCTTAATAGTCGTTTTAAAAAAGTCGGTTATTTGTGTAGTAAACATTCATATGATATATATCAATTTGCATATTTCAAATATTATCTGATATTGAAGTAAGCATCTGTAAAATCTATTTAATTACTAACAAAATTTTTTCCAAGAATGATTATATCCATAAAAATACATACACAAAGTATATATATATATACGGATGTGTGTGTGTGTGTGTGTTTGTGTATGTTTTATTATTAATATACGAATTCTATTAATTAAAAGTA
>CM068319.1:797289-807289 GCA_034766995.1 Acanthacorydalis orientalis | reverse complement strand
TTAGTGCAAAGACATTAAAAAAGTAATGCATATTACAAAAAAAATGATACAGAGCGATTATAAGTTGTGCTCATCATTAATGGAGACTTAATAATCATAATTCATAAGACTAACGCATTATAATTGAATCTGGAATTCCTAAACAATGAGCTCACAGAAATATTAAGCTTGAAGTCGAACCGTGTTTTATTGAAAATTTTAATTACTTGTTTCTCATATTCATATCGGATTCCCTCTGGTCATGTACTTAAAATAAAATAATTTATTACACAGGATTTTATATATATATATATATATATATATATATATATATATATATATACACGAGGGTGGTCCCAGAAGTACCCGACCCAACAAAGAAAACACAAACATTTTGGAAAAAAATATATTTATTTTTCAACATAATCTCCTTTCAGCTCTATACACTTTTCCCATCGATGTTCAATAAGTTCGATACCCTTTTTATAATAAGAACTGTCTTGCTCCTCAAAATACCCATTAACTGCCGACATCACTTCTTCATCGTTGGGAAATCTTTGACCACTGAGCCATTTTTTCAAGTTTGGGAACAGAAAATAATCCGAGGGGGCTAAATCTGGCGAATAGGGTGCATGAGGTAGCAATTCAAACTTTAATTCATTAATTTTGGCCATTGGAATAACGGATTTGTGAGCTGGTGCGTTGTCTTGATGAAACAACACTTTCTTCTTAGCCAAATGCGGTCGTTTTTGCTTGATTTCTTCGCTCAAACGTTGCAATAAGTTCGCATAATACTCGACGTTGATAGTTTTTCCTTTTTCAAGATAGTCAATGAAAATTATCCCACGCGCATCCCTAAAAACCGACGCCATGACCTTGCCTGCAGATGAAACGGTTTTCGCCTTCTTTAAAGCCGGTTCTCCCTTTTCAGTCCATTGTTTTGATTGTTCCTTTATCTCGGGTGTGAAGTGATGGACCCATGTTTCATCCATGGTTATGAAACGGCGCAAAAATTCTGCTTTGTTGCTGTGAAACTTCGCTAAACACTCAATTGAAACATCTTCACAACACTGTTTTTGCTCGAGTGTGAGCAAACGCGGCACCCATCTTGCACACAGCTTTCTCATGTCCAAATTTTCAGATAATATGCGATGTACCGCACTTTTTGAAATGCTTACTATGTTTGCTAGCTCGCGCACTTTCAGTTGACGATCATCCAGTACCGCTTTGTGGATTTTCTTCACCATTTCTGGAGTCGTCACCTCATTTGGTCGACCACTGCGATGCTCGTCTTGGCAGCTCGCACGGCCTCGTTTAAACTCTGCTACCCAATATTTCACTGTAGTAAACGAAGGAGCAGACTCACCCAGAGTAGAATTCAGTTCAGATTTTATATTGGTTGAGCTGAGGCCTTTCAAATAAAAGTATTGTATCACGTAACGATGACCAATTTTCTCCATTTTCACAAATTCACTGAAAACGTTCACTATTGATGGCTGCCAAACAAATACTAAACAACGTGGTATCCTCAAACTTGAAACATATACTTTATAGATTGTGTACTTTCTAATACAGTGATATTTTTCAAACAACTACCGCCATCTCTAGGTCAGGCCGGATACTTCTGGGACCACCCTCGTGTATATATATATATATATATATATATATATATATATATATATATATATATATATATATGTTTGAAAATCGAAAATACCAACTGTTGTAATAGCTGAACTTGTAGCGACATTTAGTGATAGACAGATATTATAATTAATGTTGTACTTGAAATTTTGGTTAAAAATAATTTGTTATTAAATATCTGTCACGAGAATTTAATTTGTATATAAAGCTGTAGAACCTAATACTTGTGTAGAAATTGTTTTGTTATCTGTCAATAAGTGTTTATAAAAAATCACATTCAATAACAGAATTATCCAATTCACAACTTTATGCATCACACTGTACGGTCTTTTTTACGGTTGACACCTTATTTTCAACAACATACAGAAATGTGGTTCATATTTATATTTATAACAAATTCAACTCAATGCTATACTCATTTATAATGTTATCCCATATGTAAAATGGATGTTTTCCCGTAAGTGGTCAGAAAATATTTCAACATTCATTTGACTACACGCAGCTGTACATATGAAACAAATTCAGTTCAAATACTCGTGTGTTCTTAGATTGAACATTAATTTCTAGACATACAGGTCAGATATTTTGGACTTTTTGAAGAGAAGCTTCATTAGCCGGGTTGGGAGTAAATTTGTATGGCCGAAGCGACGAGCGTTACGGAAGTTGTTACAATGTGGAGTAGGGGTTGGTGTAGACGATGGGTCATATATAGACAGCAGAAGCGAGCGACGACTTAGTTGACATTGTCACTCTGTAAATAGATATGACTATTGCACAATCCCAGTTATTTGGTGACACGTTAATGAGATGGTGAATCCCGCATTGCTGAGTGTAAAATAGAAGATGGAAAAACAATCCTAATTGTTGCGATTGACATTTTTCCAAATCAAAAAAAGGATGATATAATCTACTTTATACACCGTTCATTACTACCGTACACTCATGGAGGTGCAGCGGTTCTTGGCCGAGGAGAGTATAAACTACCATTGATTCTCAGTGAGGATTTTAATGCGGATCGATTTCGCCTCAGAAGATTCATCACCGCTTGTTAATTTTCTACGTGAAAAACTGAATTTAAGTATGAATACTGATCCAATAGTCGGGTACTACTCTAGATGCTGTCTTATTGCGATATCTTCAAAACATACATTTCATAGTTCAGTTATTATAAACCCATAGTATCAGTTGTACCAATCGAATCTTCACTAGAACAAATCATGGAAGTTGATGAAACATAATAAAAATTCTTATTGTTTTATATTTACCGTCTTTCATTTATGTTAGATTCCACCTTTCGTCCTCTCTCATATACTGATTCGCAAAATAACAATAAACCAAAAAGTATCCATTCATTTATCATGCATGATACCGTGCTTTTTAAAACTTTTTATATTTTAAACCGATCTGCCACGCGTACTGTGTCACGTGGACTCTTTTTTAAATTTAAAATGGGAACGAGCAGGTAACAAATTCGATATGTGTTTTTTTAAGAGGTTGGGTGTTCAATTAAAATAGTAGCGGCAGAAATAATATGTCGAGTTTATGAGAAAAGAACCTTAATTATAATTCAATTTCAATGCTAATTCCAAAGATTTCGTTCCAATTTTACAATTTGAATAAGTCTCATTCTAGAAGTTCAGTGGATAGAGTGTATATAATTGAATAATGAGGTATTGTGGACAGTGTTGAATATGATCCCGTTATAAAAATTGAAGAATTGTGTGAGAAACTTGAATCAATTCACTTCATCGTCCACTGGTACTTAAAAATTGTTAAAAAGGTCTATTTAACCTAGGATAGACTAAACGATAGAATTAAATGAAACGAATCTTTGGAGAAGGATTATTATGAGTTCTAATCTTCTTTAGCGGTTGGAGAATGAACTGTTTTTGAAATGGATCTCTACTAGAGATTAAAATTTGACAAAAACTTGTAATATTAAATGTTATAGATAATAAAGTAGATCAGTAGAAACGTTTAAACCACAACTGAAACAAGAACTTAACCCACGGACGATTTCATTGTGCGTTTGGTAGGATATAGAACGAATTATATATTTCTAACTATTAAATCGTAATCAAATCCTTAAAGAGGAGCTTCAATGTGAGCTACGAGATCGTTCGAAGTTTGTTTTGAAAAAAAAGCGCTCACAATTGTTAAACAGGCGGCAAGTTTTTTTTCACAAAGATTACACGAGGTGACACGTTGTGTGGATAATACACAGAAACGGGAAGAATTTAACTCAGAAATTATAAATCACGACTATATCCCAGATATTATCTCATCCCATCGCTACCTATTCTGAAGTTTATGAAGTAATTTGAAGTAAATGCAGATGATTAACATTAATGACGACAAACGTGTACCAGAAAAATAGTTCAACTTCAAGTCAAAAGAGTGTTACAAGAAAGGGAAATGATTATAGAAAATGAGAAAGACCATGTATTGATTGAAATTTATCAAACAAATGTATTATGTTTGTTTTGGATATGTAGCAGGAAAATCCGCAAACATATGATCAGGACTGATATTTCGGGATTTTCAAGAATGTTTAATTTTCTCTTTTTATCCTGGAATTTTATTATTTTCATTGTATTATGTATGACTTCAATTTCAAGTTCTGTTTCAAATATATATATATATATATATATATATATATATATATATATATATATATATATATATATATATATATAATAAAGAACATTGAGTGTTTTATAATATTTAATACAAATAATTCGTTTGTCTATTTTTACACTTTCTGTCCGTTTATCGCGTTTGAACCCGGGCGTGGATCTAGGAATCCACTGTTGCTTTCTAAAGAAACTATAGTCTAACAGCGTTGTCTTTTGAATGATATATTTAAAAGTCAGTAATTTGTTTCTAATGAAACTAAATTTACAGATTTTTCTTTCATTAAGAAAAAATCACCTTCGTCCAAAGATCTGAAAAATCGCGTTTTTTTGATTTGAAAACCAATAAAAATTGTGAAGTTGAGAATATGGTCGAACAATATATTTTTTTTAAAGTTCACCATGGGAATAAGGCGTATAAACAAATTTTAAGACTGCATTCTTCACCTGCATCCCAAAAAAAATAGTTTCTGTGTGCAACGGTATTTCTTAATTAATTTCTAAGTTAGTTTCTTCCTGTCAAAAAATGATTTCCTGACAAAAAAAGTGACAAGAAAAACAGTCGAATAGTACAAAAAACTTTTCATCTATATTTTCGATCTTACAATCTACAACGCATTCGTTAGTTACCGGTGTATGAATCATGAAAGAATTAGTCTTGCTGACTACAAACTCATATTTGCTTCACATATTGTTCAAAAAGTTGCTCGAAATGCACCTTCTACGAGTAGTCGAAATCCACACCGATCGACGCCTCATTTTCCGAAGAGAACACCGCCAGATCATGGTCATCGAATACAGTGTATAGTTTGTAAAATGAATGGAAGAGACCGACGTCCAGGTAAAGAAATGGGACCGATGTGAAACTTGATTGTTTCAAAATTTTTCACATTCGACATTAAAGAAGTTATTTCTGCAAATTTATAATTCGTTCAATTGTAATCGATTTTCTCGCTTTAATACATTCAAGTTTAATGTTAGGGTAACCAAATTAACTTTATAATCATTCATATTTCTATAACGAAAAATGAAGTATCTTATGAGTTTGTAATAGGGCATTGAATACAAGCTTTAATACCTTCATTAATTAACAAGATATACTATAATATGTTCTAGAAATGTGTATCGAGTAATGAAACATGAAAAAAATAATCTTTATAACAGAATTAGTGGGCGTGAGGTACACTTGTTTCACTGTTTGAAAAGACTGTTTCAATTGTGTTCCTCGATTCAGTTTTGTTAAATCGTCGCTGTTATATTCAACCACGACACTTTTCATCTCTTTAAACCTTATATTGTGGTGGCTATATTATTTTATTCAATATCACAGACTATCAGATGGTTTAACAGCATAAATCGAAAAGTAGCCTCTATCAATTATGAAATGAATTCGCTATTGTTCAATGAAACGAATTCATTTCCTTAACATAAACTGAAGAATTTAAAAAATTAATACACTGTGATCTGAATGTTTGTTTTGATACAGAAGTGTCGATCCTATAACGATCCTTGGATCTAGGAATCGATTGATATTTTCCAAATAACCTATGGTCTGAGAGGGCTATCTATTGGATGATTTATTCAAAGGCTACTAATCTCCTTCTAATGAGACTAAATTTATAATTCTTTCATTCATTAAAAAGAAAATACGGTTGTCCAAAAAACAGAAAAATTGCGTTTCTTTTTTCATTTGAAGAAATCTGAAAATTGTAAACTTGAAAATTGTATTGAACATTTTTTTTTCCAAAATTTTATCACTGGAAAAGAGCGTATAAAATATTTCGAGACTCTACAATACGACCGATATGAAACCGTTTTGTGCATTGTTTCAAAATTTTTCACACACAACAGTAATGTTATTTCTGAAAATTCAATTTTTTCTTGAAACCGACAAATTTGTAATTTTTATTTTGTTTGCGATAAAAAAAATGTCCAATTAATCGAAAAATATTTGTGAAAAAATTTAGAATACTTTCCCCCTGTCCGGTACTAAATGATGAATGGATTCTTTATGATATACTTGTAATTCTCAAAATACCATTCCAAAGACTTGATTTCATTTCTATAGAGTATCTATAAAAATCTTTAAATAGAAAAAACTAAATCAAGATAGTTTGAAATATTTTCTTTAAAAAAATAGCAACCTTTGCTCCTCATCTGCTCCAAAGGATTAATCGGTATGTTCTTTATTACATCTACTATATTTCAATTTGTATAATTTCATTCCATTTGGGATTTAAGGTCGATTTAAATTTTCTAATGGTGTTTTATTTTTTTTAAATAAACTATATTTTTTTATACAAACACACATGTATATATATATATATATATATATATTATATATACATATATATATATATATATATATATATATATATATATACATATATATATATATATATATACATAACTTCTTTTTTGTACAACAATTACACACAGAAGGTGATTCTAAAAATATTTAATATATATATAATTATTGTGTCACAATGGTGTTTTTCTTTATGATTTTACTTAACAAATACACCTTGTAGAGACGCGCGCATTTGTCGAAATATAGGCGAATGCCACTACGTTAGATGAAACGGACATATCGTAAACTTGTGAAACGAGATTTTTTTCCAAAAATGACGTTATAAAATCGTCACATGGAATTTTAATACAGCCAGTGTTTACGCGAAACGCGTCAACGTTCAAACAACGGTTCACCGTCGACAAAATGGTTGCGTGTCCGAAGAATATTGTGTCTGTGTCATGTGTTTGTTGGTCGATTGTTGCAGTTGTGTGCTACGATCAATCCGGATTTGTAATTAGGTAAAATTGCAGCGGGTTATATTGTTTCTGTTGAACTGTATCAGACTGATATATAGAATATATATATATATATATATATATATATATATATATATGGACAGATCTGTGTCATAACTAATGAAGATTAAGCTTCAGCGCCTTCCTTTTTAAAAGGGAACCACAATGAACGAAAAATAAAAAAAAATCCTTCGCAGAAATAACTAAATCATGTCGAAATCAAACGATTAATGTTTTCCAAAATCTGTCAAATAATTTAAACGTTTACATGACTTCACCTATTAGAAGTTGCGAAGCCGAGGAGAATTTTTTCAAATTATTTTTAACCAAAAATAAATTTCATTCTCAGATTCGCAAGGAAAGATTAAATTTTCTTTCTATTTTGTCTATTGAAGCAGACACGACAATCGTTATTTTATGGGGATGCCATAAGAGAGTGTGCCGATAGTAACATCTGACAAAAAAAGTTCTGTAATTTTATTAATTTTCCGTGCATACATATTTTTGTTCTATTTGTAAGAAAGTTGGATCACTTTTTTTTCTTTGTTGTAAATATACAGATATACAATATATGTGATTCTATAATAAATAATTGTGATTTTTGTTCTAACAATGTGTGTTAAAATTATACATTTCTAAAAAAATAAAACAAACCATCATTTGCATCGCATGTATCACCACTCTCTTTCGTTAATTCCATAATTTTCGTTAAGTGCAAGTTTATTTATATTCAAATTGTATGTAAGTTAATACAGATGACTAGCAATGAATCACAAATCATTAACTATAACAGTTTCATATCCAATGCAATTCTTAACTACTTAATAAAAGTTTATCTTTTCAATTGAGCTAGTTTCTGAACGTACCACAATTATAAATTAAAAATTGAAATATTATGTTTAATTATATATCTATTTGTATGTATATATATATATATATATATACATGTATATATATATATATATATATGTATGAATGTGTATATTTATATATATATATATATATATATATATATGTACACACACACACACACACACATATATATATATATATATATATATATATATATATATATATATATATATATATAAAGATATATAATAAAACATAATATTTTGATTTTAATTTATAATTATGGTACGTTAAGAAATTAGCTGAATTGAAAAGATAAACTTTTATTAAGTAGTTAAAAATTGCATTGGATAGGAAACTGTTGTGTTTAATGATTTCTGATTAATTGCCAGTCATTTATATTAACTTATACACAATTTGAATATATCATATATATATATATATATATGTATATACATATATATATATATATATATATACATATATATATATATATATATATATGTATGTATATATATATATACATACACATATATATATATATATATATATATATGTGTATGTATATATATATATACACACACACACGCACACACATATATATATATATATACATATACATACATACATATATATATATATATATATATATATATATATATATATATATATACATATATATATATACATGTATATATATACATATATATATATATATATATATATATATATATATGTATATATATATGTATATACATACATGAATATATGTATGTACAAATGTATATGTATTTTTTTCTTGGTTTTAAAGAAAATTATGGAATTGACAAAAGAGAGAGATGATACAAAAATCATGCGCTGCAAATGGTTGTCTATTTTATTTTTCTACAAATGTACATTATTAACACACATTGTCAGAATAAAAATCACAATTATTTATTATAGAATCATGTATATTGTATATATGTATAACAAAGAAATAAAGTGATCCAACAATTTTACAAATAGAACAAAAATATGTATACACTGGAAAATTAACAAAATTATAGAACTTTTCTTTTTCAGATTTAGCTATCGCCACACTCTCTTATTTCATTCCCATAAGATTACGATCGTGTCATGTTTGCTTCAATAGACAAAATAGAAAGAAAATTTAATCTTTCCTTGCGAATCTGAGAATGAAATTTATTTTTGGTTAAAAATAATTTGGAAAAATTCTCCTCGGCTTCGCAACTTGTAATAGGTGAAGTCATATAAACTTTTAAATTATTTACTAGATTTGAGAATTATATATATATATTTATATATATATATATATATATATATATATACATACATATATATATATATATACATATATATATATATATATATATATATATATATATGGCCATCATCAGCCTCTTTCGATTCACTACTAGATGAACGTTTCTTCCAAAATCTTCCAGATCAAAAAATTCAATTCAATACCTCTCTTTTCCATCAAAATTGAAATCAGTTCTATAGTTTCCTGAGTTAAATACAATAGAAATTATTTTTTTCTGATATTGTTAGGTTTGTGAAGGGTTTGACTAGCGCTTGGACTCTTATACCTTGTAATACGGGATTGAGAAAAGAGGGTGAATCTTTTGGCTTAGGAGTGTAGAATTTTACAGTGGCTTTAGAATTTTAGTGTTTTTTTAGTGGCAAGTTTTGGATGGCGGAATAAATTTTCAAAGAAACAAAATTTCTTTCTTTAATTTCCATATGTATGTATGTTCATATATATACATATATATATATATACATATATATATATATATGTATTTAATATAGTATAACAGATACAAAATTTTTTTTGTCGAAATTGAAATAATTACAAAAAGTAACAATACAACATAAAAATCAAAAACATATAAATCAAAAACAATACATTCCTTAATAAAGAACGAAAAAATAAATTATAAAACTATTTATATATATATATATATATATATATATATATATATATATATATATATGTATGTATGTATAATAATCAATAAATAACTTTATTTTTATAAGCTACAAAAAATAATGATCCGTGAACGTACAATCTTTCGAAT
>CM068319.1:787289-794789 GCA_034766995.1 Acanthacorydalis orientalis | reverse complement strand
ACAAAGAGAGAGAAAGTTTTTTTGATTATAGTTTTAAATGATCCTATGAACGAGAATTTATTTGTTGATTCCCATTGCTAACAAATTGGCATTGGATAAATTCATATATTTGAAAACATTTATAACTCATGATCGAGAAACAATAAAATTATATCACTGTGACGATTGGTTTATTTTTTAGAAATATATTTTGTGACAATTTACGTTAATTTCTTATACGATAAATTAATAAATTAATTTCTTAACGATCCCTGGAAAATCTGTATATACAAAAGAGTAAATACATTTATTGTTGATTGAGAGTAATATTAAACAATAGATCACTTAATACCATCTTTAAAATAATGTTATTTGTAGAGAGTTTGAAATATAAATGTGACTTGGACACAACATGGTAGGATTAAAGTTGTTCAAGATTTTATTGGGAGATTTTTATTTCATCTGACAGTAATTAAATACTTTGACATGGATGAAACTATTTTTTTTGAATATGATTTTCAAATTTGTCACTCTTCTTTAAAACTCTTTCTAAAAGAAAATTTATTACAATTAACTTGTATGTGTTTTTAATTTTCTTCTAAGTAGAGGCTCAACAATTTTGAATTACTTTGAAATTTTGTGACCGAGAGGGAGTTTCTATTATATGTGGAATATTGGAAAAAATATCTTCATGCCTACATTTCGAACTTTATAGAATGTTGTTCTGAAAAGTGCTGATAAATTTATACTTTTTACTTGATGTTCGTTTTAAATTTATTAGTATTTTGTCTCTTGAACGATTCTTTTAATATGTTGATTTTTTCGATCCTACCATCAGACAGACATCTACGTATTGTAATAGGATCATGTTTTACTGCCTGTTTCAATTTTTTTTAAACACTTGTTGATATTTCTCCACCCATACTTTTGATTCTAGACTACATACAATATGAATTTCGTCTTCAAACAAAACATATTTATAAAAAAATATCCTGGTTCTTATATGATTCTGCATTATGTTTCTTTTTCAATCTTTTTCTTCTGCCTAGAAAAAGTAATCGTTCGAATACTCCGCCTTGTTGTAGTTTGAAGTCTTGTTACTCGTGATATTTTGTGGTTACTTCTGCTCATACCTGATCTATTCAGGACTTCTTTAATTAGTTAAGATCAGATTAAATTCTTTTTTAATTATAATTACAAGGAAGTATACTTTAAAAAAAATGTACTTTCGAAGAATTATTTTACTAAGAAAAAAAACAATCATTTAATATATTTAACGTGTTTTTCTATTGCAGGAAAAATCCAATTAAATTAGCCGAACCTGCTCACAATAGACATCTATCAAATTTTTTCGACAGTAATGTGATTAATAAAATGATGATTTCAAATATATTACCTTCAAGCCATCCACAGAACGAATACGCTTCGTTATACCAAACAGTTCCGAATTTAAATATGAAATCTGTTAGAAAGTCCGATAAAAATCCCAAATATATGATATTAATGCCTGAAACTGTAATGAATTTGTATCAAAATCGACTGAAACGTTTGCATCACCGTCATAAAAATCACGACCCGAGAAAGAAAAAAGTGTGCGACAGAAGACCTTTGCGATGGAAATTTCTTCAAAAGCGATTAGTCGACAAATCCAATACATTATTTAATTCTAATTTAGACGTGGTGAAAGATAATCGACTACACTTCGATGTCAATTTTCAAAAAAGTACTAACAAAAGTATGTCTAAAAGAAGTATTAATGATTTTTCATTTTTACATCGGATATTTAATAAATTCCAATATGTATCAAATAATTCTGCAGAAGATCAACTCAGACATCGAGCAGTTAATAATTCCAGTTCGAAGAAAATACCTCGAGCAAGTTCCAACGGATCGACCGTGAATATTTATCGTTTAAATGATATATTAAGTGTCGATAATTCGAATAATTCTACGCAGTCAAATTTAAAAGCTGCCGAAGAAATTGTACCAGAGTCAATGAGCGTTTCGATGAAAACGGTGAAATTTCCGAACAATCAAACAAATTCATCCGAAAATACCAGTAATTCTGTCTATCTTGTACTCGAGCCTAGGCTTGTAGACAGTATAAACTTTAAAGACAATGTAAATTATTCGAATGATGCTGTTGATACTCGCAGATCAAATCGTTACATAAAAAATTCATTAAACGACAAAAGTCCTCGTCCGCAGAGTGAAAAAAGTGTATTATTATCTTCGGAAAAGTCTCAGTTCAATAATTCCAATTTAAATTTGAGAGAATTATATAATATGTTGAAAAAGAATTTATCTAAAAAAATCTCTAATAAATTAAAAAATATACAGTCCGTTATCGACGATTTCATGAATAAGTATAGATATTTTAAAGGAATGAAAGATATTAATTCGAAGAAACATTTCATACAAAATGCAGACACAAACAGTACTAAATCGTATTTGAAAGAAAATAATACACGAGCTGTAGTAGAGTCGTTGAATGATTTCGAACCCGCTGCGACAGAAATAAAAATTGAATCAAATCCGTTACAAAGAACCGATCAAACAAACACGACCGAACGTCTGAAACGACCGGAAACTATAAAACTGCAATTTCCGAACGTCGACATATATTTAAGGAACAATCAACAGTCTCTTCAGGCAATAAGCGGCATCAATAAATCATTTATAATATTTCCGAGCGTCGATCAGGAGGCGCGCGACAAGTCGGTGATTAAATTAAAGAACGTTTTAGGCGAGATCGTCAACGATCGGAGCTCTGCACCGAAAATCAATAAAATCGAAATCGATTCCCGAACCATTGACAATTTTCATAATTTCAGCGGATTTAATCTCGACGAATTGATTTTAAGAGCTGAAGAATTTAAAAATATATCGGAAATGGAAAATGAATCGAAGAGGAATGTCAATAGAGAACAGTTACAGGATTCAGATGCGAAAAACGGAAAAAATGAAGATGTCAACGAAGACAGTACACTGAATGCACGAAGATCGAAAAGGAACATCTACCGTAACTATGTAAATAATTTCAAACAGTTGTATAGAACACAGTCGAGTTTCAAAAACTCGTCAAGCAAATTAACTAGAAATCATCAAAATCTCAGCACTCGATCGAATTCATTATTACAGAAAATAATCACCAAGTATCGCCTCTTCAGTCATGTTCTGAGAAGTATGGAGAACGCTTCGAAAGTTTCTACAAATGAACTATATAATTACTTAATGGACGTGTCTAGAATGAAGCAACCTCTAAGATACAAAACGATATTCGATCAGGGAAGAAATAATTCTAAACGAGGAATCGACCACTTTCCTCGTGCGAATAAAATCAGTTATGGAAATTATAAAAAAGCACTCCTTCAAGTAAATAATACTTCTCGAGCTTTAAAGAATATCGATCGATCGATCGATCAAACGACACAAAATAGTCCTGTATCGGTCGAAAAAGTAGATTTGGCAAGTGTCGTACGTTCTAAGAGAAGTATCCACGACAATCCTAAAGAAATCAATGAACGAAACTATTACGTGCCCACCAGTTATCATAACGAAGCCGACACGCCGATCGGATCGTTTTACCCGCAACCGACGTTACTAAGGAAACCGATTAAATTCGTCTATCCGGTCCCTGTCGAGAGAATGATCCATGTCGCGGAATCAAAAAGGAGACCGTATCCTGTCCGATACATTCAAACATACAGAACCGCACCTGTGTCGCAGCCGCGGATCAACAATGGCAATATTTTAAGTATAGTCGATTCGAATCGTAGAACGAGCATCGAACACACGCCGTCTAGAATCCATCGACAGTTCAAGGATTCCGATAGATATTACCGACGGCCGATAAGAGATTTTTTAAGCAAAGACGATACTTTCCGTTCGTCGAATTCGATGCCGAGTCCAAGTAAGAGACGGCGAGTGTATTCTGTCAGCAATCATGAAAATAGTAATCGTCGCGGTTCGCATGTTCCTCTGCCGTACCGATGGTCCCATAGCGGCAGCCATACAGTTATGCCGAGCGATAATTCCGACGAATCTCCTCCACCGCCGCAGCGACGTGTCATTAACAACAACAACGACAAGAAGAGGAACGAAGCGGCGACGATACCGGCACGATCGTTTTCACCGTCATCGTACGTACATTCGTCTCTTTACGAGACACCCTCCGGTTATACATCTGAGTCGATACGGTTCGGGAATGCTCGGATGGCAGAGCCGTCGTCGTTAATGGCTTCGTATTACAGTAATCGTTATCTCAATAGAAGTTTCGGCGGCAACACTGCAAGACAACAAATTCCGAACGATGTAAACAATATGGTCGGCATGAGAAAGATCTCTATCGGTTCCGATATGAATAACAGTGGTGTTAATAATGTCATTGTGTCGAGAATACCCAACGACAGCGATGACCCGAACAGGTCACCGAAGTACGATACTGTGGGATCGATACGTCGTTCGGACGGTGCCGAAACCATAGTCACGGGCTCAATGTTTGTCGTGCCTAATTAATGTTTCGCGGATTGTATAGTTTGTAGGAATGCAACTTTTGTTAAACAATAATCCGTAATCAATTGAGATGATCGATGCATTTATTATTAACATACGTTCATGAAGGAATTGTAAAATGGGAAAATAAATATATATATGTACATACAATTCAATTTATTAACATGTATCTGACATCTCTCTCTCTCTCTCGCTCGATAATTGCTGTGAATGAATTCTATATTTAATTATCAAATCCCAATCTAACAGTTTCTATGAATATGATAAATATTTAGATACATGGCGTATCATCTCAAATGTGAAAATTGTTGAATGAATGTTGTTTTTTTTTAATACATGGCTATTTTAACAGAAAACATCGACCTGTGTTTCTCCTCGTACACATTTTAGTTCACTGGAATTCGTAACTCTGTAAGTATTGTGAGTTTCATCACATTTACATTTTTTACGGTTTCTCTGCGAATGAAATTCGATATTGTAATTTTCGAAAGTGAATGAAGTCACAGTGTGAAAAACAATATTCGAACGTAGAATTTAAATATCAAAAAATTATTTAAATATGTTTATATTCGGTTGTCCAATAAGTTCGTGTCGTCGTTGCGAGTACAAAATTTATCTAGTTTATTCAGTTACAATCAATCGATTATGCATTCACCTCCATCACTCACTGCTACCTCACAGAGATCCGGAAATTCTCAATTACACGTTGATGTAATGCATGATCTTTTGAAACAAACCAATTTTCGAGCTTGTTCTGCAACTCTTCATTGAATGTTACTCTATGAACAGCATTCGAAAGTAAGCGGAAACGATGATAATCAGACAGCGCGAGGTCTTCGGAGTACACTGGATGCTAAATAAACTCAAAACCGAGCTGTTAAATGGCACTTTTTGTGCGATTTTCGATGCTGTGTCAGGTGTTATTGAACAGAAGCTTTTCTTACGAGTATGAAGATTTTGTTTGGAGGAGCAACACACAGACAAAAGGCTCACTGAATATCCTGTCATCAATAAAATATTCTCATTAGACAGAAATTCTTTTTCGAGCGGCTTGTGTATCATTAGATAGACAAGGAGATGTTCGATTGTGTAGACATTCAGCTCCATAAAGCTCGGTATAAAAATAAATTTTAAATAAACGAAAACGACAAACTGAATACTGATTCTGACAGGAGAAAACAGGAACTATAAAATGATATATAACACTCAGTGACAATTAATTTCTGCTCGAACAAATCATACCTTGGTAAACAACAGCACAAACTTATTGGGTAACCACATAAAAGGCGTTCATAAAAACGCTAAAGATAGAAAAAGTTAGAGACATTTACTTCTCAGCAATTTCCTGTCAACAGTTTTTCTTTTCGGGAAATTTCTCTTCTCTACATTTTCTAATACCTTTATCTCATCTTATAATAGGTATGTTTTCTGGGGCTTTCACATGTTTCTTAAATCACATTCAATAACTAATTCCTGTTTTTCATCATTTATATTATTTTCTTGATATACATTCAGTTCGCTTCAATTTCAAATTCGTTTTAATTAGTTTAATTAGCAGAATTCGAACTAGTAGTGTTTTTTGTTAACTTCCATCTATTTTCTTATCCATTAGAGTATCTCATCTTGTTATTCCTAATGTACATCTTTATAGACTTTCTGTGTGATTTGGTATTACTGGATTAGTATAGTATTTAAGATATAAGACTCATTTCATATATATATATATATATATATATATATATATATATATATATATATATAAATATAAATATATATATATATATATATAAAACGATTAAAATTTATTGTAATTTATTGTGAGATGATAATTATATACTTGAAAAATGATTCATATTTATTTCTTTAATCGACGTTTATGATATTTATTGAATTTTAGATGAGAATATTTATATATTTGTAGAGTTCATTGAACCTGACATTACCTGTAGAAATCATATATAATTGTTTATGTATTTGTGTATTTTGTAAAGGTCATGATTCGTTTATGTAATTGTTTGAAGTTGTGTACAATGGCTATACATTTGATTACAATACATCGTGCCGTGTCTTTTGTTAAAAGAAACAAATAAATGATTATATTTTTACATTGTTTTTTTTTCATTCTATATCCTTAATTATAAGGTATCCTTTTTATACAAAAAATCTTTTCATACCGGATATCCATTCGGTGAACTAATACACACACTAGTGTTTCAAATTGTCTCTTTATTCAACAAACATATCTTAGTAATTAAGCGAGTTAGTTTTGAACATAATTGATTTTGTATTCCTTAATAAATAAATTATTTATATACCTGGGGTATTTTTTTGGGAAAAAACGAATATTTCCTCAACATAGTTTCCATTGAGGGCTATAGACTTGGTCCAGAGAATCTAAAAAATGTGCATTGACGGCAGCGATGGCATCCTCATTCGACGAGAATTTCTTCCCACCGAGACAAATTTTTAAGTTTGAGTAGAGGAAGAAGTCACACGGGGCCAATTCCGAAGAATATAGTTGATGAGGAATCAATTCGAAGCCTAATTCGTGCAATTTTTTCATTGTTACGGTCGATTTGTGAGACGACGCATTGTCCTGGTGAAAAAACACTTTTTGGCACCGATCTTGGCCATTTTTGTTTCAGATCTTCTTTCAGACGGTCCAATATTGTCGCATAATAAGCTTTTGTTATCGTTTCTCTTTTTGTTAAATAGTTGATCAGGATGATTTCTTGGGAATCACAAAAAAACAGTGGCCATTACCTTCCCAGCCGACAAAACGATCTTCGCCTTCTTCGGCGCACTTTCACCAGTCCTTGTCTATTGCTTTGAAAGCTGCTTCGACTCAGGTGTATAGTGGTGGATTCATATTTCATCCACTGCGACGAATCGATGCAAAAAGGCCTACTCGTTTTTCCATTTTTGCGGCAACTGCTACAATGCTCGGTTCAAACATCTGTAGAACGTGAACAATGCGTCGCTTCTGGTTGAAATAACTCCTATGCG
>CM068319.1:709789-782289 GCA_034766995.1 Acanthacorydalis orientalis | reverse complement strand
GAAACAAACACTGATGGAGCTCGAATGGGAGGTTCTCCTGTACCCAGTGTACGATTCTTTCGACCTGACCCCAAACGATTACCATCTGTTCTGATCGACGAAACACACTTTGGAAGATACAAATTTCCATAACTACTATTTCCATAAGTAGAAAATTGGGTTTCTGAATGGATTGGCTCAAAAGACACACAATTCTTTCATAGAGAAATTCAGCTTCTGCGAGAAAAAAGGGAAAAAGTGATAGCTCCCGAGTACAAATACTTTGATTAATGCATTCACACATTTTGTTATAGAAATAAATGCTCAAATACACAAAAAACAGAAGATTTCAATGCAACCTCCTATTATATATATATATATATATATATATATATATATATATATATATATACATATTTATATGGAAAAAAATATTTTTTAACAAAATATTCAAATGTAGCACGTGACACGTTATGAATTTTTTTATAAATCTTGTCTTATTACGTTGTTCCGTTACACATGTTAAGCTTGCCGGTCTTATTTTAACGCCTCTGCTCGACAAAATAAAAATCTGGCTACAATGTTACCAGATCACAGTCTTTTAAATGTGTCTCATTCAAGAGTTTCAGCACTTTCGATTTAATTTATATGTTTTTTCCAATCAGTATTAAGTATTCTATCAATCCAGATCTTCCTTAAATTTGTATGTTAACCTTTTTCGATAGAATTACTCTCTTAAATTACTTGATTACATGGTTTGGCATACAGAAATTGCGTTGGAATTAAGAGGTTATCCGAACACGAGTACACAAACGGGTTATATTTTTAAAGTGGAACTTTTATAGTCGCGGTAGCTTATATTTGCTCGGGCGACGCTAAAAGTGACACGTTTGTACTCTTTTGATTGAACCGACGTCTGGCGTATGCACTTGCACGAAATTATACTTTTACCATTTAGTATTGTTTCTTTTATATATTTCATGTGACAAAAAGTCAAATTTTTCTACCTTTTTGAATGGACCCAGCAGTGAAGTCAATAGAATGTATTGTATTCGCAAAACCGATCTTCAAAACAATTTTCTCCCATAGCGGTCAAACATTAAATGCGGAGGATAGCTGTCAAACATCAAAACATTGTTATTTTCATGGTAACTTAGTACTTGACTGAGAAAAATTTTATTAAAAATAAAATCAGTTACAGATTAACTTTTCAAGAAAATGTCTTGCACCCGACGAAATGACTTTAATTTACAAGAAGAACAATTTTATAGACTTTGACAAAAGAAAAGAGCACAAATGTGTTTTTGCTATTATCAGAGACATGGCCGAAATATGAAGAAAGGATGGACATTTCCAGTTTCGATTGTGTTGTAAAATTTAAACGTTCAAATGTAATATTCGGTGGAGTAGCGATTTACAAGAATCCAAACGATGTAACAAACGTTGTGACTCCTAACATGGAATTGAATTTAAAACACATCAATTCAATGGGTGTCCATTCCACAGGAATTGGTGATCATTGTGCAGCCCAATGTCGACTGTAAAATGGACAAACGTTTCTGATGGTCGTCATCTACATATAAGCGTCGATGAGATCATTGAATTTATTCACGAAGTCTTGCTGATACATACCGTTGAGGGTGCAAAATTGTTGAGAAAAAATCTGAACAAATTGACAATGATTCTCATTGATTTCGGTTGCAGCCACTGATCATATTTTTAGAGAAAAAATCGATTTGAAATTAAGTACTGATAGGAATAAAACCACCACCAGGTCGAGCACCTACAATCGATGCAGTATTTACTCGATTATTTTGGAAATTTACAGTCGAAAATATTTATATCTCATTTGACTTATTCTAAGTCAATAATTTCACTCTTAGTGTATGAATCGATGGAGATTGATGAATAAAAATTAAAATATTTAATTTAACTACGTTATCTTTACTAAATTTATATACCCCATTACCGTCTCGTAACCCTAATATCCTATAACGTATTCACATTAAGAAAAATTTACGATTTTGACATTTAAATAATGATGACAAGAAATTTCACTTCCAACGTGCGATAGTTCCACCCAATATTCATTTATTTTGTATTTGTGTTCGGGAGGAAACGACTTTAGTTGTCGACGCGCTCTTAAACTCCAAATAATCAATATGTCAATGATTAAATTTATAATCAATAAATTCCTTATATTCATTCGTTGTTATACGTTTGAGAAAAAATGAAAAGAAAAAAATGAATCCTTCTTCTCTTAGATTTTACTGTTCTGCATCGCTGCAGTGTTTATTGGACAAAATTATTATACAATATTTTCTTCTGAATTGCTTTTGTTTAAATTATTATGTTTTAAACTTTTCTGTTTCAAAAATTCCATAGATGCTTTGCCGAAATGAAATCGAGACATTGAAATTGTATTTCTATTATTACAAGTATATATAATAAAGGATCCATTAATATGTATTTTCGATCTTGATTTTAATGAAATATAAAATTAAACTGACATTCCAAATCCAGTATTGTGGCATGTTTTTTAAACGAAAAATCCATTTCAGTGTATATAAATAAATAGAATCATTCATTGTTCGTCAGTAATTTATAAAATAACCCCACGAGTCTTTGGTACACAGTTACTCTAAGTCGTATTCGTACATTAAAAACGTATGAATTAAAAAGAGCACATTTGATTTCTGCAAGCAACTGATTTTTTTAAAAGAAAGAATAAAATATGATCGTTTTAGTGCTAAATTATATATTTTATCACTGGAATGATTAATTTTCCAGAAATGAAACGACATACTCGAATACTTTTTATAAATCCAATCCTGTTTTCTTTAAGAAATATCGATTTTAAAACATGCAGGGTGCGTTAAGTGTATGATTGCTTTAGTGAACCGAAATTTGATCAAAAACTAAATTTTTCGAGCACAATTTCAAAGATAGTTGTATATGCATGAGAGGCCTAACATTACTGTTTTAATTTATTGAAAAAAAATGTAGAAATTTACCGATATCTTTTTATTAAATTTTGTCACTTAATATGTCCTTAATCTTTAACATACAATATGAACACAAAGTGGATAAACATTTTGGTGAGAAACTTTACTATAATTGTATAATAAAGTATCAAATAGAGAATTTATTTAAAATATGAAGATACTTTTGTAAACTGACTAATATAAAATTATATAATATTTAAATGTGAAAGTAGACAATGAAACAATTAAATTTGAAAACGTGCGAAGAAGTGTGCCTCTTTTAATGACTTTGTTATTTATTTCACCGGTCATATACGAATACCTTAACCCTTTATACTCGGAATCCCAGAACAGCTGGTATGGACATCTATTCCGGCAACTCGGAGTACCAGTACGCTGAATTGCTAGATTTATCTAAAGATTAGAATTTTCATAGTGAGTATCCATATCAAGTGAAAATAAATTTAAAAAAATTATTTACGATACTCAACAGATTCCGATGAAGAAATATTGGTGGTACCAGGACGAAGAGGTTCGTTGGTAACATATAGTAGTGATAGAGAAGACAGATATTTTACAGATTCGATTTAATATTTGAGTAAAAGTGATGAATCTTCCTGGATGAACGTTAGAGAAGAAGATAATTATAATATAAACTTCTCAACTGGCGGAAATAACAATGAACCTATGTTTCATCTAATTGTACAACACCACTATATTTTTTCAGCTGTCTTTTACGGATGGCTTGAATGAATTATCGAGTTGGTGGAGTGAAAAGTGAAAATATTCCCCGAGTGCAAAGGGTTAATATCTATAACCGATTAAGAGATAATCACTTTAGCTTTTCAACATGGTATAAATTTATTTTTCTCCAAGTGTATCAAAACTTTGTCAAATTGTATCGTGGGATATTTCCGTTTTTTTTATATATAATTGTTTATAATGGCTTTGGGATCGTGTATAAAAACAGTTACTTTAAATAGAATTCTTTTTTCGAGTGTAGTCACCTTTATTTATTGAAATAAAAATAGTTAGTAGAAAATGAAAAAAAATGTTATAACACGCTTTGTAATTCCCATGACCAGTATCTATTAAAAATTCGGTCGTCATAAAATAAGGTAATAAAATAATCAATTTCATCTTAAAATAAAAAAAATAATCATTCGACCGGTCGTATAATCATTGTCTGCACAAATTAGCTAGTTTGAAACATTTCAGTTGAGATACACGTCAGACACTTATTTCTTATTAGTAAAACGTACTGAATATCTGTTTAGAAATTAAAATGAAATGTTATTGTATGTGTTGTATGAAATGTCACCAGCCAATCCAATTACTGATGATTTACATAACGTAAAACACCATAAGGAAGTATTCTTATTATCCATGCATAAAGACATTGTCATCCATCGACGCAGGTAATGTGAAATATCTGGAGAAAAAATGTATTTTTATGAACTTTTTCCAGTATCTAATTGAAACATAAATCGATAATTGGTGAGAATAAAAGATAAAAGAGAGAGTTTATTTTCACTTGATACGGATCAGTTAATAAATAAATCGGTCTCGTTTAAATTCCATTTCATGTGATATGTATGTGTTTTTGTACTTTCTTTTCGCACAAACGCGCGCGATTTTTTTCTATGTGTAAACAGTTGTAACGCTGGAAAATTCGTTCGAGTCGTTTCACTGTTATTATTTTAAAACGATCGACGGTTTCATAAAATAATTAACGATGCGTACGTAAACGTATGTTTGAAGTAACACAATGAAATTAGCACCTGTAAATTTAGATCGAATGTAAAAGGAAGCAAAAGAATTCGGCAAAAAAAGTTAATGATGAAAATGTAACACTATATTATTATTTATTATTAGAAAAGATAACAAATATAATGGCTCAATGACAAAATGTTCACTCGAGCCGGAACACAAGCATGATTCTCATTTTTGAACATTATTTTAGTAATTTATAGTGTGACTCATAGAGAACGTTTGCACAGCGCTTGCCACAGAAACAGGACAATTTCAGAACGCAATAATTAAATTAATTTTTATTTTTACATAATTTTGTTTAGATACTCTCATTAGGTATATCTGAACATTTTATTTTTTAAAAATGACGCTTGATAGATGAGCACCATTTCGGAGCGTCGTTCCTATAATTTCATTCGGAAAGTTTTCACTACACCTCTCAACATATCTGGTGGGATCGTCGCATTTGCTTATTGAATTTTCAATTTAAGTTCGAGGATAATGTGTGAACGGTTGATATACACCTTGCTCTTTAGATAATCCCCAACCGAGAAGATGATGGAATAAAAGTAAAAGGCGAAAAGCTTAATCACTTGTGTTTTATTGACGATACAGTTATTTTAAAAAATATTCCGGAAGAACTACAAAAGTGAATTGAAGAATTAAACAACGCCGTTCGATAAATAAGACATGACATCATTTTAATACAATCTTATTGATATAAAGTGATCTTTCGTGTATTTGCTCTTCTGGAGAAAATAGAAATTAAAGAAACAGGAGTGTAAGAAATCACAAAGTATATTTAGCTGTACCAAAATTCTAACAGGGATATATTACTCATCGATGAAGTTAATGGAAGAATAGAAATTGAATGCAGACCATTTTGAATAAATTCTATAATATTTAAATCGAATATCTCGCTCGGTTCGAAGAGAAAAGTATTCGATGAGCGAATTCTCTTTGTGCTCTCATACGACAGTGAAACATGAGTTCTTAATGCCACAACAATGTAATGTCTTGAGACAACGTAGACATATATGAATAGATGTATGTTGGGAATAAAATAAAAAGTTATGAAAAAAATAGGATGAATACGAAAACAAAAAGCATTCATAGACTTAATAAATAAAATGAAAAATTTGAAATGGGAATGGATGGGACAGCCTGCAAGAAGAGAACACGATAAACGGACAAAAGCAATTATTGATTGGGTAACAAGAAATTTCAAAAGACAGAGAAAAAGACCAATGTACAGATGCAATAAGCACATAAGAAAAAAATATTAGAAAATTTGGAAAAGAGACATATTGGATTGTTCGAAATGGAAAATATTGAAAGAGGTCTTCATTCATCAAAATGAATTCAAAAAGACTGATCATTATATACAAATACATACATACATATATATATATATATATATATAAATTTATGTATATATATATATATGTGTATATACATATATATATACATATGTATATATATATATATATATATATATATATATGTATGTATATATATATATATATATATATATATATATGTATATATATATATATATATATGTATATATATATGTATATATATATATATATATATATATATATATATATATATATATATATATATGTATATATATATATATATGTATATATATATATATAGAGAGAGAGAGAGAGAGAAGAGATGGACGAATCAGCCTACAAAGATGGTAAAAATGCTCTTGAATATAACTGGTATAAGTGTATTGAGTTAAAGCCAGACTATGTTAATCATGTTTCATCCTATATTCTGCTGTTTTTCTTCCTCTGTCGGTAATTTTTCGTCTCACCCTTATAGTATTACAATCTAATACCTAAGTTTCATCTTCATTATTATTAATCGAGAGGTCTTATTGATACAAAACTTATCTCTTATTTCAAATAATTTATTATACAAATTACCATGGATATACAATTGGTATTAGCTTATTAAATAAATATATATTATGTTTTACTTATATATATATATATATATATATATATATATATATATATATATATATATATATATATATATGTATGTATATATATATATATATATATCAGAATTAAAATTAGTTTTTCAGTCTTACAAAAAAAATCATCAGTCTTTAGTTTATAAATTAATTGCATATAATTTATTTATAAAAGGAAATGTATCACTGTATATAACTTTGATTAGATTGAAATCATTGTTATGTTTATATATTATATATATAATGAAATTACAGTCATTTGCTTTATTAATAACCATTAAATATGAATACTTAGCTTTTTAGAAAAAAGGGAAGAAATAAACATATAAAATGGCTTTCAATATTGAATTCATTGAGTGTAAACATAATTTGAGACGACTTTCGCAAAAATATAACAGAGGTCAACAGTTACATTAAAAAAATATAGTATCTCGAATTATTAAATGATTGTTTCATGGAAGTGAACATTAAAAATACATAATAAATACATATAAAAACATATTCACAATTTTAAACGAACATTTATTAATCTACTGATTAACACATTCTCTCTCTCTCTATTCATTCGGAACAAACGTCCGCAGACAAAACTTAAATTATATAAAAATTAAAAATATTTTCAATATCAACGTTATCAAATTTAATATGAACACAAAAATTCTTGAACATTTTTGATGAGAATCTTTTATGTGGTTTATGTGATGTGTGCGAGAGAAGAATTCATTTGTGAAAATAACAATTAAAAATGATCAGTTATAGAACATTAATTGGAATTGTCTTTATTTAGGAGTGAGTTTTGACTATCGATATTTTTATTAGTCCGCGATTTAAAAATTGTCCCGTATAAAGGAAAGTAAATTAAAATATAATATTAAAAAAGGAACGTATTTCTATTAAGATCTCGGCCGATTTCGTCTTTTGTAGATGTCAAATTGTACTCAGTTTATAATTTTTATTAACAAGTTTTTTATCGGTACTGCAGTTTCAATCTGTGACATGTATTATAGACTTTTATACTCTGTAAAATTTATCAGTAGTGACTGATGTTTATTAATGTTTTTTTTTACAATTTAGCAAATTAGGAGGTATAGTTAAACAGTGGCGCGTTAATGGAACAAAGGCAAATTTGAATTAGGAGGCCCCATATACAGTGTTGAAATCAAACATTTTCTTCAGCGATTTTTTGGTGGGAATCCTCCGGTATCCTCTTGGATTCAATACTGCCCATGCAAAAAAAAAACTAAAGAATCAATTTTAGATAAAATTAATTTAAAAAGTAAACAAAATTATATATATATATATATATATATTTATATATATATTTGACGTTAATGAACAATTAAATGTAATCCAAAATTTCATAAATAATACACTTAATTGAACCAGTATGTTCTCTCATTGCACCAAATAATAAAATAGATTAATTGAATAAGAATAAAATGTATTTATAAACTAATCGTTTAATATAAAAAAACAACTTTTTATAAATTAAAAAACACAATTTTGGCAAAACATAACAAACTCAAGAAAATATTCGCAATTATAACAAAAACTTCAAGAAAAATTACAAAACATTATAGGGATGAAAGGACAAAATTTATTATATCTTCATTTTTCTTACTTTTTGAGTTGAGTAATTGTCAATTAGTTCACTGTAATCAACTCTGTTTTAAATGACATTCTCGTTGCATAATAATGCCAAATTACATAATTTTTCATATTCAGTTGAATTTCTAATATAAATTTTAATTCTTTTAAGTGCATTGAACGATCGCTCTGCTGATGCGTTGGAGACATGAATAGACAAATATATTTTTAAAATGATGTCCCCATTAGGAAAAGTAGAAAAGAGTCCTCCTTGAATCGCTATTCAAGGAGGATATTCTTACTAAGGTAATGAGTTTGTAAAAGATTGGTTTGTGGCACCGCTGTTGACGGGGGTCCCAGACTACTGCCCTTTGGCCCATTGGATAACGCGCCACTGGGATTTAACATTAAGTCAATAAAAATGAGAATTAAAATTTCGTTTATTCGAAGCAAATTTATGTGTTTTATTAAAACAAATGTATACAATAAATAATTTAATATTGAAAAGATTAGATTTAGAGATCATCTAGATCATTTTTTAAACATTAACGCGAGAAAGGCAACTTTAATTTTGAGAAAGTTGCGAGACAGATTTTCAATTAAGTTATATTTATTTAATATATTAAAATAAAAAACAGGCACGGAATAAATGTAGTTCGAAATCGAAATTTCTAGAAAGTAAGTGGCTTTATCATTGTCGTTTTTCTTCTTAAAATCTCATACACGTTTAATATCTTTCGTACAAAAAAACTGTTCTGACCAAAAATGTTCAATGAATTATCATTTTTGATTGTCGCATGTGTGCATTTTGATGGCGGTGCTATTTTTTTTCAGAATGCAGTGGTGATGATTTATTTAACATTTCTGGGCGGAAAAATTTTAAACGATTTGTGCGATCAGAAAAGGATTCATTTGTGAAAGATAATTCAGCTACAGTATCGAAGTATTGTAAAAAATTGTCGATTTAAATTAGAGTAGAGAATAAATATATAAATGTACTTCATTCCTATAACAAACCTTTATAAATAACTTAATTTTTATGCCGTATCCAGAACTGTTTATCGAGAACGAACTTTTAATTCTTTCTTTCTAAAAATCTTTTTAGTTCTTTTCAGAACGTTTAACGCTACGAAAACAATTAATTTTTTTTGTCGATATTTCGACAACATAACTGTCATGACAGTACTATTATATCTACGATAACTATCTGATAGCACAATTATCTCTTAGGAACGTGGCGATATAAAATAAATATTAGCAGAAATAAATTACTGTCATAATTAGGTGATTATTTGGAATTGTTTGGGTTTCAAAAAAAAAACGAATAAGTTATATAATTATAAACGGAATGAAAGATAAGCTAAAGAATATAAAATGTAAATTCATTTCTTAAAGACCGAATTAATATTCTATAACACACCTTATACTTTGATAACATTGTAATTGTTTTCATTTACATCTGAGATGTGTTATCCCAATTATCTTCGTCCTTTCAGATCATCAACACCACTTTTAGTTTCACCACGTGTGTATCCACAGTTAGACATTGAAGACTATTCAACATTTACCTTGGATGGCTCACGTACCGAAGCTAGTAATGGAAAACAAACACTCAGCTGTTCCAAAAACAACTAACAGTGCCATGAAATATTTAATAATATAATGCATCCACAACGGCCATGTCATAAACATAACTGAACTTATTTTAAACCAAACTCAAGTTTTATAGAAAATATTAAGGGACAATTTTAAGAGTACTTTAGAGAGTTTTGTGATATTGACAAGTATTTTTCAAACTAAATGTGAACGAAACGAATACAGTCCGCTGTAGATAATTAACATTAACGGATTGATACTTTTGTGTTGTGATTTTAGAGATGGGCCATAAATTATTAACAATTACTTCGTTTTCTTGAATACATGATATTTAATTTTCATTGAAATATTTACTGTAAATTGTCGATTGCGTAAACGTATTCATACAAATAATTAGATCGAATATTTTGGTTGGTTTCTCGAATTCTCCTTTAACCGAGTGCTAGTGGTCATTATAAAAATCTTACGGAATAGTGCCACGCGGCGCGATAGCGCTTGTTTAACATGAACTCAATAAATGCCAATCGGCGCGATCGGGCTACAACAGAATCCGAGCGCACCATCGACTGAGCATCGCGACTCGATGTAGTGGCACTTTTCGGCATAAATTATGAACAGCGCGATCGCGCTGCGTGGCACTAAAACGGTTAATAATGTCGTTAATGATGCGATAAGATGAATATTCACTCTGAATGTGTATGATAGTTTTTTTTCGATTCTTTAATGGAAAGAACGTAGCTGGAATCAAATGTTTTAACAGAATACATACATATAGAGATATTAAATATTAATATTAAAAGCAGCCCGCCTCCTGCCGCATCCCCCTCCCACACACACACACGCGACAAATCTACATTTGTAGATGTGTAAAAAGTCAGATATAAATCAAATACCGTGCAGACAACTGTAACAAGTATCTATTCTCAATTTTTCTGATTCGAGTTCACCGTATATAAATTATTATCGCTTCCTTTTTCGTATTCGTCCGTCGATATTGGACACAAACAGGGAACCAACTGAACGTTGTGTATGTTCGCTGCCGGTGTTAATTGTGCCTGAAGCGGCACTTGGATCGGTATTGCGGGAATAGGCATCGACGGCGCCGGTGCGATTTCTGAATTTTTTATCATGTATTGCGGTTGTTGCGAGACTGGCGGATTCGAATGAAAGTATCTTTGCTGATAGACGTACGCTTGTGTCTGCGGCCATTGCTGTTTCGTTGGTTCAGCTCTGAAAGATAACAGATATTACTGTTTATACATTTGTATGTTTCATTATTTATATACCTTGTTATACCTACTTATGCTAGACGCATAAGTATGTACACTTAAAAATCATTCATATTAAACACATGAGTGATTTTCAAGTGTGAAGCTTATGGGTGTATCTCACGGTCAAAATCATTTAACTGAATTGTTTTTCGTGAAATGTACGAGGTTCGTTTGACAAGTATGGTGAAAAAAATCAACTTAAACACCGTTTTCTTTTTGGGAAAAAATCGATTTTTTTATCAACCGAGACAAATTTTCAAGTTTGGGAAGAAGAAGTAGTCTCACGGGGCTCTAATCCGGAGAATATGGTGGATAAGGAATCATTTCGATGTCTAATTCGTGCAATTTCCGATCGAGACGGCCGATTTGCAGGACGACGCGTTGTCCTGGTAAGAGAGCAAGTTTTTGTGCATCAATCTAGGCCGATTTTGTTTCAGCTTTTCTTTCTAATGGTCTAATAATATTGCATAATAGGCTTTTGTTATCATTTTTTCCTTCCTTAAGTAGTCGATCAAGATGATCCGTTGGGAATCCCAAAAAACAGTGGCCATCACCATCCAAGCCGATGAAACGGTCTTCATCTTCTTCGGCGCACTTTCACCAGCCGTTATCCACTGCCTTGACTGGTGCTTCGACTCAGGTGTGTAGTAGTGGATCCATGTTTCATCCACTGCGACGAATCGACGCAAGAAGGCCTACTCGTTTTTACCATTTTTGCGCTAAATGCTACAATGCTCGCTTCAAACATCTGTAGAACGTGAACAACGCGTCGATTCTGGCTGAAATTTCACTTATGCTAGTTTGAAAAATGACTCTTGATAGTCGTGACGTTATCAAATGGATGGTGGCGCCATATTATAGAAATTGATTAAACTTATCGAACGACCCTCGTACGTGTTTACGTTCGAATTTCGTAAATATGTTTATAAACTATTCGTATAGTTTTTTCCAAGTAATCTGCCTTTTTGTCTAATATTAATTTCATTACAGTACAGTTGTAACAGTGGATGAATTTATTTTTACAAATGAATACTTTTTTCACTACAAATCTCAAAAAAATCCAATAAAATAATATCGAAGAATTATTATTATTGATCGTTGTGGATCATTACTAGTATCATTATTGTTATAGTGCCAGGGTACAAAAAATTTATTTCTTGTTTAAATAGAATTATGTATAATTGGTGCGACGGTGGAGTGGTAAATATTAAAAGCCGGCTTATTCACTTAGAGTTGAAATGAGTGAGAAATTAAGTGATACGTTGTAAGTCATTCAGGGCCAAGTAAACGTGAAGCAGTGGTCCGGTGCTCATAATGTTTTCGCTATAGAGTCATTTCACAAGAATGGCGAATCTGCCACTACTGGTTTCGCATTCAATTTGAAACGTCAAGAGTCCAGAAAAATAGCAAGAACGCCAGGAAACATTGAATGTATTAGAATTGTTGTGAGGCGTAGTCCATGACATTAAGGTATCCCGCTACACTAACATATTCAGAACATTTTTGATACAAGAATTAATTTGATTTCTATAAATTACATGATTCCAGCGAGATGGAACAACATGTCCACTGAAAGTATTCGTGGCTGTTGTAAGTGCGCTCTTTCCTAACCATATCATTTATAAAAATTAAGATGTTATTCTGCTAACAAGATATCCAGATTTGACTAGGTGTGATTATTTTGTTTGGGGTTATCTAAAGAGCGAGATGTATATTGATTTTGTTGTGTGTGGAATAATAAAATCATATTATCACGGTCGACGTAAAATTGGTAAAACGTACCATAATGGAAACAATTAATGACACATAATTTACCTAATATATATATATATATATATATATATATATATATATATATATATATATGTATATATATATGTATGTATATATATATATATATATATATATATATATATATATATACATATAATGTATTCTATATTGATAGTAATAATTTTAAACGAATAATGATATAACGAAACAAAATATATCTCTGGTGCGCCGAAGAATTCAGAGATTAATTTATGTAAAAAAATTAAACCCTTCAAAAATGACAGCCGTTATTATAAATACGTCAAGAAGAAATGTAATAATTCCTTTTAGGTAGCGTTGATGTTTATTTAACATTCTGACGTGCATCAAGCATGAACATGAGAAAGTGTCTGTGAACAGGGAGGGTGGCGGACCCGAAACGATCATTAATCTTTCAGGTATGTCATCACTAGCACAATGATACAAAAAGAAGTTCACAGGTAAAGGAAAGATGTGTATTTTACTAAGCGGACAGGACGTTACACACATTCCCACGATTATAATTACTAGCTATATAGGTGTGCATGTTTACATTTTGTGTATGTGTGTATTTAGGTATTAATATATATATATATATATATATATATATATATATATATATATATATATACTTATAACGTTAACATATAACTGATGTAAAACCTATAAATCATATAGTATTTATAATAATTTTAGTATGGTAAAAATTCTTAACTTCTCATGAATATTAAGAAATGCATAAATAGTATATATATATATATATATATATATATATATATATATATATATATATATATATATATACATATGTATATACACTTTTTTTCTCGACAAGTTTACTTAAATGAAATATTCTGTTTTTATTTGTTGCAATAATTAAAATAAAAATATATTTTTGAACATGAATTGTAGGTCACTATATTTACAAACTTGAACAAAAAATAAAACACACAAATATAATGATATTTTATTAAGAAAACAAACACAATCAATATAACTCAGAAAGAAAAAATACATCTATTACAATAAAAATGCAGATTTAATAATTTCATCTTTTAATCGGGGTTGAAATGATAAAAAAAACCTTTTGGGTATTACTTTTAACGAACAATTAGTGAATTTATATTCATCCTTATGTTTGGCGAGAAATAAATTTGCAGTGATATGAGAAATTTAATAGATGAAGACAATTCGAATGGAAATTTGATATATGATAACATCCAAGTTTAATCCATTACGTTCAAAGTCTAACCGCCCTAAAACCCCAAATAACTAACTAATTAACCCCGTTCAACAGTGCAGTCAAAAATTAAAAGTTCTAAAAAAACTGTCGATCCGAAAATCTAAGTCAATAGATTTATGATGCTTTTCTTCACGATTCATTTATGTAAATATAAACGTTACTACAGTATAATTTCGACATTGCTTGCTAAATTAATTCAGAGATGAATTTTTCACTCGCACCATTTTTGTATCCTGTAGATGATTGCATTATTGTCGAAATAGGCATAAATAACATTTCAGTTAATTACTATTTTTGATCAGGGGAATAATTATACGGTTTCTGGACGCGTGGGGTTCTTTGTGAAAGTATAAACTTGATTTTCATATTAATATATTATTCGTTGAGGCTTTAAAGCAGCTCTCAAATACTTACGTTTCAGATGAACCCCAGTTTAAGAAAAATGCTTCACTTGATGTAAGAAAAACCATTAGTATCTCGAAAATAACCTGAAAAAACATCATTTATTAGCAGAAATATTAATATTAAGGTTATATATATATATATATATATATATATATATATATATATATATATACACATATCCTTTCTTAAATTCCTACTTCATTCAAGCGGTGGGAAGGTGCGAACGGGGTTCCAAGGATATATACAGTGATATTCGTTGAATATCGGTAGGTTTAACCATATAGAGAAAAGTTGAAAAATATTCCCTGTCAAAATTTTTCAATATTTCAATTTATCAATATTTGCCAATACGCAAATGGGATCAGAGTAGCGAGTCATAATCCCAAACCTTCCATGATGAGTACAAAATTGGCATAAACATAAACCATGTTAAAACCAAAGTATTATTCAATACGATTGTCAGTCCGAAGAAAATTGAAATAAAATGAATAGAAATAGAAGATGTTACGAAGTATGTCTATCTAGATTAGCTTATCAGCAAAGATGGATCATTCACTGAAGAAGTAAATAGGAGAATAAAAATGGGATGGAGCTCATTTGAACGAAATCCCTCGATATTTAAATCAAAAATCTCACTCTGTGTGAAGAAAAAAGTATTTGATCATTGTATGTACTGACAGTCCTTGCATACTCGATATAAACGCTTAAGGGGTTATGTACGCATTTTCTAATTAAACAGCATTCCCTAATAAATGTCCTCTCCTTTCAAATGTTAAATTACAACTAACACAAACTCATCAAGCCAAATTGGCGAGCAATCGAATTTATCAACATGCCTTTTAAGCACTCTATAATTTGTTTTAATATGGGACAAATTTATACACACACACACACACATATATATATATATATAATATATATATATATATATATATATATATACTGTAGAATATAATGACGAATGAAATATTGACTAAATATACCAAACTACTACTCAATGAGATCAACAAAATAAATCATGCTTCAAATTCCTTTAATGATTCGTTTCAACATGCCGTGACACGAAAGCTTTATCGCCTATAGCTGTGGGACAAACATCCAACGAACTCACTGCATTCCAAAATAAATATTACACTACGTAATGTACAGAATGTTAATGGCGAGTTTCTATTTGATTTAAAATTTTAATATTTTTATCATTTTCATTACATAAGTCATGTTTTCTGTTTAATTTCTAATCGTGAAACAAAAATTAATATAAATTTCAGAAATGAATCCTATGAAATTGCATTTAAAGGGGTGTGATTTATATATATATATATATATATATATATATATATATATATATATGTATATAATTATATCAATAAGAAAAATGAGAAGAATATATTTACAATGAAATATCAGAAAGGAAGTTTAGTCATGTTATTAACAAACTAATTTCATGATAATGTAAAATTATTGTTTGCGCAAAACGTATTAAAGTAAAATAAATTATAAAAAGTTTATACTTAAAAGTAGTCTTTTAACCGTTAATTATTTTGTACTTATTCAAATTACTTATCATTTATTTCATATTTTTATGTAAAAAGCAATGTCACTGAATTTCATATATTTTGGTGTGTTTAACGTTAATGACTTCCATATTTTGTGCTATTTCTAAATATTCCAACTACAGATGCATGAGTGTTAAGGAATTACTAATAGATACATACATATATATATATATATATATATATATATATATATATATATATATATATATATATATATATATGTAAATGTTTTCAGTTCATTGTCGTCATTAAAACGTCCTACACGTAAATCTTTTTTTAAATTAGTAAAAAGGTAATAATCACTAAGTGTCATTTCTGTACTGCAGGGTGGGAATTTAAGTTCTTGGAAAACACAGTCTCGAATAGCGGCCTGAGAAATAGTAGTATTGTGAGATGGTGCATTGACGTCGTGCAACAAGTTCACAGTTAATGCAACACTGTCTCATAATATGAGTCATTAACATTAATATTACACTATTTAAAATCTATTAATAAAATGCACTTGCAATCCCCGAAAAATGTGGCCATGGTATTTATTTGTGGATAGCGACAGCTCGGTTTGAGTTGAGAGTGGTTAATCTGTTTACATCCTTTACACGAATTCACTTTTAGACAGATGATCATAATAGAGGACCATTGTTTCATTTCCTGTGAAAATGGACTCGATTAGTGGATTTGGATCTGACTCGCAGATTTCTAAAAATGAACGTTCGCAGGCTAGTCGACGCTGACCCTGAATGGGCGAAAGAAGTGTGTGTATCCACCTGACACTGACCTTATTCATATCTAAATAGTCATTGAGAATTGTGCGAACGGCTATTTGTAATAGATTGGACATAACCAATAATTTATTCACTTTCAAACGCCAGTCACTAATCACCATACCGTCGATGAGTGCAACGGCAATTTCGCAATCATTATAACATTCTGTGTCATGGTTAGTCACTGACGATTCACGCCATCAACTTGTTGGCCCATAAGATTGAGGAAACTAGTTCCACATTAATTTTGAAGAATCGAGCGTTCAGAAGAACAGTCAAAACAACATAAAATATTGATAGTATTAGAGTTGCTGTAATGCGTAGCCCACGACCCGTCCACACTCAACTCAATAGAACAAGGATGGGGAAACCGCGGCTCACAAACCTACTCTGTGTGGTTCCCGACACAATTTTGGGTTTCATTGCCATTTTTCCTTAACATTTATACTAATAATCTATAGTAGTATAGTATGTACCGATATTAGAATATTTTATATCACATTATCTTTTCAAACATCCATATGCATTATGTGTCCAAGCTGCTGTTTAAGATGGCTCTACGGTTATGGACAATTATTAAAAAAGATATGAAACCAAACAATTTTGTTCATTAAGACTTGTTGAATACAATAAAATGAGATTCGGGACGGCTTGTCGTGTAAATTTTTGAGAAAAACATCTTTAAAAATGTAACTTTTAAGACGGCCTCGGGAACTTTGAACTGCAAAAATGAAGACTCACAGTCTTCAGTCGAGATTAAACATATTCTACTTTGGTGAGTAGAACTACTATATAATTGTATTTTTATTATTTATATTAGGTCAGTAGGAAAATAATTGCGGTTTTTGTGTAAGAATTATTTTTCTACCAACCTAAGAAAGACAATTTTAAAATAATATTCTTTGTGACTCTTGAACATTCTAAGATGTATGAAAAGTATTATTTGCGGCTCTTATTATCGAAGAAATGGCCCACACCTGTCATAGAGCATTAGTAACACATCGGCTGAAGGTTATATAAAGATTTCAATGTTCGTCCGTACAAAATTCAAATCGTTCAGGATTTGGAAGATACTGATTTTCCGGCTCACATGAATTTTTATTATGATATGCTAGTACGTTCAAATGAAGATGAAAACATGATTGACAATCTATTCATGTCAGATGAAGCGGATTTTTATTTAAACGGCTATATGAGCAATCAGAATAGTCGATATCAGAGCGCTAAGAATCCACTTGAACACCCTCTGTTAATTGAAAAGTTACTGTATGGTGGCACTTTCATCTCTTGGCACTACAGAGCCATTCTTCTTCGAAGATGACAATAAAAATACCATAAACGTTAACACATCCCGCTATACTAACGTGTTTACAATATTTCCGACGCAAGATTTCTACAAATTACATGGTTCCTGCAAGATGGGGCAACAAGTCATATCACTCGAGTGTCCATGGTTGCTGTAAAAGCGCTCTTTCCGAACCATATTATTTCCAAAAATCGAGATATTGTTTGGACAGCAAGATCGCCAGATTTGACGGCGGGTGACGATTTTGTTTCGCGTTAGCTAAAGAACAGGGTGTATATGGGTCATCCGCACACTAACCCTGAACTTAAATGAAAACTCCAGGAATCAATTGTGAGTATTCCACCAGACATGTTAAGACGCTATATGGAAAATGTGCAAATGTGATTACATGAATGCATATGCCGAAACGGTGTTCATATATTAAGCGTTATTTTTTTAAAAAAATAAAATATCACGATTTACATAACTAGAATGTGTAAAACAAAATTATGAAAGAATAAAAAGTTCATTGAGTTATTTCATTTTGAAATTTTCGCTTTCCTCTTACGCACCCTTAAGTAATGAATAAATCAGTAGTGAGTAAAAAAATATTTCTTATTTAAATACTGTTTTACTGTTCGGATCGATAAAATCATAAGGTTGTATTAAATGTAAAATTTTCAACATTACTCACTATATGCATGTATATGTGGATCGTTTGATAAGTATGGTAAGAAAGGGAGTTAAACACCGTTTTTTTCGAAAAAAACAATTTTATTACTCGACATAATCTCTATTGAAAGCTATACACTTGATCCAGCGAGTCTGCAAAATGTGCATTGACGGCGGCGATGGCATCCTCATTCAACGAGAATTTCTTCCCACCGAGACAAATTTTTAAGTTTGAGAAGAAGAAGAAATCGTACGGGGTCAATTCCGAAGAACATAGTGGATGAGGAATCAATTCGGAGCCTAATTCGCGCAATTTTGCCATTGTTACGGTCGGTTTGTGGGACGGCGCGTCGTCCTGGTGAAGAAACACGTTTTTTGCGCCGATCTTGGCCGTTTTTGTTTCAGCTCTTCTTTCAAACGGTCCAATATTGTCGCATAATAAGCTCCTGTTATCGTTTTACGATTTTTTAAGTAGCCGATCAGGATGATTCTTTGTGAATCTCAAAAAAACAGCGGCCATCACCTCCCCAGCCGACAAACTGTCTTCGCCTTCTTCAGCGCACTTTCAACAGTCATTGTCCACTGCTTTGACAGCTACTTCGACTCAAATGTATAGCGATGGATCTATGTTTCATCCACGGTGACAAATCAACGCAAAAAAGCCTACTCGTTTTTCCACTTTTGCGGCAACTGCTACAATGCTCGCTTCAAACATTTGTGGAAAGTGAAAAACCGGTCGCTTTTGGATGAAATTTATCCTAGTTTAAAATTTGATAACCGTGACGTTACCAAATGAATGGTAGTGTCACATCATTGACATCCACCAAACTAATCGAACGACCCTCGCACATAAAGTGTTCAGTTTGGACAAACCAAAAATTTCAGTTTATAAGAGGTCAGTATAAAGATGGATTAGATACATGTTCCGAACAGGTGTGTACGATTTTTACCTACATTCTTTTCCATTGTATAAAACTACAATGAAATTTGTGATTTTAAAGTATGCGTGGCCTAGAAAACAACAATTACATATCAAGTGTTCATCAATTACATTCATAATATGATGTCAGTGGCCGGCTACTGAAAAAGGTGTACTTCAGATGACTGTGTCAATAGCCGGCTACTGACATATTTTTCACAATATCGTAGATTGTAATTATTTCTCGTTTTTCGTGTTATTTCAAGTATTATACGGTTTTAGTTGTTTTATCTCTTCTAATAAATAAATAATATTATGTGTTTATATTCTATTGAATGTTTTTGCATGACAGCTGACTGTAAACACAGGACCATGTTCATAAATTGATTAATATAAGATAATTGCACAGTACGGTTCTAACACCGACTGAAATTCAATTTCCCAAATGAATTTGCGTTTGAATCTCACAAACGACGCAAATTCTCTGCTCAAAACTATTCAATATATCATAATTGATCATTGTGATTGTTACTCACACGCATACCAAGGTACAAAAACTTTGGCGATTGAACATTTTTAATCAGAAGGAAATCTGTGTTTCGTTCGATGATGAAAAGAATTCCTTATGTGGAAAAAATATTCTCATTATAAACCTATCCGTTAAATTAATCACTTTGATTGGTCACTGTTTATACTTTTGGAATAGAAGATAAAGAACTGAGCAGATTGACCATCTTAGCACCTTAGAGCTGTTTTATCGGCACACGAATTTTCCTGAGAAATACCTTGAGTCGATATATCTGTTTCTTATTTTCCATACAACTTTAACCCATGTAATCACACTTTATTTTTATAAAATGAATTTTTATAGTAGAAAATATTTCCACTGAACAGGAATGTACATGTTTCACCAAATTTCATCTTAAATCAGATTTTCACAAGTTGACTTGTGTTTCAGTGCGCTCGTTATTTTTTCTATTTACATCATTTTATTAAGAAGTGCATGCGCCTTTGTATTCCATTAAATACAAACGGTTTCCATTTCGTCAAATATATGAAAATGTTTCTACAAAAAGTGAAATTTTTTTCAAAGAAAAAAATGTTTTTCAACATTGATTACAACGTTTCAATCGATGGCAAATATTATTTCCCTTCTTCTTTTGTAAAACTATATATGTCTTACAATGAAACACAAAAAAAGTGTGAAGTTATCTATATTTTTAAGAAAAATATGTTATATTTAATAAATGGCTTTAAAAATGAATACTTTCCGAATTATTTTTGGGCGGTACATAAAAAACTTGTGAGGTAGTAAAAGGGTTTAATCTGTGTTCATATATTTTTATTTACAAACCAGAACATAAAAACCTGTTCTCTCTGTTCGAATAGTTTTAAAATTAAATGATTTATTAAACACAAAGTTTCACTTTGATTAAAAATTTTGTGTTAAAAAATTTGGATTTTTTTTTTGATTTTCATTTAATGTACTTTCATCGTTGTCTCTTAGTAAATTTCATATCCTCCCTTTCAATACAGCTATGACACTTTGGATAAATTCACTATCATAAACGAACTGTCTTAACCCGCAAACAATAAACATTTTTTTTCTGAAACAAAATAATCAATAAATGATCATTAATGATTTTTGATTGTTGATAGTGCACATTTCGATAGCGATTCCATCACATTCAGTGTTCAGATAGTCAATTACAGAAAAATCTTGTGAGAACTTTTGTATAGCTTTTGGAATAAGGAAGGAATTCACTTATAAAAATTTTCTGTTTATTTTTTATTTTTAAAATACTATATTATAGAATAAGAAAATAGAAACCCTTTTATATTTTCAACATTTTAATTAATAATTGTATGATCAAGTAGCATGAGTGCTGTTTTTTTTTGATATTTTATTATAACACTGAAATCAATATAACAAGACAAAGTAAGCTGAATAGATAAAATGTCATTGACTTAAGACAACGCATAGTAGTATGGAAAGATGTATGTTGGAAATAACGAGAAGAGATAAGAAAATAATAGGATTGATACGAAAACGAATCGGAGTTACAGACATAATAAGAAGAATGAAGAGTTTGAAGCTGAAATACGGGAGAAATATTGCAACGAGACAATCGATGAAGAAAAGAAATTATTGATTGAGAACCGTGAAATTTTAATGGTCTAGAAAGAGATCAGTGTACTGATAGGATTAACCCATAAGAACATTTATTAGATATTTATGTGAAAAGAGAGGTATTGAATCGTTTGAATTGGAAAATTTTCGATGAGGCCTTCATCTCGCTTTGGATTGGAAGAGGATGATTATATATATATATATATATATATATATATATAAGGTACAGATATTAATTCTGTACCCTTAAATGAAATATAATGTATTAAATATAAAATATATTAAATATGTATGAAATAGAATCCATAAATATAATGTATTAAATGCAATGTTTGCAGCAGTAGAATCGCAATTTGTAGCGCTATAAGTGTTTGCATGAAATCGCTCTCAGTCTCTGACTTGCATGGAAAACAAATTTGGACAGAATAAATCTTGAATCGCAATGATATAAATAAAAATATTTATATCAGTAACTGTTTTCTTTCCTATGTACCTAGGTTTGAAGTAATGTTTCTCGTTCTTAAAGTCCCTATTCATGGTTTTTGTTTCTCCATTACTGGTTACGTCTTTCATCATCTTCACATGTATCCATCTTAAGTGTCGAAAAACGAAACCGGTAATAGAGAAATCAAAAAAAAAAAATAGGGACTTTAATGTTAAGAAAAATAATTTGTACCGGAAAAAGTACGAAATGGTTTCATCGAATCGAATCCGATATCTTTTTTTTGACAAGAGATTCGTAATTTATCCGACAGACCGGGAAAAGTTATATTAAATAATAAGAGACAATTTGACTATTGAAATGTATTCAATTTTTTCCTTTAAATAAACATTTATTTTGTATCAAAATGGCACCGAATTAACCTGTACACCTAATATATATATATATATATAAAAGAGAGATAGAGATTATAATGTATGGTAGATAAGAACAAAGTAAATATTCTTAAATGTATTAGAAAATTTCAAAATTGCAACCGTGAAAGATGAATTTTATGCTGATGAAGAAGATGGAAATTTTATATTTATTCGAAAGACGAATTTCTCTCTTTGTCTTATATATATATATATATATATATATATATATATATATATATATATATATTATCTTCTTCCGATCCAATACAGAATGAAATCATCTTTCAAAACTTCAAACAGTTCAAACGATTTAATATCTTTCTTTTCTACAAATATATAATAAATTTTCCCATGTGTCTATCCCATCAGTCCATTAGTCTCTTTCTAATTCATTTAAATTTCATGGTTTCTAATCAATAAATCTTCATCGATTGTCTTATTGCAATATATCTCACCTATTTCAACTTCAAACTCTTCACACTGTATTTGTCTCTTAGTCGGTCTTTTTGAAAAAAATACACGAATTGATATGCGTTTTCATTATCCGTCTACATAAATTTATATTTATAAAGTGACTTTATAGATTTTGTACACAAAACAAATTACTTTTAATATATTTCAACGTGGTTATTGAAATTATAAAAAATACTACGACAAGAATAGATCTATAAAAGAACTGTATATTATGAAGACTTTCTTAAAGTATAACAGAATATTTAAAAACATAAACAGCGACCTATCGACGAGAAATTTAAGCTAATGTAACTGGAGAATATAGTAACAGGTCAAATTGTTCAACAGATTTGTTGACAAGGAACATTTTCTTAAAATCATCGAAATATACGAAGAGACCCGTTCAAAGAGAATGATGAACGAGGGAAAATAAGTTAATATATAGATAAATAGTAAATATTTTCGAATTAGACAATGAAATCGTTCTTTAAGACTTTATCGTGGTGAATTAGATTTCTTTTCCATTGTCATATAACTAATTGGATCTGTGTTTTAATTCTCAACATGGATAAATGTCGGCAACCGACGTTAAATTTGTTTAAAAATGTTTTAATAGGCCAGGCATCTTCAGGGAAGAAAGTTTCAAGAACATCAATAATAAAATAATAATTACATTCCAGTTATAATTTTGTAAAATTAAAATGATCAGTTACACCAGAGAAGAGGCCGTACTGTCTCTAAATATTCAAAACTATTTATCACTTTAAACTTTTGGATCCGGGTGAGAGAGGAGGAAAGGTTGCTAATTTTTTTTAATAAATATTTTTCGAACAATTCGACATTCTTTATTGTTACACAATATAAAAATTGTGAATTTGTCGGTTAAATGAAGAAATATGTTAATTCAGATTATCCATTAGAAATTTCACATTCATCTGATATATCGTCGAAAATCGTTGATAATATTCGAGGAAACATATAGTAGAAAGCGAAAAAAATGAAAATTTGCAGAAATAACATTACTGTTGTGTGTGAAAAATTTTGAAACAATGCACAAAACGGTTTCATATCGTTCGTATCGTAGAGTCTCGAAATTTTTTATACGCTTTTTTCCAGTGATAAAATTTTGGAAAGAAAAGTTGTTCAATAAAATTCTCAAGTTTACAATTTTCAGATTTCTTCAAATGAAAAAAGAAACGCGATTTTTCAGATTTTTGGACGACCGTATTTTCTTTTTAATGAATGAAAGAATTATAAATTTAGACTCATTAGAAGGAGATTAGTGGCTTTTAAATAAATCATCCAAATGATAGCGCTTTCAGACCATAGTTTTTTTGGAAAATATCAATCGATTCCTAGATCCAAGGATCGTTAAAGAATAGACACTTCCGTATCATAACAAACATTCGGATCACAGTGTATTATTTTTTTTAAATTCTTCAGTTTATGTTAAGGAAATGAATTCGTTTCTTGACTAATAGCGAATTCATTTCATAACTGATAGATGCTACTTTTCGATTTAGACTGTTAAACCATCTGATAATCTGTGACATTGAATATAATAATATAGCTACCACAGTATAAGGTTTAAGAGATGAAAAGTGTCGTGGTTGAATATAACAGCGACGACTTATCAAAACTGAATCGAGAAACACAATTGAAACAGTATTTTCAAAGTGACACAAGTGTACCTCACGCCCACTAATTCTGTTATAAAGATTATTTTTTTCATATTTCATTCATCGATCTTTATACACATTTCTAGAAAATATTGTAGTAAATGTTGTTAATTTATCAAGGTATTAAAGCTTGTATTCAATGCCCTCTTACAAACTCATAAGACACTTCATTTTTCGTTATAAAAATATGAAAATTCATATTCATAAGTTACTCTAACATTAAACTTGAATATTTAAAAAAGAATAATAGCAGATGCTTATTTTATAATTATAACTGAATAAATTTCACTGTTACAATTTTATATAAGATGTAATTTACTTACCAAAAATTTATGAACGATTGCCATTGAGAACAAAGATGTCGACCAAAGAACGGAAGTGAAATTGAATTCGAGTGTTGCTTTTTTTTAAAAAAAAAAGAAACGAACAGACAGTACACAGAGAATTAGAATATATTATTTGGATGAGCACTCAAAGCAAATACATATACGAAACACGCACTCGCACAATGTTTTGATCTCTTGATAAAATCAATTTCGATCGAGCGATTTATGCAAGAAATGATGCGTCCTGCAAACGCATGCCGGTTTTATACGGTCGAGGGCGAGAGAGAGTGCGCGTATACGTACCGAATGAAAAATCTACCCAACCGAAAAAAAACAAAACAAACGTAATCGACCGGCACACCCCGCCCAATGTCAAGAACTACCCTCCTAGGTACGCACCGAAGACGTAAAAAACACACAACCTGTCGACGAGAAAGCGTGAGACTCTCAAGGTCAGTGACCTTGGACACGATGTATTGTTCGACAGTGTCGGACTCTCGGAATTACACCTCGACTTAATGTGATAAGTAGTGTGACCACACAGGTTCTCGGTAATGGATAACGCAGTTCGTTCGTCCGTTCGTTCCGAACGTGTGAATGTAGAATTATGTTTCGATCCCTTACGGATTTTTCACATTCGGGACGATTTTTTCATTTTCCGTACTGCGACGGATCGACAATAATGGCATCGACGATGGCACACGATCGCATAATCAACAATCAGACATTGTTCAACTAACATTATAGATCAGATTTTTGTTCTGCGGTTGCCGGATGAGAAAATAATTCATTTGTGAAGATAAACTTTGACACAAACGCTCAGAACTGTACCACAACATATTTTATAATTTTTTACTACGTCGTTATTAAAAGAAAAACGGGCGACCTACTTATACAAATCAAAAAGATCAGAAAGAAGAACAATTTAGGTTAAAATGTAGGTTAGGTAGGTGGGGGTGGGACTCTGAAAGAGATAAGTGTGGAAACAAAGTATGCAAATTTTGTCATGAGCACACAGACAATATTCATATACTAAAAGACTGTAAAGGGCTGGAACTGTTAAGGGAAAGCTTACTTCCCAATAGCATCCGTGTATTTATAGAATCAGCCTGCCTGTGGTCAATTTGGTAAAATTTTTAAAACATTGCTTGAAAAGACTGGAAAATAAAATATAATTTAAGAATAGAATGTAAGAAATAAATAAATATGTAGATATAGTAAAGTATTATAAGTGAATTATAACTAAAATGTAGTAGAATGGTTAAGTTTTGTATCTATCACGTTTAAAGTTTGTTACTGACCTGTAAAAAAGTAGTGTGAAATGTGATCGACAAAGTATGTATATATATATCAATAAAGAATATGATATAAATTAATATTTTATAACTTCACTACTCAAAGAGAAGTAAGAATCGTATTGATTGTTTGAATTCAGTTTGTACGTGAAGGAGTGAGTACTTCATTAAGTATCTTCTTAATAGTGTCGATAAATTTTTGTTTATATCATATACGGTTCATGCCACTGTTAAGGATAAATTCAAATAATTAAAGATTAAGGGTTTTCCAATAGCGACATACATAATTTTTTAACAAGTCATATTTCAGAGATGTCAAACTGATAGGTGTACTTTTTTGATATTTGTCAAATTCTGACATAGACATTTTAAGTTATGACTTGGTATACAAAAAAATAACGCATTTAAATTATACAAACGTATTGGGTTCGTAGCGTTTTTAGGGTGAAATTCAAACGTAGTGTTTATTCGTATATGTATTTTTTCTAATACATATGTGCCAGTTTTACCACCGCCCTTCGTCATCTTTCACGTAGTTTCATAATACCGTCCTTACAGAACTTTGCATCTTTCTGGACGATCACTTGATGCAGGTGGTGTCTGTAGTCTTCCAAGGTAGTGAATTTTTTTCCATTAAGGGAATTCTGTGCGGACCGGAACAAACGGTAATCTGAAGGTGCAAGATCAGGTGAATATAGTGGATTTGGTAGGACGTCTCGATCAAACTGCACCAATTTCTACCGGGTCTCCAAAGTGGTGGAGTGGTGGAGAACGATACTCTTCCGATTAGCCACTTCTGGACGTTTTTGATCGACTGCCACTTTTAATTGGTCTATTTGAGCACACCACTACTTCAGCGAATTTATTGTCTGATTATTTGGGAGAAGCTCATAATACACAACACCCTTCCGATCCCACCAGATACCAATATCACCTTCTTCGGATGAAGACCCACTTTTGTAATGGTTAATAGAGACATATTTTGTTTTTTACAAGATCTTTTTCGATCCAAATTATTATAGACGATCCATTTTTCCTCCTGTGACTAATCGTTTCAGAAACAGATCATTTTGGTTACGTTTAAGGAGCGAATCACTCATAGAAACGCGTTCCATTAAATCTTTTTCACTTAAACTACGAGGCACCCAAACATTGTAGTGATTGACGTATCCAAGTGCCTCCAAATGCCTCACAACACTCGTATGAGCACCTGCAATATCTCTGCGTTGTCCTGTATCGTGTAACGTTGATTATTTTTAATAAGTGTTGCAATTTTGTCATTATCAACAAGTGCAGGTCTACCGAAATGCTCTCAATTCTCTAGGTCTAATTTTTCATCTCTGAACAAAGCCAAGCACTTTCGAACACTACTGCCAACTAGGACACCTTGTCCATAAACAGCGGATATGTACAAGGTGACTGGCGATGAGAAATTAATCCTGTACAACGACGTTCGACGCAGACGAACGTAGAAACAAGCGAATAAAGGGATAGAATCAGTCACCAAAGCTGGATTACATCCGACGGAGGTGTTGCTGTCTGTTCGGTGGGATTACAAAGGTGTTGTTTATTTCGAGCTTCTCCCACGGAACGAAACGATTACCAAGAAGAATTACTGCCAACAGCAAACTAAACTGAACCCAGCAATTAAAGAAAAGCGTACGATTTTGGCCAATCGCAAGGGGGTCATCTTCCACCACGACAAAGCAAAACTACATACAACAAAACAGACTCTGCAAAAACTGAAGCAGTTGAAGTGGGAAATCATGTCGCATCCACCGTATTTTCTTGATATTGCACTTTCTTTTTATCATTTGTTCTGGCCGTTACAGAACAGTTTAAATGGTAAAAAAGTTGACTCCGTGAAGGTCGTTAAAAACCAGCTTACTGCCTTTTTTGCTGAAAAACCGCGCAGCTTTTATAAACGTGAAATCCAGCAGATGCCTGAGCGTTAGAAAATGATTACATACATCTATAGTGAATACTCGTACATAATTGATTAATAAAAGCGTTTTCTCCGAAAAATAATTGCCTGAATTTCAGTTTCAAATCAAATACGAACTTTTACACTGATCCCATATATATTATATATACATATATATATATATATATATATATATATATATATATATATATATATGTATATATATATATATAGATATATATATAGATATATGTGTGTGTATGTGTTATGTGTGTACAAAACTCTATCGATTAAATATACTATACTAGTAAGCGTGTTAAGTTTGTTAGTGAGATTTTTGAATTTTTTTAATGACAAATGATTGATTACGAATGTGTGCTCCTAATATTAATATATATATATATATATATATATATATATATATATATATATATATATCCATATCCATACAAAAACAAGAGTGTTCAATGCGTTCGTCTACCCGAAGAAAATTGAAATAAAAGGAACAGAAATAGAAAAAGTTATGAAGTATGCCTATCTAAGCTAGCTGATCAACAAAATAGATCATTCATTCAAGAATTAAACAGGAAAATAAAAATCTGATGGAGTTCATTTGAATGAAACGCCTCGATATTTAAATCAACAATCCCACTCTCTTTAAAAGAAAAAGTATTTGATCAATGCATATACGAGTATTACCTTACCTACGGCAGCAAAACATTGGTGCTTAACGCCAAAATCATTCAGAGACTGCAAGTAATACTGAGAAGTATAGAAATATGCATGCTATGAATAACAAGAAAAGAAAGGATAAAAATAGATAGAAGGATAGAAATAGAATTGATATGAAAACAGAAGTCGCAGATGTAATAAGAAGAGTGAAGAGTCTGAAATGGAAATAGACGTGGCATGTTTCAGGAAGAGAAGATAATCGATGGACAACAGAAATTATCAACTAGGAACCAAAGAATAATAAAAGACCGATGAACAGGTGCGATTAGGAAATTAAAGATTTTATCGGAAATCAGTGGAAAAGAGAGGTATTCAATTGTGCAAAATTGAATTTCACGGAAGAGAGCTTTATATAGCAGTGGACTGACGGAGGCTGATGATGATTATATATATATATATATATATATATATATATATATATATATATAAATATATACACATGTATAAATCGATTTTTTAACTAAAAATATTTATTCTTTTAATGAATTATGATATGGATTCTAAGAATCCATATCATAAAATATTTTATATATCGTGACGCCGCTGGTTTATGTTCTAATATAAATGGTATATGGATTCAGTCTACAATGTCTGTCCTTTTCTCTATATGTTACCTGCCAATTTCCAAACGGAATGCATAGAGGTGCAATCTGACATTCAACTTAAAAAAATATTCATCATGTCTGTTTACTGGACTTTCATAAGACCTATCGTCTCAGAGAAAAATATCCCTCGCTTCACAATCACCCCTTATTCATATCGTCGATTTTTGTCAGCACCTACATTTGTTAACAACTATTTTAATGGATAAAGCACACGAAGAGTCAAATTAGAACCAAAATATCTGATGAGCACCTTGAGAACTCACTGAGAATTGCAACCACTTCCAACAAACCAGATAAATATGCATTAGTTTCTCGAAAACAATGTCAAGTATCCCACTTCCGCTTTTATAATAAAAAATATTAAAAAAAATTATTGAAATATTATTATTTAGATGTATACATTTTCTATGTCATTGATCGGAAACTTGTGACCTGCTCGACGATTAAAAGACCCTCCGAACGCAACGGCGCATAATTAGGATTATTATGCGGAGACTATTTTGGCTTACCTGTGGTAACGGATATCACAAAATTATGTGCGGACCTTTTTTTGCTCATCAGTTATCGTCAGTGTTAGTGTATTTTATCTGTGACCTAAGACAATTCTTCTTCTTCCAATGTGGGCCAGGGAAGCTAAAAGATTAGACAACTCTGGTGTAAAACATATGTATCGTACCTATTAGCGCGTTTATTTCTACTTTGTCTATTTATTTTGTAATTACACAATATCGATATGGATAGATTATATTGTATAATATTTGTATTTTATCAACAGAAATATAGTATTTATAATATATTTTTATTTATATAATGTCACATCAATGCAATCGGTATGTAGTATGATAGACAGATAAATATAGAACAAAAAGATATAACTTAATGTAAGAACACTTATTTTCGACACAAATGTTAGAATGAATGATGAGAAGAGTAGTTGGATTTTTGTAAAAGTTATATTGAACTATAAAATCCAGTAAAATGATTGTAAAGACCATTTAACGACAAACATTATGTTTATCATCTTTTCAGTGACGCTAAAAACAGTTAATATGTGAAATAGTGAATACAAATGTACACTAGTTTTGTTGTTTTGTATAGTTAGTGAAAATATTTTTAAAAGAAAATTAAATACTCTAGAGGATGTGAGATAAACTGTACTCGTTGAGTGACAAATCCGTTTTTTATTAATTTCAAAAAACACAACAATTACAACTTCTCTCCTGTATAATAAATAAAAATAAATTTATGTTACAATACTCTTTCGTACTATTCGGTTGTACGGTTTTTGGGACTGGGGGTGAAATGTAACTTATGCAAAGAGGTTTTTTCTACGGAAAATAAGTTTGTGTAGACTGTGTGTGTTAGATGACGTTTAAAATTTGTTAACCATTCGTTTAGCTGTTTAGAGCTTTATGTTTTTTTTTTGCAATCATTTGAAAGCATTTTATAGTTCAATCTAACTTTTATGAAAAATCTAACCACTCTATCGTTCATTATAATGTACTGAACAGTTGTGTTGAAAATATGTGTTATTGTATTAAATAGCATCTTAGTCTTCAAATTTAAAGTATACTTGAACAAAGAAAACACTCAGCTATTTTTATATATATTTTTAAATCAAAAAAAAACCTTAAAATCTAAAGTGTAAATAGTGCTTCTGTATGTCACATTGAAAATGGACACATATGTACACTATGGTAAGTGAAAAAAAAATATACATTCATATACATTCAAACTGCATTATCATTCTTATTAGAAAATCTATAAAGATATTTTTGCCATCCGATTTTTTTCTAATTTAATTGACATTTGTACACTCATCGTTTCAAGCTTTGTGTTAAATGTTTACGCAGTGTGTTATATGATAAGAAAATTATATTTCTTAACACACTGATTAAATTTATCGGACCTACTTCCAGATTATGTAACTTGACTAGAGTTTTAAGTAAGTTATTAAAAAAAAACGATTCCGCGAACAATTCATTAAAATCATCTTTCCCTATTGATCCGATCTGATCTATTTTGTTTTTGTATTCGTGTTCGGACGCTAATAACCTTATCTGCCGACGCGTTTTTATACCCAAAATATCTGTGTATCTTAAGGGAAGATCTTTTCATCAAACGCTGGATTTTCAGCATGTTAACATATTGCTGACCGCAACACCCATTCGGTCGTGCAGCGCCGTAATTCAAATGGGGTAGATCTACCCATTCGGTCGGCAATGTGTTAAGAAAGAGAATAATCTGAGAGTTTTCTGTATCTTAACTGTCTGAAGATGTCAACATCACTATCATTTTATTGAATTTTTTTGGTTTGAATCCTATTGCGGTTTGCGAACAGAAAAATGAAGTAGTTTGTTAAAACGTTTCTGCTATTATATTTGACGATATGACGTTTTAACACAAGAGCACGTGTAAAAATATATGAAAACTAAAATTTTAATTCCATTTCAGTAATACAGAGAATCCTTTTTTTATCTTAAATAGAGTCTCAGCGTAAAACGTACAACAATTTTATAAATCATAATCAACACCATAACATTTTTGCAATTGTACTGGGGATCAGAATGAATGATGATTTTAGAATTATCAGTAATTTTAGTAGTTTTATTTTTATATATTATGTTAAGAAAGATTATAATTTCAGTGAATACGTTCGTTATTGTGGAGAGTTATTTTAAATATGTCCGATTTTTAATATACGGTTTTCGGAAACTGTGGCTGGAAAAATTAATTTATCTCCGGCTTCTCGAAATATGAATCTTTTTCTGATCGTAAATGTTATTGATCATTTTTAGTTTTTTTTTATATGCATTTTGATGAAAATAACGTTATTCTCAGAAACTTAAAGAATAGAAACATCTCCGAGTGATAAGATAGAGGAATGAGACAGTGCTGATTGCATTATTCCATGCGTTAAAGTTTTACTCTTACTTTTACCTCAAACTGACTCGATGTGACAATAGTGTTCAGACACTGTGATATAATTACCTGAATTTTTCACTCGATACACAAAAAACTAAGTTTTTTTCTGATCCAATATATTCAATAAATATGACTAATAATTTTTTTTATAATTTGTATCCACTTAGATGGAAATATCTTCAGAGTATCGAGAAAGAGAAAAAATGTAGAAATCTAAAGTAAAAAAGATTTTTCTGTACCTCAGCGTCCTGAAGATGGTCGTAACATTGTAAATGCGTACAAGTAATATCCAAAAATGATCATTAATTGTTTAATGAACACTTTTGGTTAAAAAAAAATTTGTATGTTATAAGACAAGAGAAGAAATCAGTTGGAAAAATGTTTGATTTTACTACTTTCGCTTATCGCTTAGTTTATCATTGACGAACGATTAATCGCTAGAATCGATTTTATGATTTTCAACTGGCTATTAATAGAATTCAAATGACCGTCACTAATATTTACAGACATCAATCACGCAGTTCCTTAAACAAGAACTCACTGTCTGAAAAATGCATTGAATTCTAAGTTTTGAATCGTCCGTACTTATGTTTGGAACATGCTTAAACGATTCTAAGATTTTCGATAATGTTGTCCATTAATAATTATGTCATCAGGAACAAATATTTTATGGATAATGTCCACATTAAATCCTTACCAATCGTTCTGGGAATATCTGAAAGGAATCGTACACGAAGTGTTACATATTTATAGTTATAAATATTGAAACTGCCACGAATGAAATTTCCAAAAAAAAATATAAAAAGTACAGGGCGTGTTAGAATGAACTTCGGCCGATTTTTTTTTCAATATTATTTTAAATAAAACACTTTTCATTATTTTCCTTATTTGTTTATTTAACGGACGGCATTAAATATGAAAAATAATATCGGACAAATGGACACTATTCGTCGCGCTACAGACACATGCTCTTCCAATCACAATTTTCATTACTTTTCCGCATATGTCTGGTGTTATTTGAGCGATTTCTTGTAGAATGTTGTTCGTAACTGTCGAGTGCCATGAGTCATTACAAAAATCATGTAAAAATTGTTTATTTATGTGTGTGTGGGTTGTGTTTAATTTAAAAGAAGGTGATTAGGAGAGAAAGATTCAGCATGACGGACGACGAGCTACAACAGAATCCGAGCGCACCATCGACTGAGCATCGCGAATCGACGTAGTGTCACTTTTCGGTATAATTTATGAACAGCGCGATCGCGCTGCTTCACATTAAAACAGTTAAGCTGTTAAATTGTTACTAGCTAGTAAGCGTGATTCTTTCGTTAAAGTAGTCTTAAAGAATGAAATCTGGCGCAATCAAATCAGATGACCGAGATGTCCGGCAATCGATGTGATCAAATTTTGAAATTATTCGGCCATGAAATGCACTCTGTGCGATGTAGACTTGTTACAACATGTGCTGTAGACTTTGTTCATTAATTTCACGTACAAAGAAGTTTTGCAGCATCGCGCGATATCTTTCACCAATTACAGTAACAACTTTTCCATTAGCACATTCAAAAAAAAAGGTCCAGAAACGCCACCAGGCCAAATTGTACACGAAACAGTCACTCTACAAAAGTGAATACGTCGATCTTCCATCAGCGTTGGGATTTCCAATCCTCAATAACAGCTTTTGTCTGTTCGCATATTCACGCATGTTAAAATCAGCAAAATTCACTCATGATTAAATTTTGAAAAAAAAATCGACGATCCATTTTGATAAAATGTTTCAATTACCACAACACGTCGTTGCGGTGTTTAACTCTCCGTAATCAATGGTCAGGATCCGAGCTACAACACTTTCAAAATAAAACTGACGGCCACACAACAAACATAAATGGCGGCAAAACAAAATCGGTCGAAGTTCAATCAAACATCCTGTATTACTGACGACACGACGTTTATTGCAAGAAAATCTTTGAGGTTTTCAATTGAACTTCTTAAATTATTGACATTTATATACAAAATCTCTAATTCGAACCTTAAAATCAGTTTTGTATAATAAGCATAAATACAATTATATATGCTCAACGGGATACTGAAACCCTCTTATTATAACCCATGGAGTTTACTACCATCAGATAATGTTCTCTGTCATACATTTCTTAACGTATAATTAAAATATTGCTTCGGGTATTTACATACATAAAAATTAAAATTATTACCAATTCGAGCTGTACTATTATTATTTCAACTTGGATACGTTAGAATATACACACACACACACATTAATATATACACTCTCACAGCACACACACACACATATATATATATATTTATATATATATATATATATATATATATATATATATATATATATATATAATAAAAATAAGAATGTTATATATCACGCTCTTGTAAACCTATTGCGGCCTAAAGTATAAATATCAAAACAGTTCTATTTACATATAATGTTTTATTATCCTTATTATAAAAATTGTTGTAAATGTCTTTGAGGTGAATCGGTTAAAAAATATTCGATCATAAAAGTAAGGCGCCACATTATTATCTCGTAAAAATGACAATGTCTTCATTGAAAGAATAACAGGGCTGTACTAGTACAAAATTGAATTTATATACCGATCGTTAAACCTGGAAGCTAACTTTGAGAATGAATTTTATTTGCTCTCTTAATGAAAAGGCTATTAATTATTATATGCATAACAACAGAAAATGAAGGGTAATATAACCTCTCTATTTTCACGATAGACATTAGCGACACAAATTGTGTGTGCGTCTGTGTGGTTTCCTATTCAATATACACCTCGATGTCAATGCCAGAAATGCATTTTTTTATGTTAACTGGTATTTATTGAATAATTATGTGTATATATATATATATATATATATATATATATATATATATATATATATATATATATATATATATATTGAGTTGATGTATAAGTTCTTAGCGTTTTTATTAAATTCGAAATTTATTTTTTTAAATAAACAAAATACTTAAACTAATCAATAATATATTCTCCTGCATTAGTTACGTTTGTTTCCCAACAATCTGGTAGTCTTTCAATTCTACGCCTGAGAAAATTTGGTAGTTTGGATGTGAAGAAGTCGTTAGGCCAATTTTGAAGAGCATCATCGAGATTGTTAGAGAGCGAGAGATAGCGAAAAAAATGAAAATCGGATGGAGCAAGGTCAGGAGAATAAGGTGGATATGGAATAACATACCAACCAGGTACTTTTGTAGCCGCTTTTGTAATATTAGCAGAATGTGGACGGGCATTATCATGCTGCAAAATCGATTGATTCCGTCTACCATGTCGTTTCTCTTGAATTTCAGCCTGAACTCGACTGAGTCGTTGGAAATAAACCTCGACAGTATTCATTGACGTGGATCATCGTGAATTGAAGCGTTTAAATAGTCTTCGCCAAAGTCGGATGGTCTTTCTGAACGTGGAGAAAACCATTTTCGCGCCATACTTTCCCCGATGGAGTTTTCTCCGTAAAGGTCACAAATGGTTCTAGTTGCCTCTGATGCCTTAACTCCACTATTAAACTCAAACAAACGGATGTGTCGGAAATGTACGTTCTTTTATACTTGATACTCCACTTTTCTTAGCCAACACTTAACACAAACTTTCTACAAATTGAAAAATTCAATAAGTGTTAAATATAACAATATTATGATATAAAAAAGACAAACAGGTTTCTTTCCAAAGAACTATTGCCTTGGAAAACAAAAACGCTACAAACTTATGCATCACCATATATATATATATATATATATATATATATATATATATATATATATATACTATGTGTACAAATTAATCCTGTGCCTTTTTTTATTGAAAATGAATAAGCATTTTTTGAAAAATGGAACTCAATTCAATCCTAAAAATATTCACCATTTTTTATATAAATTTACTCCGTCTGTCCGGTAACTAACAAATCCCTTCTCGAAATAGAGATCACTGTTTTGAGTCGATGAAGTCATAATCCATTTTCGAACCTCCTCTACTTTTTAGCATTTTTTTGTGTTTTATGTGTCACATCACCTTCTCCCAAAGCTGAACGAATCATTCCCGCGGCTTCAGCCGCATTTTTTTCAACTGGAATGCAAAAAGTATTCAACGCCTAATATGCTGCTTTTCGGACACCATTTGGAAAATCTAGCAGATCCATTATAACACGACATTTTTTAACAATTACTTCACAACATTTCTTCTAATTATTCACCCGAAGAAAAATAATGTGAAAGCAACTGGAAGTGTGAGAGATAACAGATTACAAAAGTGTCCTATAATAGACTCTAAGCAAGTGAGAAAAATGGAAAGTAGTCCATTTGATTACTGAGCGGATGAAGTAAATAAAATTCTATATGTAAAGTTGAAAGATAATAATGGTTCTTCTCACTCTAACTAATTATGATGTTATTGAACCATTATAAAATGTAAATCTTCGATCGGAAAACACTAAGTAAATGGAAAATGTACCACAAGCAAAATTATTTGCCTCATATAACACAAATATGGACGGTGTAGATACACATGACCAATGTATTGCACTGTACAGAATATCTATCAAAGGAAAACAGTGGTGGTCGATTTTATTTACATTCATGATTTCATCGTCATGACTGTCATCAATGCCTGGAAAGTGCATCAAATTGATTCTGAAACGAAGATGAACCAATTGCAGTATCATTGAAGTTTAGTACGAAGCTATTTGAAAGATGACATATAAAATGTGCAACGTAGGTTCCAGTGTGGAAATGGCAGGTTTTCTTTCTCCTGAAAAACTTGAAATGCTGTATTTATCACATACAAAAAGTGTAAGAAAAACCATGTGCATAAAAAAAGTCCGTTTAGAGAAATATCATACGTCTGCCTAACGTCCCCATTTGAGGACGTCCATTTTTTAAAAAAAAACTAAGTTATTTTTTACGTTTTATTACACATTTGTGAAAAGTGTAATACTATGTTGGTTTTATATATAATTCATTAATTTTTATCTATTATTTTATATTTAGACATTAGTGGGTTAAAGCAACAACACTCAATTGAAACGAAACCAGGTCCATGTACATTGATTGTGTTTATCGATTTTCATTTTTAATCCTCTGTATTTAAATCAAGTTTATTCGCTGGCTTCCTCTTACTTATAAGTACAAATTAGTATTTTATGTAGATGCTACCCTGTGATTCAACATAAAAATATTTAAAAATCCCGGTACTATTTTATTATCTACTTTTTATTTGATGACTGATCTGTATACTCGTCCTTATTTCTATTTATTTATTTATGTATATATTAAAAATTATTTTTTTTTAATAAGCTTGCAAATTGAACTGAACAAACTGAGATAATAATCCGGATATTAACGAGCTAAGAGTACAAGTAAAGAACACCCACTATTGAAACATAATAATCATAGGATGAAATAAAGATGTCACCATTAAATAATGCAATGAAAATGGTCAACGATACAAATCGTTGCGAGTGCACATCGACAACACATTAAAATATGCAATGCAGACAATTAAAATGCTCGAAATGATTACAATAATATTTGAATACGTGTGATTAACGAGTGTTTATACACTGTTTATAGCTGCTACGACTTCAGCCGAGTGCATGTATCTCGTTCCATTACATATCTGACATTTTTGAAATAGCGTCTTGACCATTATTTTTAATGATCGGCACGATAAACACCTTGTAGTATGTTACATTCTTCACTATTCTTTCATGGCATTCGTTGGCCCGTTTCTTTCATGTAGGTAAATGTTACGTTCGATCGTGTCTCTTTCTTTCTCCAAACGATTCTCGCACGTCAACTGATATTTCGGACAAATTATTAACGCTCGCGACCATTTATAATATTTATTTTAAATGAAATCGAGTCAGGTTTCAGGTTTTACTTTCAAACAATTATTCTAGTAATGCGATAATTTCATTTCTTAATATAAATCTATACTTGTTTTATTTTCGTAATGTACAATAGAAAATAATCACTATTTTGACACGTTAAGTAAGGAGTTAATTTTACTTTACTTTACATATAGGCGACCGGTAAAATAGCTAAAAATTGAAGTAAAAAAGTAACAACTTTTTGCAACACTTGTAACGGAACACCTTATTTATGCTTAATATGTTTCAATAAAATTCAGTAGAAAATTATATACCTGTATTTTAATATTATATGAACTAGAAGATATTATTTTTTTAATTTTCATAATGTCGATCCTTAGACACCGGGGTCCCCTAAATGGAAAGATCAGTGCCGGACCACAGGGAAAGGCATACCATTTAACGTGTTAAAGTAGTTCGTGTTTCTAATCTATTAAAGGGTTTTCTAATAGTGACGACGGTTTTTTAAAAGATTATATTTCGCAGATGCCAAACTGACAGCTGTATTTTTTTTACGTGTGTTCAATTTTATCGTTGCCATTTTTAGTTATGGCTTCGTATACAACAAAACAACGCATTGAAACAATACAATCGTATTGTGAAAATGGTCGTTCTATGAAAAATACATTTCATAAGTTATTCGTAATATTTATTCTCGACATACCCGCCCATCTGAATCAACAATTTTTCAAATAGGGAGTGAATTTGAAGAGACTGGCTCGGTTAAAGATAAAAAAAAACATCGAGTTGGTTCGTGAAACCCCGTATCGTAAGAGCCGAGAATGTCGATTCCATGACGTTCACGGCAATCGGATTTTTCACAGACGACCGAATCGCGTATTTTGCATAAGGATTAATTATTGAAGGCTTATCACGTCCAATTAACACAGGAATTGAAACCGCCAGACCATTCACTACGTTGGAGATCGGCGTTAATTGGATAATGGAACAACAGCACTTTTTTTCTGAAAAAGTCCTCTAGCGACGAGGCTCATTTCGGACTCTGGCTACGTTAACATGCAAAACTGCCGAATCTGTAACATCATCTTGTACCATGTCCTATTGTTTTGTTACTCGTAACGCTCAGAGGACGATGGAATATACATCGAAATGAACATAAACAACAATCGAAAAATTTCAATAGCGATTTACTAGACACTTTTTGGTTTGTGCGGCGAGACAAAAATCGATTCGTTAAAGTTACTTTCTCGTAGAAGGTCTCATGTATGTTAAATATCATTCTGAATCCCACATCTCTTTATAATATTTATGGATCAGGTACGCAAAATTTGTAAAAGAAGAACTGCCAGAGCGACTGTCGGATAATGGAACATGCAACCAGTGTTGCCAGAGGCTCTTATCTATGTTGAAGAGGTGTTGCAGCGAATAGTCATAGAGTCGAACGAGAAGCCTAAAAGAAAAAGAATGGAAATTAATACAAATAAGAGGAAAGTAATGAGAAATCGGAGGAGATGAAGATCGAGACATACACATAACATACACTAATCAAACGCTAGAGTATGTTGTGGAGTACGACTACCTGGGAGTAAACATTATCAGGGATGAGAGAATCGATCAGGAAGTACTGAGCAGGATTAAGAAGACCAAAAAAATTTACTTCCAGTTTAGTCAAACAGTGATAGGAGAGAGTGAGGTAAAGAAGAAGACCGAGTTGCAGATATATAAGTCAGTGTTCCTATCAACAGTCTAATATGGAGCAGAGCTAAACGACACTCGACAAGCACACAAGACGCATCACGGCAGCGGAAATTAAGTTCTTCCGAAGAGTAGCAAGGAAAACACGGAATCGACATGTATATCTATCAAATGAGGAAAGTAAAGCGAGGAAATGTTTAGAAGCAAAGTCCCAAAGAAGAAGATGAAGAGAGAGACCAAGAATTATGTACGAGGGATAGATAGAGCAGCTTGGAAGATGGCGAGGAATCACCGTGCAGATGAAGAAATTGATCAGTAGCAGAGTTAGATAGAAGAGATGGACCGAGACCGAGACCTATCGCTTCGGGGCAGATAGGGAGAACCGGGAAAAAATATCCTGGGTGTTAAATAAACAATATCAATTTAAATTCCGATAAGATTATTCTCATAAATATTATTTTACACTGGTTTCAATTGGATCAATTCTTCGTGTCGTGTCGATATTTTATCAATGTTTCCATAAAATGTTCACTCCTTATTGGATAGAGAATATAAGCATTCACTCACACACATTGTACACATATATAGAGATACATATATAGGCGGTGAGAGCGATAATTAACTTGTATTGCTTGAAATTACGACCAGCTCGAAATACAGACGACGTGTATATCCAAGCAATGAAAATTATTACCTATAACCGGTCGCTTCGGTTATATTTAAAATAACAAGGCTGAAGAAAACACATTAACTCCCTCGACGTCGACGATGACGAAGATGACGATCGACCGTTGGTTCGACATTATATGTATGTATGTATGTGTATATATATATATATATATATATATATATATATGTATATATATATATATTTAAATATATTAAGGGCCATCGGACTTACAGCTAGTTTATAGTTGTATGTCGATTGATACACTGTTGCACTAGACAAAGATGCGTACTGTAAATAATTCAACACATTTTTAAGTGATATATCAAATGTACGTTCACAAGTCTTGTAAAATATAACACTGAAACGTATTAAAATTGTACTCGGTCATTAATACAATGATGCAGGTAGAAAATTACGATCGTAAACCATTTCTCGATATCGGAGATATGTGTGTGCAGTATCCACGAAAATAAATATAAGCTTATACACACAGCATACAATTATGCACACCAAACCCACACACACACGCGCGCACACATACGCTTGTGTATATGCACGTGTATATATATATATATATATATACACATACACGAGGCGCGTTTTAAGGTAGGTTCCGTTTAGCAATTAGAAAAAAAAACATAAATAATAAAAATGTTTCATTCGAACCGAAAGACATCTACATATATGCATTATTTTTCCACATAGTCGTCATTGACATGCACGGATTTTTAGTGTCGTGGCATCAACTTCTTTATACCTGTGTTGAAGAAATCTACCGCCTGTGCCTAGAACGATTCAGTAACGTCTGTCTTCGGCTCTTCGTTATTTTCAAAGCGTTGAGACGCGACCCATTTCTTAGATGCAAGAACAGGTGCTAATAGGTTGTCGCGAGATCGGGGCCACATGACCAAAAATTTCCCATCCGAATTCTTGCAACATTTGAACAATTCGAGATGCGGTACGAGGTCGCGCATTATCGTTTTCTGCAGCCTAAATTATTTATCAGAATATCACAAATCACTGACAGCAAAACCTCTGAACATTCAATAGACAATTGTAGAATTGTGAAACGACGAATTTTTCGAATTTGCTGTCCACTTTTTTCAGCAAATTTTCTGTCATCGCACTAGGCCGACCACTGCGCTTTTCCTCATTAATATTCATTCGTCCATCTTTTAAAAAACGACGCCACTGCATAACTAATATTATTACTAAGGCCTTAATTACAATGAACAACAAGAAAATCGGAGTCGATGAGATTGATCGTTAAAATTTGATCATTAATATAAATAAAATATCTTCGTAATAGTTGCTGCAATTTTAATTTTCAAAATTCAATTTTGGTACACATTAGTTGGATAAATCTGACTGATCATCATACGAGGTCGTCTATTGTGCTCTTCGTCATGAATATGCATCCGCCCTTCTCTAAAATAAACGATACGTTTGACTGACCTTCATGCTGATTTACATTAAGATATTGAGCAGTAGAATACGCTAATAGAGTGCCTACTATCCCGTTAGTAGCATAATATAAACTTGTGGATGGTGAAAGTAGAGTCCTAAGACCTGGTTTGCATTAGGATAGTAAGCGGTAGGGTACGGTGGTAGAGTGCATACTATCCCGTTACTAGCATAATGTAAACACTTTGGAATAGTGAAAGTATAGTACCAAAGCTAGTAGTGAGTAGTGTAGAGTGGATAGCACATGTGGGATGGTACACTCGACTCGCCTCTTCTCCACTACAAATTTACCGCATTTACTGCAGTATAGACGAGTAGTCGAGCGCGAAATGTGTATTTACAAGTTTTTCTTTTATTTATGGAGGTTAGTGATTGGTTGTTTTAAACTTGAAACTAAACTCTTCTCTACCAAATCGCTAGCTCTGTGTAAACGGGTCAAACAGCAAATGCTGGTAGAATAGAGGTCTAGAGAAAAAGTAGGTTAGTATACTCTACCGCTTACTATCCTAATGTAAACCAGACCTAAAGATAGTAGCGAGTAGAGTGGATAGCACATGTGGAATAGTACACTCTACTCGCCTCTTCCCTCACGATAAATTGACCGCAATTATTGCAGTAGAGTAGTCGGGCAAGAATCGTGTATTTACAAGTTTTGTTTTTATTTACGGAGATTGTTGGTTGGATGGTTGTTTTAGACTTGAAACTAAACTTTTCTCTACCAAATCGCTAGCTCTGTGTAAACGGGTCAAACAGCAAATGCTGGTAGAATAGAGGTCTAGAGAAAAAGTAGGTTAGTATACTTTACCGTTTACTATTCTTATGTAAACCAGCCCTTACTGTCACTCATACTATTACCGTCACTTGTCGTATACAACTCACAACAATGAATGTGAATTTCAACAGTACTCTTGTTTTTGCTAACAAAAACAGAATCAGAGCACGAACCTCGCAGCTGACGGTATTATTTATTGTTTCACTCATAATAAATCACTCACACGTGTCATCAAACCAGAATCATAGAGCGACAAAATGGCTGATGGCAAGCCCATAAACCACATAAATTGATTATGCATGCGCGGTCTCATCATTATTGTTTAATCGACGATAATTAGTAAACGGACCTTATTTGAAAAACACGCCTCGTATATATATATATATATATATATATGTATATATATATATATATATATGTATATATATATATGTATATATATATATGTATATATATATATGTATATATATATAAATGTATATATATATATGTATATATATATATATGTATATATGTATATATATATATATATGTATATATATATATATATATATATATATATGTATATATGTATATATATATATATATATATATATATATATATTATAAAAGTGAAACAATGATACCGTTTCTGTGAATTTTATTCGTTCTCTGATTTGTTGATATCAGTCACGTGGTCTGTGTTCTGTTTCATGGTGTACAACGAAATAGAGTACACGATATCAATGTAAAATTGATAAGACATTTCTTCAACATATTGTAGTTACTGAAGCTTTAGAATAAAAAGAATAATACACATTTTAACATTTTATTTTGTTAAGTTAATTTTTATAAACTTTTCCTATAAAAATTTTAAAATATTCATTCTACACAGATTATTTCTGTGTATCATTTGTTAATTTCTCTTATATGTTAGGGGAAGAATCAACGTTAGCGAGCGGGGTAGATGATCCACCTAGGGGTGGACCTCCTTGTACATATATATATATATATATATACATACATGTATGTATATATATATATATGTGTGTGTATATATATAACCGTTAAATTTACTTCTAGTTTATAAAAAATATCTACAATTTTTTAAAAACAAATATCATTCACAATACATTTCTATCACTGGGCTGAATTCACTTTTACAAAACATTTTTCCTCCTCACTTCGAACAGTAAAAACATTTATCTAATCAAAAGTTTTATAATTAATGATTATTGATAAATTTCAATTGTTGCTTATTCGCATTTGAACGACAATACCATCAAATTCAGAGCGTTAAGGAATATAAACAAATTTCTTTCTGAAAGATTTGATCAGAAATGTTTTATAGGTGAGAGAAAGATGCAACAAAAACTTATATATATATATATATATATATATATATATATATATATATATATATATATATATCAAGTAGTGAGGAAAGCAATGAGCCGGTCAAATGAGTACCAAATACCAGTATGTCTTGGATTTATAGACTATGAAAAGTCTTTTGACTCTATCATCACATCATCGGTCATATCTGAATTGAAGAATCAGGGTTTAGAGGATACACACATTGAGTTACTATAAAACATCTACAAGAATATAAACTTGACGGTGAATCCACATGAAGAAACAAAAAAGTTGCAAATCGAGAAAGGTGTAAGGTAGGGTGATGCAACTTCTCCGAAATTATTTACTGTCGCCTTTGAAAAAGTATTCATATCGCTCGATTGGGCGGAGAAAGGAATCTAAATAAAAGGCGAAAGATTAAATCATCTACTTTTTTCCGATGATATCGTTATCTTTGTAAATACTCCGGAAGAGCTACAAAACATGTTCTAATTAAATTAAATTAAATGATGCCAGTAAAAAAATGGCCAAAATATGAATCACGCCAAAACTAAAGTATTGTTCAAGGCGTTTATTTGTCCGAAGAAAATTAAAATAAAAGGAACAGAAATAGAAGAAGTTATGAAGTATATCTATCTAGGTCAGCTTATCAATAAAGGTGGATCATTCGTTGAAGAAGTAAATATGAAAATAAAAATGAGTTGGAGCTCATTCGAACGAAACGCTTCGATATTTAAATCAACAATTCCGCTCTGTGTGAAGAAAAAAGTATTCGATCAATGTATACTACTACCAGTCGTTATCTACAGCAGCGAAACATGGGCGCTTAACGCCAAAATCATTCAGACAACAAACAATACAGAGAAGTATGAAAAGATGCATGCTAGGAATAACAAGAAGAGACCGGAAAAGAATAGAATAGAGACAAGAACAGACAGGAATCACAGATGTAATGAAAAGAGTGAAGAGTCTGAAATGGAATTGGGTGCAGGGTATTGCAAGAAGAGAAGACAACCGATGGACAACAGAAATTATTTACTGCTAACCAAGGAATATAAAAAAACCAAGAATGAGACCAATGAACAGGTGGGATAACGAGATTAAAACTTTAATAGGAAACCAGTGGAAAAGAGAGACAATCAATCATACAAAATAGAAAATCATGGAAGAGGTTTCTATCCAGCAATGGATTGAAAGAGGCTAATGATATATATATATATATAAATCATTTAATGTAATTCTTTTTTCATAAATTAATTACTGTCACATCTACCAAACCACAATTTTTTTCTAATGAAAAATGTCTATCATTGATCATCTTTGATTATTTCTTATGTGCATTTCAATAGCGATGGTAACATCTTCAAAGTGCTAAAAAATATCAAACTCATTTCTCTTTTGAAATAGAATGATATATTCTTTTTTATAATTCTCACGTCCTCAATTATTCTGTATAAATATCAACATTGTTGAATGTTTTTAGAATTAATTATAAATTGGTATATTATTAGGCGTGATTTAATTCGATGCCCTTTTTATTGAAAATGAACGTTTATTTACGGAATAAAATGGAATAAATTTCAAACCTCAAAATATCTCTCATCATTTTATATAACATTCGTCCATCTGCCGGTTGACTGAAGAATCCCTTGTTAAAAAAAAGATGGAGGCTTTGACTCAATGAAGTTTTCAATAGATTTTCAGACCTCTTTCACTGTTTTCGTATTTTTAGCATATTTTATGCATTTACAACACCTTACTCCAAGACTAAAGAAATCATTCCCGTGTGTTCGCCAGTATTATTTTTCGACTGAAACCTTGACATATTTGTTGACATTTCGAGATTTTCTCTTAAAAGCTGCTCAAGCTCCTCGTCCTCATATATTTTCCGGTATCTGAGACGCTCTCGATTGAAAATACCAATATCACCACTCTGAAACCTTCGAAACCATATTTTGCACGTTATACGCGCCACAACACCCTGAACAAGACAGTCCCCCGGCTTCGGCAGTATTAAATTTTCAATTGGAATGCGAAAAGTATCCAACGCCTAATATGATGCTCTTTGGACGGCATCGAGCTTACCACTGTTTTGTCAGGTTATCCCAACTGCTTGCCCAAGATTTATAGTGTTTTTAAATATAAAGTTCGGCACTTGAATATCTTAAAACAACGAGGAAATATTTTTATTAAAACTAGACTTGTGATTGATTCAATTTAAAGGCACAGAATTAATTTTTATAACACACACACACACACACATATATATATATATATATATATATATATATATATATATATATATTATAATAATAATAATATTTAGCCACAAAAAAATTAAAGGTTGCTAAAAATAATCTACTACCATATTTATGTAGACATACTAACACATACACACACACCCCTATATATATATATATATATATATATATATATATAATGATTACGTTGCTATATATCTGAAAATAATTACATAGTCATAATGAGTTTAAAAAAATATGTTTATTGTTTCATTCGGCCTTATGACAGGCTTATAATTGAGAAGTGGGCGAGCGCAGTGAACCCGGGGGTTGGTGAACGAAGCCCTCTAGTGTGTATATATGTATGTATATATATATATATATATATATTCTACGAATCATCTAGTAGTTTATAAGTCAAAAAAATGTATTTACATAATATGATTTTTGTACATTTTATATATTTAATTTACACAGTACATATTTTTGTATGCACCGTGTTAATTGAAATGATATTATTTTTTTTCTTTCTCCATGAGTGAATTAATCGCATTGACCAGAGTTTTATCAAATACTTTTGATTCTAATTACCATTTCAAAAAGTCTCTCAAATAGTGTCTATAATGCTGCACGAATTTCTTACATTGATTCGAACGTACTCAATGTTCTATCCATCCATCCACACGCACGCACACGCACACACACAGACGAAACTGCATAGTCCATCTATAAATCTAACGACTCGTAAATCCTGTGAACTAGTCTAGTGAATCGGATGACGATATCCATAGCTGTATATTTTTTATACACATCTCATTCTTCGATTAGGTGTTTTCTTTTTTTTTCTTTTACCTCCGTCAAGCGGACGAATCGTCTATATCTATTTGACGTTAGCGGCAACGAACACATTGAATGTGGAATGATAATAAGATCGGGATAGTATAATTCCAGCTTTTTCATTCGATACGTTGGTCCCGTCCTCTTCCGACGACCGCGGACAATACTCTCGAACGTATCTCCTTGTTCGTCTTTTTTTTTCAACGTTCTGAAAGACTCGACCCGAACCTAGAGGCATCACTTATCTCACAAACGGCTATTTCTAATAATCATTCTTTGAATCGTTGACCACCGGTCATCTGATTTTTTTCAACTAACACCAGCACAATCCGAATAAAGATGTACGCACAAAACATACATACTTGCACACACGTAGACACACATCCATATAATAAAGGTACACGATATATACATATGTATATATATATATATATATATATATATATATATATATATATATGTATATATATATATATATATATAAATGTGTGTGTGTACGTAATAACGTAAAATTAATGACAATTTCATTTAAAAGGCGAGTCTTGTAATAAGAGAATCATAAATAGAAAAATCTGTAAGAATTAAAAATCATTTCCGGCATGTATAAATATTCATATATATAAAATGTGTTTTCAATCGTGTATTGTTTCTGGAAAGATTAAAATTGGATCAAGTTATCACCTAATGGTATATAATTCACAGGCAAAAGAGAAAAGAAGTTGAAAGTAGACAGCTTTTATTTCTGTCGTGCTATCTACATCATACGATAATTAATTAATAACGAATAAAAAAGCATGTCGGTAAAATCTTTTTAAAGCTGAGATACATGCATGTTCTTCTTTAGAAAAAAATAACAGATATTTTTAATTTAATCCTCATACACTAGCTTCAAGAGTTTGAAAATGATTATGTATGTACATATATATATATATATATATATATATATATATATATATACATACATACATACATTTATACATATGTATATGTGTATATAATTTTGAATTCGTTTTCCATTTTTAAATGCCGTGCTCTGTGAAATAAACTTCTCATTATTATCATACTACCATACAGATTCTTGAAAAATTATTAATAAGCCTTAATGAATTTTCGAGTTGTTCCACAAAAGAACTTAATTTCACTAATTTGCTAATCACATATTTAGTAAATGATTTTATTATTTAACTGCTTATTATTTTTTAATTTTATTTTTCATAAGTGAAATAACTGTTCATAACATTTCATTGTATTAATTTATTATCAGAATAAATTACACGACATTTTTGGACAAAAATATAAAATTTGATAAATTCATCTAGTTAGGAGTGTAAAATTAGGCACAACACTTAAGTGTCACCTGAGAGATTTCATTCCGATTACTTTTCTTTTTTTAAAAAAAAGTATATACGACTAAATTTAAATTAAAATAAAAACAGATTCTTCTTTCTTCTATCGTTGATTAATTAGATTGCCGCTCGTTCTATTTTTACTTATTTATTTTTAAATCCCCTCTCACAATTATATGCAATGGTAGTCAATAAAATATACGTCTACATACGTAGATATGTCTATATTTTCCTACTATTTTTTATATTTTCTAATAATAAAGGAATAAATACATCAAATTAATTTTATTAATCTACGTATCACATTATACTTATATATATATATATATATATATATATATATATATATATATATATATATATATATATATATATATATATATAGTAGAATACGATTATAGCGAGCAAAGATATATTAACTTTACGGTTATAGTAAGTCAGTATTCACATCAATTTTGGTTTCTGGATATTTCTATATAAACATTTATTTTTCTGAATAACCCTTTCGACGGTTATATCGGACAAATTTGTTCTCTTCTAAGAACATTATTCTATATCTGATCGATAAAAAACACCATTTTGAGAAGAGTTAGAAGATAACCGCCCTGCTTACCTACAGGTTTCAAATTATCTCCGTCATTATTTTATTTAAGGCTTTGTGTTATTGATCAATACCTGGGATTTTTATTTTTGTTTGTATGTAAAACAAATTGACGATTATATTCAAATAGTTTCTACATAAGGAATCCATATTTTACTTAAATGTTATATTTGTTGTTTACAAATGAATTATTTTCTAACATATTAACACACTATCGAGATTATTTTTTTCATCCCGCAAAGCATGAGATCATTTCTAATCAAAAGAGGTTCAATGAAAGATTATTGATAATGTTTAATTGTTGCTAATATGAATTTTGATCGTGATGCCATTATCATTGAAGAGCTAAGATATAGACTTTTCTTGGATTTTTTTTTGTAGTTTGTGAAAATTATAATTTGTTCACAAATGAATTCTTTTTCACCCATTTCAGAAACTAGAAAAATATTGTCTGATCCAAAAATGTTTAACTCCTTGACATACAAATACGTTACAGATAAAGTCATGGGTTTCTTATACTATTATGAACATTTAAGTCTCTGAGATGCACGCAGATTTAATTCGCTCTAGTGCAGCTGCAAAGCAAAAAAATAATTATATATATATATATATATATATATATATATATATATATATATATATATATAGTGTTAAAGTGTTGAACAATGAAAACGAACTCCGCAACATGTCTGTTTTGATATTTGTACGAAAGTGACAGTGGAATCCAAATGGGCTATTCGAGTGACTGCACATTTTCCTGAACATATACATTTCGCTGGTAAAAAGTAACATCCTGCAGTTTTGTCACGTGTGCTCAAAAATAATATAATATATTCATTTTAAAAATGTTGACGCTGTCACTTCTTAAAATTTTAGAAACGATGAATGAACTCTTGTTTATTAATTTATATTGACATTAGAGACTTGGGTAGGTGTACCAGCCGGTCGTTCTGTTTCGGCGTTTAGAATAAATATAATGTTTTTACTAATCAATGTTTCACTAAAGATCACAAAAGTGTTCGTTAATTAACCAGCGATTATTTTGAATAAAAATCAAGAATTATTAATAATTTATTAAATTAATCGCAGACTATCATTCCCAATGATAGGAACTGTGTAGAACGTTAATAAAATCCTTATGTATTTGAATGAAATATTTGGTATATAAGAGACACAAATTAATTCGATATATTTTTTTATAAAAAATGAATATTTGTGTACAGGGGAAATGAAACACATTTCAACCCAAAAAATATCCTTCATTGTTTTGTATAACTTTGATCCGTCTGTCAAGTAACTGACGAATTCCTTATCGAAAAAAGATGACTGTTTTGGGTCGATGAAGTCGTAAATGCATTTTCGGGGATCTCTTTCAGAATTTTGAAATAGGCATCACCTAGGTGATGCTCGATCGACCGGAACAGATGATAATCTAACGGGGCAGGATTCGGCAAATCGCCGTTTGTGGGAGAACTTCCCATTCAAACGAACAAATAACGTTTTTGGTCCCTTTGGTAAAGCGCGACCGAACGTTGTCGTGCTACAAAATGACTTGCCCCTCATTCCTTTTGGCCAGTGAATGGTCTTTTTATCTCTAATTAGTCACTGGAACGAATGAGGTGCTGTTGATAATACTCTAAATTTATAGTCTGACCAGATTTGATCGATTCATAATATACCAAACTTTTAATGTCCCACCAAATACAAAATAACACTGAACAAACTCTTCATTTATTAGTTATGAATTTTTCTTAATGATTTGAAAATAATGGCGTCGCTATTAAAATGCATATAATCAGCAATTAAATATGATTAATAATCATTTATTGATCGTTTCCGGTAGGTAAAATGTTCATGGGATGAGAGACAAATTAATTTATGATAAGTCGACGTCTTGTCATGAACAAATTCAATAAATTAAATTTATGAATACACTTGACCGAAAATGATTCACCTAAAAGGAATAAATAATTATATACTTTCCTTCATATGCATTTGAAAAAAAGTATGTTCTATGCTGGAAAAAATTTGTTTCGATGAATATTATAAGTGGGATATACCGGAAATTTAAATCGAATATAATCAGTTTATACCGATATGAAGATCAATTTAATATTTTATCAGTCTCGTACACTGTATGTAAGTATTGATTTTTCTCAGTGAAACTTTTCGTAAAACCATACCATATTTCCGTTTCAGTTACACAAAACCGTTCGACTTGATCAATGCTTCTTATTTGATACACCATCTTATACAAAATCTATTCTCAATCCTTATTTCGTTCACGTACTCATTATTTTAGATCGAATTAACATCGAAGTAACATCGTATGTATGTATAGTCTACTTGGCCGTAAATACTGGTTTGTTTTATCTGTAAAATACTTATTTCCTAGAATACAAGTCAGGTATTTCATTTGAATGTAACCACTTTGTATGTATGTATATATATATATATATATATATATACAGTCATGAACATTAAAACAGAGACACTATAAAATTATGGAAAAAAGGTTAATTTTTTAAAAATTAAAACAAGAATTTTTTGCTTTTCATTTTATTTAATTGGATGAACTTTAATGCTATACAAACAACAGATTTCTTAAGTTCTGTTCGATCGAAAAAATAATAAGATGTGCTGAACAAAGAAACAGAGATTTAAATTTCATAAATGATTCATCAATTTCAATTTTGTTGTGTTCGCAATAAATGTAAACAGCTTCAATATTTAATTACTTTATCGTTGTTCTTAACTACACTGCTAAGAACTTATTTTGCAATAGAAGGTAACTGAGAGCACTCTCTTTGAATTATATCCCATTATTCAGTTTTAATTTTCGTATGATGTCTATTGAGAGAATATTCGGTGACTCGACTGATGTTCGATAAGGTTCAAGTCGGGTGATTGTGATGATCGTTCCATTAAATTTCTTGGTCTTTGATCAACTTGTTTCCTATCTTAGATGTATGAATTGAGGTCAAGACTCATTTATGCGCTAAATAATAATAAAAAAACATATTCATTGATATGGTAGCATAGAAATTCTGATCCATATTACTGTCAATCAAGTATACCAATATAACTTCTCACACCGTGCATAGAAAACGATTCCCTGAACCTAAATAATACTTCCTTTTCCATGTTGGAGCATTTTTTTTGTATACTGCGGACTAAATTTTTTAGAAATTTGTTTTCGAACGGTTCATATGCCATCATTTCCAAACAAAATTATTTTTGTTTCATCTGTCCACAACACTTTTTCCATTTTTTACTTAAATCCTAATGTTTTTTTTAAAAAAATTAATACACAATTGCATTCTGTATTTTCTCAATAATAACACAGTTCTTGCAATTCTATCAAATTACATTTTACATGCCTTTTGTGAACATGTTTTAATAATATACTCAATGCAAGTTTCGATTTGACGTTCTTTAATGACTGAAGAGAATCATATTTAAAAGCACCGACAATTTTTCGGTGTTTGTGATCATATTTTTCTGGATCGGCTCAGTTTCTTTTTACTCTTTGGACCTTTAAAAGCTTTTTCGTTCATCTTTTTCGAACGATTCACAGTTTTAATAATTTTCCGAAGTTGATTGTTGTTTCCGAAGTTGTGCACAGTTAAACTAATTTCTCGTTCTTCAGGAGTGTAGTGTTTTCGACGACTCATTTCTTTCTAAATCTCGATATTCTATAGCAATGGAATGAATTGAAGTTAACGAAACTTTAATTAATTAATTCTTACCGATTTGATAAATACGAACTTGTATTTTTTTTACTCTAAATTTCCTGAGGAGAACGTCGTTAAGATAGTCATTGTATCGAGTGTGTATTCGCAATTTTGTGTACCATGATTTGATACTTTTTTAAGTTTTTTTTTCAATTAACATGGAATAAATGTTAATTTTGCATTCATTTTTTATGAAAATTTCAACGTGAGTAGTAATTTGTTTGAAATAAAAAAAATATACAATAAAATTACTATTCTCAAATACATTTAAATAAATGTAATGTTTTTTTATCGGTGTATTCTCAATTGTTGTATGACTGTGTGTGTATTTTTTTCACCATTGTTTTAAATCGTTTGTCAGTATTTTCTTTTAGAATAAACTTCTCCCTTTCCGTAAACCGTAAAAAAAATTTGATAAAACTCTTACATTAGAGAAGATTATTTTGTACCTTCGCACTCGGAACGGGGTTCGAATCGCTATCGAAATGTGCATTAGCATGTAATAAGAATTAAAAATGATAAATAATCAATTATTAAACATTCTTGTGGTTCGGCAGACTAAGAGAAAATTCATTTATGAAAACGGATTTCTTCATGACGAGAGAATTGTACTCGAACATATTTATAGCTTGAAAAAAACGACAATAAAAGAAAAAAAAATAAGGATGATTTTTTTCAATTGAGAGTCAGTCCTCGTTCGTATTAAATACATATGTAATTCATATGATAAATTCGAATAAAACATATCTTTATTCGAGATTATCGTTTAATTCAAGTAATATATAACAATTTTCATCGAGTCTCTTCACAACTTTTAATACAGCATGTTAATGAAACGTTAGAAAAACTATTATAATAGATAAAATAAATATGAATCGTTCGCAATGAACATTAATCATCAGTTGTTAAAGATTCGATAATAATTGTAAACGATGCGCAAAAAAAATAAAAAGAAACGGTAATTATGTGGTAACACAATCCCCGAACAGTAAATGTACTGTGGTAAATTGATAATCTATTTCGAAATGTTAATATGATGAACGGTTGACGGTTGCTTGACAGGAAAGAAATTAAATTTTAACTGAATAACAAGAACAATAATTACTATGATGAGTTAGTGTATACATACATACATACATATACATATATATATATATATATATATATATATATATACATATATATATGTGTGTGTATATGTATGTATATGTGTATGTATATATATATATGTATGTGTATATATATATATATATATGTATATATATATATATATATATATATATAGTGTCGGACAACAGTGAAGCAAATGTATGAGAGGTGTAACAATTATTCAAATATCATCAACCAAGTGGAAATATGAAAAATTTCAGACTGCAATAAATTGAAACACTTAAATTATGTTTGCAAAAGATGTAATACATTTTACTTCATCTCTCTTATTCAATCGTTCCCTCGGCGCCACGCAGCGCGAAACGATTTTTTTCTGTTATTTCACCTTTTATAACGAGGTTTTTATGCTAGCGAACTAAGGTTTGACATTTTTATGAAGTCCAAGTCCAGTCCTAACGGTCCTATATATGAAAATATCTAGTATTATTTGGCCGAAACCGCATACCATTAGTCAAAAGCGGTGTCGTATTTTAAGGGCAAATATTTTTCGGTGCGATCGTGTACATATTCATGGGAACGCCAAAAAGTACAATGTTTCAGGGCTCGCCGATGTACAGATTCATCCCTGAGCCGCTCTCTCCCGCATAGACCACACGACTTAAGTTACTCTTCAAACCACCCACGTATATATATATATATATATATATATATATATATATATATATATATATATATATAATATCTATTCACACACACACACACACACGTATGCACGGTTTGGTAATGCTCGGAGTCTATTGCGGTTATAATTATCTCACTCCGACCTATTATTATTTAATATATGTGACGTTACGGAATATTTAATATTAAAAAATGAGTATATTTACGTGATTATCTATCATATAAGAAAGACCGATGTTGACGCCCAAACAATTTACGATCATTATTGTAAACCTTTCGAAGTCGTCGCTCTTTTTAAGGTTTAAAGTGTGAGAATGGACGGAGAGCAGTTCGTACCCCCTATAAATAATTTCGTTGCGTATATCGGACGGAACGTTTTTATTAAACTGATTTAAGACGCCGTCCTATTAAAATCTATTGAAAAATGTTTAATATATAAATCTGTATTTATATCACGCACGGTCGTTCACACTTTAATTTATTATGAAATTTAAATGGTACGGAAAGTATAACGCTCTCCGTGTGATGAAGTGAATTTAATCCCTTATGTGTATATGTGTGTGTGTGTGTATGTATATATATATATATGTATATATATGTGTATATATATATATATAAGGGACACCGGGACTAAGCGAACCGTTTTTTTTTAAAAAAAAAATCGTTTTTCATTAACAAAATAATTGTGTTTCTAAAAATAAGCTATGCAGTTGCAAAGTACAAACCCTTAGCAACAAAAATGTGTAGGCAGTTTTAATAATTATTTTGTATTTTTCTCGTTACTTAAGAAAAAGTGAAGACGTGCAAAACTTGACATGTTAAAATTTCCGGGACTAAGTGAACCTCTATATCAAAAATTGGTTAAAAATAAATCGTTTTTATCATGAAAAGTATGTCATGCATTTTATTTATCCTTTTTTCCATAGTCTACGTGTGTTGTATGAATTTTTTTTTAGAATTAAGGCATGAAAGAGGTACTTACAATCGGATAACTGTATTTTTTTCCGACGTTCCCACTTCTTGAAAGTCACTTCCGGTGCGGGTTTCGAAACTACTTTCGTAAGAACCCTTTTTTTCCTTCGTTTAGCCCTTTCTTCATATCATCTTTTTTATATATTTACGAGATCAGACAATTAAGTAATGCGACAAAATTCAAAAATCGAGTATATTTAAAAATTAAGGTACATCGCTGCGATCCCCTTCAAAGTAGTCCCCTCCCGCATCTATACACTTATTCCAGCGAGTTTTCCAGTTTTCGTAACAATTCTGGAACACTTCTTGTGGGACCTCTCCGAGTACCCTCGTCACAGATTCTTGGATATCTTCAACGGAGTCAAAATGTCGAACTTTGACGAATTTTTTCATATAGGGGAATAGGAAAAAGTCGCAGGGTGACATGTCCGGTGAATAGGGCGGTTGTGGTAACGTTGCGATGCCTTTAGACGCCAAAAACTGAGAGACACTGAACGCACTGTGACAGGGAGCATTGTCGTGATGCAGAACCCAAGTCTTCGCGATCTCTGGACGCACTCTGAGCACCCTTTTTCGTAATTTTTCGAGCACATTGCGGTAGAATACTTGATTTACGGTTTGTCCAGGTGGTACGAACTCTTTGTGAACCACCCCTTTCGCGCATTCGCGTCGGTTCGCACTTGAATTGGCCTTCCGCTCCGCGCCTCGTCTTTGACGCTCTCACGGCCTTTTTTAAAATCGGCATGCCACCGAAGCACCTGACTACGACTCAGGGCATCACTACCATACACTTTAAGCACTTTTTCATAAGTTTCTGTCGCGGTTTCGCCGAGTTTTGCACAAAATTTTATCGCGCACCGTTGCTCTAAAGTTCTCTGTTCCATTTTCGTGACATGCACTACTCGCGCGTTGTTACAAAACACTAAACAGCTGGCGAAGAAATGATCGTACGAGGGTGGTCAAGGTCTCAATCGAGAGAGTAGGGATCTGCTATTACGGTGGCGGAGTTACAAGTTCGCAGTGTTACCACAGACCGAAAAAAAAATCGGTCGCATTACTTAATTGTCTGACCTCATACAAGTAGGTATATAAGTCAATGATATGTTTTTCTTAATTATTTACCTCGAAACTGAGGTTAACTATCTTAGTATTATCGTTTAAGTGTTAAGCTACTGAAACAAATAATATCGTTGGTAAAAAGGTAAACATGAAATCTCATTTATTGTAATCAAATTATAACAACAGTCAGTTCGTGCAAATTAACAGTGTTGAGTCAATCAGAGATTGTAAAAATACATGTAAATAGTGAAATACTTAACAGAAAATTATATTTTATAACACGTGTTGCCATGTTCAAAAATAGAAGGAATGTTTAAAATTATAGAATGAAATATTATGGAACAGGTTGTACAAAAAAAATTGAACAGAATGCGTCCGAGCAAAAACTTGAACTAGGAGGGTCCTCGGATTAAAAGTCCAATGCTAATGCAATTGAGCTAGCCGTGGTGCGCTTAAACGTTTTTACATAAACAATTTGTACTCATTGAATAATTTTTACCATTTTCAAATAATATGTATATTTTAATTTTTTCATAGATGATTCAGGAAAAGTAAAGAACAAACATGTTAGTACAAAAGCATATGAAATAAAGTAAACTTGAGCAGAACTCTGTCTATAACATTCCAGTTTTTAGTATATTATGTGCGGATATTCTATAAAATAAAACCCTTTTAATTATGTCCATTTACTTTTTATTATCAAAATACAACTTGAATGACGTGTCATTGTGTTTCAAACGTATTTCATTTCTGTTAATTTTCGTTAAGAATCTATTTTCAATTTCAATCAATAAAATAATATTTTATCACTTATATATATATATATATATATATATATATATGTAAGCTTCGTGATTATTCCTTATGTATAATAATACATATCACTTGACATCAATCATAATTAAATCTTCTTCCTCCATCGAATCTAAAACCGTACGCAGCGGCGTTTTTTGCATCAACTAGTGCAGGGTTTCGAAATTTATAGAAACTTCCGTGTCCATGCGCAGCTCTGGACGATCCTCTAGGAAGACCTCTCGGATAAAACGCCTCGAATTTTCCATCAGGTGGTAAAACTGAACTGATGCCAGGATCTTCTGGATCGTATCCGAATGTCGAGGCGATTAACGTTAATACAATACAAATTAAAATTTGCCGCCGAGGAAACATTTCTCTGAAAATTTATATAAAATAATGTACATATATGTGTATATATATATATATATATATATATATATTTATATATATATATATATATATATATATAAGGTTGATGCAAAAATAATTACGGTTTTTATGTATCAAATATAGAGACACATACATCAGTTAAAAATATATTTATTAATCAAAGTAAAGACAATTGGTCTGGACACATTTCTTTCGACGGGGAACAAGTTTGTTTATTCCTGCAAGATAGAATTCTAGAGTCCTCGAATTATCGAATTATTCATCGAAAGCGCTTTGAGCTTATGCTTGATCTTTGAAAACCTTCACTCGTAGAAAATTACTAAACATACTACTACTATAAATGTTTCAAAAAATTATAACGTGTCGGAGACAGATCTTAAGTAAAAGGTGGGTGAGATAAGGTTCCATGACCGAGTTCATTTAATTTTTTCAAAGTCATTTGTGAGACGTGTGGTCGTCGGGCGTTGTCATGAAGAAGAATCGGTCCTCTTCGATTGACTAATGCTGGCCGTAAACGATGCAACTTCTAATATATTTTGTTCAATTTTCTGACAATATTTTTCTGCTGTTATTGTTTCACCAGGGTTTGATAATTTGTAGAGTGAATGATGTTACTTGGCGGCCACCAAACAGTGACTATAATCGTTTTTTCATGAAGCTTCGATTTAAGAAACAGTTTTGATGCTTCGCTACGATTTAACCACCGTGATGAACGTTTCCGATTGTTGCAAAGAATCCACTTTTCATCACATGTGTCAATTCTATCAAGAAGCGGATCATTTTTGTTGCGAAAAAAAGCGCAGAACAGATTCTGTATCGCTGAATTGCTCGATGTTCGTTCAAACAGCACCCGTTTATCTGGATTTTTGCTTTTCTAATTAGGCTCAAATGTCGAACAACTGTTGAATGATCAACAATGAGTTCTTCTGCCACCTCTCGACTTGTTTTATGTGGGTCCGCTTCAATAATTGTTCTTAACTCGTTATTGTCTATAGCTGAAGTACGTCCATGACCTTCCTCATCATAAAATCTTTCGTTTCCATTATGAAATTTTTGGCACCAGCGTTGAGATATACTTTCACTAATTGACTCTTCGCCAAAAACAAATTTTATATTTCGAGCAATTTCTGTTGCTTAACGTCCCAATTAAAATTCATAGAGTAAAATGGCGCGGATTTCCTTTTTTCATAACTAATTTAAGAGGTTATATCCAAGAATTCTAAAGAATGCAAACAATAACCATAAGCTGAAGTCAGTAGTGATGACTTAATTGTTTACAATGATGTATCACATGACTATAACAAATTATAATGATAACTGGAAAAATGGGCGCTAAAAATAAAATGTTAAAAACCGCTATTATTTTTGCACCAACCTTATATATATATATATACACACACTTTATGTTTTACATATAAAATGTATTTTATATGAAGTAATATCAAATTTAATGCCACTTAGATTATATTTCACAATAGTATATTTTATTTTCTTTCAAGCTATGCAAACATTATTAATGAAGTAATAAATTTGTACCAATTAAATAACATATTGTTTCGTGTATGCAAACAAATACATCAGAAAAATATTCATGCCCTGTGTATGAAATCACATTTTCTTTGTTATGACAATCATATAACAAGTTAATTCCTATCACAATATTATGCTTTATCTTGACATTGAAGTGTTATTGCTGTTACCACTCGGTCATTTTCATGTAATATGAGAAAATGAATAAGAAAACTAAGGAAAAGTGGCGGATCAGAGAAATAGTATGATTAAATTGCATACTGGATGGCGAGAGGCGAAAACTCTGCTGAAAATTAGTGAAATATTGTTTGAAAGTCTTATCACTATCTACTCAATTGTTAACAAATACGAAAACATCGGAAATATTGTTAATAGAGTTGTACATGTAGGCCACCGAAATTGCCGTGGAAACATAAGACATATTTAGTACGCCATATAAAATGTAATCCATTCGACAGTGCGACTGGAATTGCAACAGAAGTATTTACGATTGAATTGCAAAGGAGCATTTATAATTTTACATCTTTTCTAATAGTTTGCGTTTCCGATCGAAATGAATGAGAAAGAAAAGATAGAGATATCTTTGAACACAAAAGAGTATCGTCTTTCAACATTCCATTTATGCAGTGGAGCACTCAGGATTTAGTCTTAAGAGGGAAGCGAGTTGTACGGATAAAAAAAATTTCAATGTGAATTCAATGAAATTCATAAGGTGATTACGAAAGTACATTTAAAGAATAAAATCTAGTTCTTTTTTCATTTTACAAAGCTCGAATTACTTCAGTCGTGGTAACATTCATCCCTCTGTGTATATATAGGGGATAGTGTTTTTTTTCCTTTTCCTTTGGGAGGTGCCAGGACTCTTTACCTCTCCTGTGTGCGGCACTGCATTTATGCACACATTTTCAGTGTCCTCGGCAAATACAGGTAGCGCAAACGAACGAACGGGTGTGAATAGCTAATGTTTTTTGTTTGTTTAAATGTATTTTTCTCTTCTTTTCCGAATTTTGTAAATAACGATTGTGGATTTTATTATGGAAAGGTACAAGACAGAACAATGTACCAAAATAATTGAATTTTATTTTGAAAATCAGCGTTCAATTATTTTGATGCAGCTAGCATATCGTCGTTATTTTAATGCTCGAACAGGACTATCGGGAGTCGATGATTAATCGTTCGGTTACACACGTTATCGACAACAAGATGCAGTCAGTAGCCGATCTGGATGCAGAAGACACCGTCAACTCTAACCGAAGGAAATATGCAACGTGTACAGGAGAGTATTGAGCAAAGTTCTGAAACGTCAACAAGGAGACGTTCAACTCTACTTGAAATATCTCGGAGGTCATCGCAAAGGATGTTTCCCACACTAAAAATGTTCAAATACAATGTGCAACTTGTGCTGGAGATAAGCCAATATAATATCAGCATCACCTTGATTATGCAATTCGTTTTCGCCGACAAGTAGAAGAAAATAATGACTGTATTTACAATTTGATTATGAGTGATGATGAACCTCATTTCCACTTAAATGTTTGCATTAACAGAAAAAAACTGTAGAATATGGACTACAGAGAATCCAAACGCAATTCATCACCGACACGATTATACCCACTTAAGTGTGATGTTTGGTGCGGTGTAATGTCCGTAACGATTATAGGCCATTATTTCTTCGAAAATGAAGACGGCGTAACAGGAAAATTACTTCCTGGGCAACCCCACCCCCACTCCAGACATTAACCACTTTGTAAAAAAAGCGGTGATCAACCCCCCGTATAAAAATAAAAAACCTTTAAATAAAATTTCCTCGGCACAGCAAACAATGGCTACAAAAATGAAAACTTGATGGAAGGCGGTGTAAACGTCAAGTGGCGTCTGCTAATTCGGTATTTTTTTCCTGTGCGCCTATCGATTCTGTAATGTACATAAATGTTAGAATGAATGTATTGTCAATATAATTGTATCCATGAGTATTAGGTATTAGTATAATTTTAAATTTGTATCCATATTTTGTTACCAAATAAATTTTTGTTGAAATTTTTGATTATCTCAAATTTATTTTAAAACATTTATGTTTGCAAATGATTTTTCGTATCCATTGTTTGTTGTACCAGGGAAATTTCGTTTAATCCATTAAACGCAGCTACTTAAAATCGTAGGAATGTTCGAAAACGCTTAGCATGGTTTGGTTTTAGGTCCCTTCTAATTAATTTAGCATTAGAAAGAAAAGATTAAAATCTTGATTTTCCATAGTGAGACGTTTTACATACGCAACAGTGTGCGACTATGTTAGCATTATCAAAAACATTTATTTCAAAAATGAACAAAAACCAGTCGGTTTCGAATTTTAAATTCATTCATTTCATTAAAATGCCAATCAAATGCTGTGATAGTTTCTCAATCACTTAGGGTGGAGAAGAACGTTGCACTTTATATATATATATATATATATATATATATATATATATATAATCCATCTGTATTTTGCAATCTACATCTATTCCGCTTTTTCTCTTACTTTCTCAAAAATCGAAAAAATCAGTAATGTAGTTCTATTCCTATTGAAACAATGTGTATGTTATATAAAAAAAGTTTTGAAAAGAATATATACTTTTAGTGAAGAAAAAAATATTCAAAATTAATGTTGCTTGTACGTAACAGTGGCGCTTAATGGGTTAAAGTATTTATTTTTACACGGTAAGTTAATGTCCGGGAATAGTTTACACGACGGTTTCATGTCCAGGTGGTTATCTATGGAGGGTTAATGTCCGGAAGGTTTTGTCCAGGGGGTAACTGTCGTAGAACCTAAGACGGTACTGCTGTAACCATAGATATTGCTCATTACCGTACAATGATAGAAATTTTTTGAGACCAGCTGTTGATGATCGTCTACAGATGTGGTTCCAATCAGATGAAGCGACAGCGCACACAGCACGGCCCGTTATGGAACTTTTACGGGACTATTTTGGCGAACGGATAATTTCAAGAAACAGCGATTTTAATTGATCTGCGCGTTCGCCTGAATATAGCCCTTCTGATTTTTCTTCGAGGCCAACTGAAAGAACGTGTATATGTCAATAAAAACAATCGAATTGATGGAAATGCGTTAGAAAGAGTTCGACTTTGTGAAGCCAAAAGTGGACATCACTTACATGATGTAGTTTTTCGTGTGTAGACAGGGACAACTCCACATCTTTATACCATGTTCTCGGAAATAAAAAAAGAGATGAAAATATTACAAAACAAAACCAATATCAATATATTAAACCCGTTCGTTCTTTTTACGATCGACTCTGTATTCATTCAATAACGAATAATAAAAAATAGAGAGGTGCGACAAATAATAAACGTCAGTTTAAGATTATAATTTTCTAAAATACTTCATTTTTTGTAATTAGTTAAAAAGCAAAACCGTTTCGTACAACAAGATATACTACAAAAAAAACGTACCTACATAGAAAATCGCACACAGAAATTCGAAATGACTCGATTGCATTTTAAAACACACATAACCTCACTTTATATACACGAATAGTGTAAAAAAACTCGTTTATTCACTATCATTATACATGAATTACTTGATTTTGCACTTAAAATATGATCAATCGACAGGAATAAAAAACAGAATAACATTGTTTATATAAATATACATACGCATTTGCATATGTGTATGATTTGTGTACATTTAAATATCAATTTATGCACTTCAACTATATTACTTACTTTATTTATTAAACGGGTACGTATCTAACGGAATTACTTGAAAAATGTATTAAACCACTATTATCAAATCAAACATATTGTTTGTTGTTCGTATAACACTTTCACTAGAAGTGACAGTTTAATGACCATTATGAATATAAAGAAACGTTCATGTTAACTGGTAAAATACGGCGAGCCTTGACTTACTTATTTACTTTCAAATTTACCACGACCGTTTTCATTCTTCGTATGCTGAACAAAACGACGATTTTAGATCCTATCGAACTCATTTCGATGTTAGTGTGACTCGCAAATCATCATCAAAATGGAAAAAAAATACGCATAATTTTAAACATGCAGTACAGTTAATTAGCCAGAATTGTACGTACAATATAACAAGGATGTCATTTATTAACATTACCTCTTTGTATTTTTCGCGCAAATGCACGAAATAACTGCACGAAGTCACTGCGCTACTAAGTGCACAGGACGTTAATAGGTGGCACCGTCCGCGCGTTGTTTATGCGGGAAATATGAATGCTTGAAATTTGAATGTCTGCGCTGGTATATATTCCCGTTCAAAAATATTGATTTTTCATACAATTTTATAATAACTATGTGAAAAAGAATCGATATAGTGTAACAACATCAACTGATGAAGGATATGGTTGTTATCATATATGATGATTGACACCATTAATAAGCGACAGCGTGTACCCGACAATAGTCGGTCTTTAACATAACGGCAAGTAAACAACCGTGCCATTTATTCGTGCCCTGTATTATTTATCTCCGTTTTTAAAATAATGAACATTTTAGTTCACTTAAGATTACGTCTCGTTATTCAAACCCTAATTCCCTGACAAACATTAAAGACAGGACAGCATCGAGCAATGGAGCAATCGCTCGAGACTCCTCGGAATTGTTTCATTATTTGAATGTTTTTTTTTTAATACATAACGAACAACAAAACTTAAATAATATGTAGTGCTGTCGCCGCTGCTAGAAGGGACCTTGTACCTAATTTACAATTAGAGATTTCATCTTCAGTTGTATATTATATGTTACTCATGTTAAATTCATTTGTAAGTATGTATGACATTGTATTAAATAACTGTATTTGATATTTTCATACAGCGCGAAACGTAATAAATTTCTCATTAGTTTATTGATTTTCATTCAATCTGTTTATATTTATATTCGAACACCCGTCGAGTAGTAATCAGCGTTCACCGTTTGAACTTCCTATACTACGAGGGTGGTCCCAGAAATACCCGACCCAACAAAGAAAACACAAAAATTTTTGAAAAACATATATTTATTTTTCAACATAATCTCCTTTCAGCTCTATACACTTTTCCCAGCGATGTTGAATAAGTTCGATACACTTTTTATAATAAGAACTGTCTTGCTCCTCAAAATACTCATTAACTGCCGACATCACTTCTTCATCGTTGGGAAATGTTTGACCACTGAGCCATTTTTTCAAGTTTGGGAACAGAAAATAATCCGAGGGGGCTAAATCTGGCGAATAGGGTGCATGAGGTAGCAATTCAAACTTTAATTCATTAATTTTGGCCATTGCAATAACGTATTTGTGAGCAGGTGCATTGTCTTGATGAAACAACACTTTCTTCTTAGCCAAATGCGTCCGTTTTTGCTTGATTTCTTCGCTCAAACGTTGCAATAAGTTCGCATAATACTCGCCGTTGATAGTTTTTCCTTTTTCAAGATAGTCAATGAAAATTATCCCACGCGCATCCCAAAAAACCGACGCCATGACCTTGCCTGCAGATGAAACAATCTTCGCCTTCTTTGGAGCCGGTTCTCCCTTTTCAGTCCATTGTTTTGATTGTTCTTTTGTCTCTGGTGTGAAGTGATGGACCCATGTTTCATCCATGGTTATGAAACGGCGCAAAAATTCTGCTTTGTTGCTGTGAAACTTCGCTAAACACTCAATTGAAACATCTTCACAACACTGTTTTTGCTCAAGTGTGAGCAAACGCGGCACCCATCTTGCACACAGCTTTCTCATGTCCAAATTTTCAGATAATATGCGATGTACCGCACTTTTTGAAATGCTTACTATGTCTGCTAGTTCGCGCACTTTCAGTCGACGATCATCCAGTACCGCTTTGTGGATTTTCTTCACCATTTCTGGAGTCGTCACCTCATTTGGTCGACCACTGCGATGCTCGTCTTGGTAGCTCGTACGGCCTCGTTTAAACTCTGCTACCCAATATTTCACTGTTGTAAACGAAGGAGCAGACTCACCCAGAGTAGAATCCAGTTCAGCTTTTATATTGGTTGGGCTGAGGCTTTTCAAAAAAAGTATTGTATCATGTAACGATGACCAATTTTCTCCATTTTGACAAATTCACTGAAAACGTTCACTATTGATGGCTGCCAAACAAATACTAAACAACGTGGCGTCCTCAAACTTGAAACATATGCTTTATAGATTGTGTACTTTCTAATACAGTGATATTTTTCAAACAACTACCGCCATCTCTATGTTAGGCCGGGCACTTTTGGGACCACCCTAGTAATTCTTTACGGACAATTCCTTTCGATACGAAAAAAACGATGAGCAATGTCTCGATTCGGATCTTCTGCATGCACACTTTCTTCGATTTTATCTGTTCCGGACTCATCGGTCATTTGTGAGTAGCTCACATTTCTAGCACGATGAAATTTAATTTTCATGAAATCAGGATCAATATCGGTCGCATGTCTCTCCGGTGCTCCATTCTGGCGTTATTTTGATCCTCGGCCAGCGTGTGGGGTTTGATGTGCAGTGCTTTTAGATATGCCTGTGACCTCCTCGATAAGTCTTGAAGACACACAGCGGATCGATCGAATGATTCGAAGCACTTTTTGCACGTTTTCCGAGATACGACTTGTTTTTGACGGGGGTGCAAGTGGAGGATCAGCGATGTCCTCCCTGCTATCATGAAATCAAGCATACCATCTAAAAAAACAGTGAAACTATCCAAACAGTCACCACCGCACATGGTGGTTTTCATCACTTCGCCGGCTATTTTTCTCGGCTCAAAGTAAAATATCTGCTAACCGAAAGATCGTCCTTCGAAAGAAGGACGACGTTTTTCACGAGAATTGTTTTAAAGTGCGCAGTTAAATTTTCTGGTTTATTGAGTGTTAATCAGTATAAGTCCAGTCGAGCAGTTTGACAATTCACTGTTGTAAATGACATTATCAGTGTTTCTGAGCACCGAGACATCCACCGAGGTAACCTGATTCATTCAATATTTCATATAAGTTCTCCAGAAGGTGAACAAACCTTTCACTATTGCACTCATGTACTTGTCGCAATACTGCTAAGAGCACGACAAATCTCTATGTGTAGCAACATATTTCAGCCATGAAATGATTATTCAGTAGCCCTGATCTCTTCCCAATCGAATATCTACCGGATAACATAAAGAGAAAGTAAAAGTCACATCCTGTCATGACAAATGTAGCCTTGCGTGAAAAAGTTGAGCACTTTCGTGCAACAGAGATGTGAAAAACATATAACCTCGCCTCAACATACAACCAAACATAAAACCGTCGGCGTTATCTTAAATACGTTTGTTTTTTAACTGAAATATTATTATTTTTGTTATTTTTTTTTCGTCAGAGTTTATAAATATAATGTAGTTTAATGAATACACAAAAATAGTTTTGTTTCATTTTGCAGCATCCGAAAGTAGAATATTTCATTTGAATAGAGTTGTCGAGAACAAAAATGTGTAAACGTGCCATTATTATGCGTTTGGGCCGGTATGACTAAGAAATTGTTTATTATTTTCATTGATATGTGTATTAAATTGTAATTTTGAGAGTAAAATTAATACTCTAATTCTAAAATGTAAGGCCAGTGTAAACTTAAGACTTTGTTCTTTTTTGATATTTTGCATATCAACATTTTTTGAAAAGAATTTTTTCTTTCCAATTTATTGTATAAGATATTTGTTATTAATCTGTGTTAAATAATAATAATTAAATAAATTTTATATATCAATTTTATAAATACATAATTCACTCTTAACGTATGATAGTACGTTTTTGAGTTCAAGAAGCGTACTATGGCTGAATGACTATTCAAAGACCGCGGTGTCATTCACAAGAAATGCAATGCAACGTTGAGTGTTTTATTATATACCTCACAAAATTCGTTAGTGAATGTTTGGTTGCCGACTTTTTCAAAAAGTGAACAATGTTTTTAAATTGACATGCAAGTATGAATTAAAAATTGACACGAACCAATTTGATTTCATGTTTAAAAATATCTCTTCAAATAATCACTTCCTATGATTATTTTGGACATTTCATATTAAGAGAGAGAGGAGAAGATATATCGGCACATACATATACACCAGTATAAGCATCTATTTCAAGGAAAACGCGATAAAATTATGCAAAGATAACTAATTAATCACGAGGTAAGAGTAAGAAAAATTTGTACATTATTGTCTAGACGAAGCGATACCTTGATCGACGACGCTCGTCTAGTTCTATGTCAGCGTTTCCCACGGACTGTGAAACGCTAGAAACGGCACGAGAGCCACCCAAAACAGCGGCATAAATTCTTCATTCTTTCCTAGAATAATCTGACGACGTGAACGTAACATTTTTCGTGCACTCTCCGATCGGTTACCCGTCATTTCGACCCCCAAATAACCGAGAAAGTCAAACTATGATAACGGTTGGGTTCAAGAGACACTTGTTCGTCCTCCAAGTCATAGACTCGTTTACATAAACGAAACATTTTTCTTGTCTTCTCAAGACATAGCGAGCGTGTTCGTAGGATCGGAGCTCCTGTCACACATCCCCATAGGAGACAACCGAGAATAGTTTCGAAATAACGATTTAAAATAGTGATTTCAAATAGTTTTTACCAGATATAAAAATGAATGAATTTTGATCTGAAAGATAGGCAATGGAGCGCCTTTGCAAACTGTAGAGCTTAAAATAAAATAAAACGGTGTCTCGAATGACCACAAAGCTCATAATTTAAAAAAATCTCACAAACAGAATGCCACAAAACAGGTGATTCTAGACATTCTGTGTGTAAGAGGAAGCAGTTGGACTCGCATATGTTGATTCAATCGATACGTAAGTGTTAATCCGAATTCTAATCGATTCTAACCATTTAATTCTGAATCTTTTTAATTCTAATCGTTCCTTTATCAACCTTAAGTAAATACTTATTTTTGTTAGCGTTTCAATACGAGTTAAAACAATTTGTTCAAAAACACCGTCGACTCACAAACACCTCGTGTCTGCTGCTTCTAATTCCTCGTCAAGATTCCCGTGTCATCCTTGATTCGTTTCACATAACGGCCTGGAAGACCCATACCAAATCCTAAATCCTGCGGAGTACCTATAGGGGACGGACGGGAGGCCGGCCTCCCACCGTCGCCCAGCGCACGTTTCGTCCGAAGACAACGTGGAGACGGTACCCCCGCAGGTCCTGATTTATACCCGAGGCTCTGAATGAAGCTAAGTTTTAGCCACGGTCGGGTACGGGACAAGCCCTTTTATGCACCGCTGGACACGGATCGACAGCGTGCCGGATTCGCGCAGGGTGATCCGATCGGTCAACGAAGGATCGGGCCGGAAAGTGTGAACTACAAAAGAAAACCACGGAGGAAGCTGAACGACCGATGTACAACAGTGCAATGGTGAACCGCAACAAACGCGACGAGATTCAAACGCAGCCCGGCTTGTGACGCCACCAGAAATGAGTCGATCGCATCGCGTCGGTGTTCCGGAACGCCGTTTTCGTGTTGTACGGTCGCCGCACTGCGGCCAGACTGTCAAAGGATTAAAACAGTCCGTGCCGGACGAGGCCAACGGGTGTCCTGAGCTAGTGGACGTTTCTAGAAAACGTCGGAATGCGGGTCGGCCGACACGCGGCCTACCGTCGACCGCCCGCCTCTGAATTCGTCATCGATATTTTCATCCAGCCGATAGACAGACAGGACGATGACCGCATCAACGGCACGAATGCCGGCGCAGGTCACGCTCTGTCGTTCCACCGTCGGGAGTCGCAACGTCTCTTATACGCTAGGCGCTTAGGCGAGACTACTTCAGAAGACGAGTCCCTCCCGAATCGATACGCGACTAAAACCCCTAGAACGAGAACGAAAACGCGGGTACAAAGCTAACATACGACAAATATCCGCGACTCCGAACAGTTCTAATAATCCTTAACTAAACCCCTCGACACCTGCAAAAAATACAGACATACTAAACCTGTGATTGAGTGCGACGCGCTCTTTTATATATCTCTTTCTCTGTACATCTCCATTTCCATTTCGGACAGGAACCATAAAACACTTAATTGAAACGAACCTACTGTATGTTATTTTGTGTCGGACGGTCGTACGTCCGATCTGATAATCAAAAAGCAAACACTCCCGGGTGCCTCCCTCCTGCAGAGCCTCGTTGCGCGCGCGACAGTGCGGGCCACCTGGACAGGAGGTCGAGGACGCACTCGAAGATTCGAACGACACTCAATGTTACTTTTACTACTTTTTGCGCGCACGCATAGACATAGATAAAAAGTCACTCTGTTTCCAACGGACTCAATAGGAAGTTATTTTTTTAGAAACGATAAAGTCGGACGATTCCGAGTCGTTTTATAGACGCGAACGGCAGCGGGTACCGAACCGGCGCCGCGGACCGAACCGAGCCGGCGTGAGAGACGAACGAACGGTACAAGAAGGATTTCAGGATGCGCTGCTGTGAAAATCCTAAGCTAGAAAGAAACCTGAACGGACATTGCGTTCTCCATCACATAACGGATTTACAAACGGCGTGACGTGACAAATCCGACCGATTCGACCGACCCTATTCGTCCTGCACGAACTTATATTTCATACATTCTGAACATCTATTCTTGTACAATATTCACGGAGAACACGCCCTGTTAACATTTCGACTAGGCATCTTAAAGTAGACACAGCTGATGATTTTACCGAGAAACTCGTCGGACTCTTGTGAAGAAGCGACCACGAGTCGCAAAGAACGACACGAATGAAAACGTAAATAATTACTTAATCAGTCGAATTACAGTTGGAACGGAGAGACGATTTCTAGACACGATTATAACTCGACGCTCGACTTTCGAAAATAAATGGGCGAATGAATGGATGAACATATTTATAGAGGTGTGCGAATCACACTTTATCTCGAAACGTTCGTGCATCCCCTGGCGAATGTGCGAAATCCTCGACGAATATCCTACTGGATGTGTGGAGAACACACGAGTAGGATAACACCTTAGAAGGGCTCCTAGCAAGAATCGTAAATTGGTGGGTAAACGCTAAATTAATTTCCTAAAAACTACTCTGGCTGTAATTCGAAACTGTGCCAACAAATTATTTATTTTTTTAAAAAAGCAAATAATTAAACAGAACTGAAATCTAATTTAATCTTCACCAAATACACATTCAAACAATTTAATTCTAAACAAAGACCTGAAACTAATCAGCAAAGAATTGAAAAAGAAACAGCATTATGCGATAATAGTTAAAATTTAAAAGACAATGACACAATGGTCTTAATTGACTACTGCAGAACAAATTGAAATTCAACAGAAGAACAGATAATTTACTATTGGACGAAGCTAGACTCTAATATTGAAATTGTGATCAGTAATAAATTTTTATAACAACATAAACGGTACGTGGGGGCACGTTGTCTTCTCGAAAAAGATCTGAGAATCATAGAAATTGTACGAAATTCAATATTTGTCTAGGTTGAATCAGGAGGAGTTCAATTTGGCTGTGGATATTACTAGCAATTCTTACAAAGTGGAGTGAAAAAACTCTACATTTCTTATTCTAGAATGATAACAAGTAATCATTCCAGGTGCGAATTTACTTAAAAAAACAATTAAAATTTATAAAAATCAAAGAAAAAGTAATGTACTTCAAATCTATACACAAATAATTAAATTCTAGACAAAGACTTGAAACTAATCAGCAATGGAATCAAACACTACTGCAAGATGTCTATTAAAACATTCTACGACATTCAAAGCAAAAATAATAAACCTTAAAGTTATCTCCAAAAAACAATCATTACGACTGAAAACTCTAAAGTTATTTACAAAAAATAAAAAATCAAACATGCCAAAGTGAATATAATCTACAAAACTAAATCAGGAATTAACAATCGGTACAGGGAGGACGATTGTGTTTCGACGAAACTGAAAATCATATAATTAAAAAAACAAGAACACTTAAAGCTCTATTCACTGAATACCCTGTTTTAATCAGAGTGTCTGTTGGAGAATTTCCAGAAAAAATTTGTTTTTTAAATAAAATACTAATTTGTTATCGAAAAAAAACAAGGAACTTATTCGACTTCAACACAAGCTACGTCGAACATCCATTAACATTTGAAACTCAAAATTGACAACGAAACAAAACTGCACTGCAAATTCAATCAAAGATTTTAATATCGAAAAGAGGATCACTTAACCGTCTCGAGTTCAACTCTACTCTTATACACTGAAGAAGACATATCGAAGACTCATAGTCATAGCAGCAGCAGCCATCGTTCCCTCGATGATTCGGAACCGAGATCTGGATACGGGAGCCAGATCTGCGCTATTTCTGAACGAAACAAGGAACCGACATCCGCTGCCGAGGCGGAAAACAACGAAGACAAACGCGACACCGACCGAAAACGCGACGAAATACACACACACATACGAATCGTCTCACCCACATAGCAGCTCCTTTTAGTCGCCTCGTAGGACAAGCAGGAATACTGCGGCCGAATTCTGATCCCCGACCGCAGGGATGCATCTTCGAAGTCGCTCAGTCGACAGTTCAGCCCCACGTCCGGATGGAATCGAACGGTGGTATTGATCGAATTTTGATCTGGTTCGTTAACGTCGATCTTTGTGAACGGCGATGGTTGTCTGAAACACGAGTGATATCGTTTA
>CM068319.1:652289-707289 GCA_034766995.1 Acanthacorydalis orientalis | reverse complement strand
GTGTTGATAACGTGAATTGACCTCAATTTCAAAAGAGTGATACCCTATTATATACTGAACAAATATGTATACTCAGATTTGCTCAAAAAAGAATTTCTTATCTTCTTCGATGGCATTAAATCTCAAATCGAGCATTGACCTCCCCAAATTTCTGCCAACAGACATCTCTCTCTGCCTGGTAGTCCTTCTCCAGTTCCTCACCCTAAACAGGTCCACTTCATCTTTCTCTTCATTTCCTTTCCAACGGAGCCTTCGTTTATCCACAGGTTTTCTTCCGCCTCGTTGTCTATCGAATACCCTTTTTGGTACTCTTGAGTCTCACATCCGCCCTGTGTAACGTGTCTATTGCAAAGGAAGCATTTTTATAAAGATGGATAGTGTTGGTTCCTTGTACACTTTATATAATTCGAAGTCGTAGCGTATTCTCCATGTACCTTCATCGTTTACTGGCCCAAATTTCCTTCTTTACATTCTTTTTTAGACGGTGTCTAACGTTTCTGCAGTCTTAGCAGACATGATTCACACTTCACTTCCATAAGATATGACAGCAATGATGAGGGTTTTATACAGACGAGTTTTGGTTTTCCTATGCACATTTTGGGATTTAATTATGGACAAGAGCACAAAATATGTTCTATTTGCTGCTGCTATACGTTTTTGAACTTCTTAAATAAGAAACAGTGTTGTTATTTTCTTGTCTACTGTCCATCATACCAGTGAAGACTATATAAAAAATGAAAATAAATCTGTAATAAATCTCTATTGTAATGCGATCCCCCTGATCAAATGGTGCATGAATATAAAGTTCGACGCAAAATAAAAAGATGATGAATAGCATTTTCTTAATATATTAATGTTGTTGTTAGGGTTGCATCCCTAATTATATGGAAAAATTGATATCCCACTTGGAATCAACGATGGAAATATGCTAAAAGAAAAATCTTTTTACAAGAAATAGCAACTCAATTGGTATATCCACATGTACAGAGACGAGGAAAGAAAGGATTAACTTAGTAACACATTGAAGCGATGAAGGATGTTGCAGGTTCAAGTGAGCAACAAACTTCAGTTCAATCAACAGATGAATCAGTGGTGAAAAGAAAAAAGCGATCTGATATTTGTCCGTCTAAAATTTCTAGAAACTCAAAACCGTGTTGTGATGTGTGTAATCTAAACGTCTGTTCTGAACATTCAGCTAAGAAAATAATTTGTGTAAATTGTACTCCCCGACGATTAATAATATTCATGACTTGCAAAATGTAGATACAATACATTTCTATCTCTTTATTTTCTTCATTGTTAATATTCTTCATATAATGTTCAGGATTTCGAGTGATGTGTCGATTGGACACTGCTGGTTAGTTACGGTACAAAAGCATTGTGGGTCGTTAAGGGTTAAAATGTCCAATATGTTGGAGTCTATAGATAAAAGTACTATCTATTACGTCGTAGTCGTATTTTTGAAATCAACTTCAATTTAAAGACATAGTGGAGCCCACACCTTCAAATTGAAGTAAATATACGCCGATTGTTCATGACGACATTTTAAGAAATCGCGATAGACGTGATCGTTTTCGTGGAAATTTCAAAATTTATACTTTCATAAGATACACTCTTTCAAATAGTTTGTTCTTTTGAAAGTTCAATCTTTGAAGATGCTGTTCCGCGACTGAAAAATCAAACATAATTTTTCATCGATTATTCGATAAAGTGATTTAACTTATTTACACTTATGTGTTTTCTACGGACCGTAAATCGAAAACGATAAATTAGCAGAAGTGAGAACTAGTTCTGGTCGTTTTGAATTATTATGACGTAATTGTCGGTTATGCGACACGGACTATACGAGCGGGGAAATCACCGGACGGTCCGGCGCGGACTCATGCAAGGCGCCCGCGCCGGCGCGCGCCTCGCCCCTGAAAACGTATAAGAATAGTCTATGTCAGAGAACGGGACGATTGCGTGCGTACTAATAGATTCTTGAAATTTACGTTCTCCTTTCAACGACCGTGTTTTAAATCATAGATGAAGACCTAACATTAGAACCGCAGCGATATGTGCTTCCCGTAGAACCGCGGATCGGTCAGTTAATGATCCTCTTTACTCTTTTGTGATTATCGGATTGGTGGAGAAAATGGTAACTTAATAATACACTGTTATAAATACTACATTATTATGATTTTAAGTGCTACAGACATTTTTGGTGTGCTTTGGTTTGCACTGGCACAAAAATAGCAACAGGAATTAAAATAAAATTAGAGTGCTACATTATTGAGCGTCGTCACATAATGAGCATACATAATATTCATTAGAAGTCCATTGATGCTAACAGTTTTTTTACAGGCGAATTATGTTTCGAGCTTGTCGTAACAGCTTTTTAAAAACTGATTTCAACTCGAGGATACGAGTCCCAACAACTGCTCACACAGATTTATGTTTAAGACTGACTTTTATTAATTTTGTTACCACTTATATACAATTCATTTGGTGAGTCGACACGTTTGTACTTAGTGTCGTTACAAATCTCACAAGTATATAATTACAATTAATTATTAAGACAATACTAATTATCGGAGGAGGAATGTTGTCTGCATCCTGAGGGTGTCGTATAACTGGCGTGGCATTTCATAAATGATTTATTTCTCACGCGGGACGACTTTACCTGACAACGTGTCCGCTTGTCTTGTCGCTCAGAGATTTTATCCGGGATTAGGGCGCGGCATAGTGCTATTGTCTTCGCCGCTTATCTTCCCCAGCTGGAGAATGAAGTTTTCCTCGTTATTTTTTTCTCAATCAGAGCATTGTACAACACCCAGGCCTTTATTGCTGCCAAATCGAGCAAGTTATAGAAAGTGTAAACCGGCCAACGTCTGCACGGGTCTTTTACTGAGTATTTTCGAGCCATTTGATCCACCACGTCAACAATATATTTAGAGCTGTTATAAAATGATATCTGAGTTCTTGTTTCCACCATTGCCGATTTGCTGCATACTACTAGAATAAGGACATTTTTGTTGCTCTCGCCCCGATAAACAGTCAAAGAGAATTTATCTTTGTTTAGAAACACTGTGCTGTACAAATTCTCTTTCGGATGTTTTACTCAAACTGGTACTTTGCGGCGAGCTTTGTTCATGGTATCGGCAAGACTCGTGCGCTCTGCTGTCAAATTTTCGTAGAGAGACAAAGACTTGAGGAAGTTGTCACCCGTGACATTTCTGTACTTGTTCATATACGAATCCAGCAACATTTTTTTACGACAAAGTCACCGAGGCGCTCGTCGTTCGGCCTGGTGTCGTCTCATCCTAGGTATGGAAATGCATTCGCGATATATTTGGATTCTTTGTCTACAGCCATCCAATACTTCTGTCCGTATTTGTCTAGCTTCGAGCTCATGAATTGGGTGAATCTGTAACGGCATGTAGAAGGGAAAAGCTGCTCGTCGATTGTTAAAAATATCGCCCATGTATATAACAAGCATTGTGCGTTTACAGTAAACTCATACCAAATTCTCGACACCATTACAAACTCGTACTCTTTCAGTTTTTCTGATCTCGTAGACCTAATGTCGAATCTCGAAAATCGCATTATTTCTCTGAATTGAACGATACTGTGTCGTTCAATTGTCATAAAAACACGTTCAGACACGAGTCAACTGATCTGAACACATCGTCACACAGCGTTGGGTCTAAATTGACCCAATCGCAGTTCAACGTAAATGTGGATTTTCACGAGCGGGAGAGGGTTGTCGCTATAAAAAACGAAATTTACTTGATTATGATCATTATTTATGAAAAATCGCAAAAATCTAAAGCTCGTGGTGCAAACCTAAATTAGCTGGAAAAGAAAGAGCGAGCAGATTGGTCAAAAATGGCACAGCCTCGGTTCTAGTGTTAATCGATTAAACAACAGAATTATTCGATCATTGTTGTGAAAAAGAATCTCACAAGGCGTAATCAGACACACATATCTGAAATTCTGATTGGTTCTGCAAAAAGGGATCTCGTTTAACTTCCTGTAATTATATTTTACAATAACTTTAATTAGTTTTTAGAGTTCCCGCTAATTATGAAAAAAATCATACTAATTAAGAACGCGGATCGAACCGTGATTGTAATTAGACAATTCTGATGGTACTGTTATGCTCAGAGTGTGATAAGTTAAGATAATCAGGGAAAATATTGAAGAAAATGTGTCTCGGTATACGATAATAGATAGGCTTAATTACTTTAAGGAGCTCGCTAATTTGGAAAATATGTATTATTTAAAGACGAAGATAGCGCTACTACTGTAATTAGGTTATTCCGACTGCTCTGTTATAATCAGACGATGATGGAAGACTTTTAGGACTTTAATGGGGAGTTTTGTCTCATCTTCCTTGCTCGCCAGATATTTTCGCAGCCGACCACCACTTATTTCTAAGCGTTCAGAATTTTTTATCAACAAAAAAATTAATCAGCAAGAGTTAAGTCGAAATAGTAGTTTACATATTTTTCGCATCGAAACTAATCTTTTACACGAATGGAATTAAAAAAAGTGCTGAAAATATGGAAACACGTTGTAGATAATGAAGCAAAATTTATCAGCGACTAAATCAATAAACTGTTGATCGATATAAATTTAAAATTCCCAAAAATAACTGAGATTTTATAGTTTGACCTGATTTTCAATTCAAAATATATATGAGATATTAAATAGTGAAAGATACGATACTGAATGACCCAGAACTAGCCACCAGCACTTTTATTTGTGGACGAATCAGAAAATAGCGTGTTGTCTCTCAAAATAATCAAGTATTACATATCCTTTTGCTGTTTGTTTTCTAGCTACATTCACTGTGAAATTAGAAATGTAATCAAATTTATAATGTATATTTATTCAAATTAATCGTACATTTTTTTTCTATTCGCACACATTTCTCTAGTATATAAATTGCAAAATTTTTATTGTTCTATTCGTCTGTCGTTCACTCCGATTGTACAATTATAAAATATATTTAGCGATCGAATCGAATGTACATCTCACCGATCATAATGGCGTTGACTCTCTTCTCGAATAGACATCATTTCAGTCGAAATCACAATTTCTCGCTTCAATTATATTTATTCAGAAGCGATTCTATTTGAGATACTAACGGAGACATGTCGTAAAAGTAAAATCGTTTGTATTTACAGAAAAAGAAATTGAATATGTATTGGAGGAAGTATCTGTCACCACCGTCGGTTGGATATTTTATTGCCAGAGCCATTCCTCTCAGTTTGTCATTCCAATATTCGTTACTGGAACAGATCATCTGTTTTTCGTCTAAAAAAAATAAACACAATCAGTAAAATTGTTGCGTTTCGATGCACTGTTTACATTTTCATGCACGTATATAAGAATATTATTATTGTTGATGTAAACGTATGGTAAAGACACAAAACGTAAGGCCTTTTCATATGAATTTTAATTATCACACGTTATTTACTGAATTTTGATTATAGAATATTTATATATATATATATATATATATATATAAGGTTGGTGTAAAAATAATTACGTTTTTTATTATGTTAAATTTGGCGCCGATCTTTAATGATGGTGAATAAATAGAGAGGTTTGATCATCATTATCATATTTAACGATTATCAAAATTTCTACAAGTAAATATAATCAAATCATAGTGTTTCATTAACCAACAATAGTTAACTGTTCAAGTCGAATGAATACATTTGAAATGCAACACATTCAAATAATGTTAGGAATCTGATCGATTGTAAATTTATATAGATTTGACAAGTATAAAATACTTAATCGTTATCAACATTTCTAGATCTGAATGTAATCAAGCCAACGGCTACAATTTGGTTAACTGGACTTAATTATTAGGTTGGTGCAAAAATAATTACGGTTTTTATCATTTTAAGCCTGACGCCAATTTTTCTAGTTACAGTTATCTTTTGTTATAGTCATGTGATACATGATTGTGAACAATAAAATTAGGACTACCGATTTCAGTTTGTGTCTATCGTTTTCAATCTTTAGTATCGTTGGATATAACCACTTAAATTAGTCACGGAAAGAAGTCGATTCGCGCGATTTTGTTGTATGAGTTTAAATTGAGACGTAAAGTAACAGAAACTGCTCGAAATATCAAATTTGTTTTTGGCGAAGAGTCGACTAGTGAACGTACGGCTCAACACTGGTTCCAAAAATTTCATAACTGAAACGAAAGCCTTGAAGCGGACCCGCGTAATACATCTCAAGGGATGGCCGAAGTACTCAATGTTGATCATTCAACAGCCGTTCGACATTTGAGCCTGATTGGAAAAACGAAAAAGCTGTACAAATGGGTGCCGTGTGGACTAAACGAACATTAAGCGATTCGGCGACAAGAAGTCTGCTCTGCACTTCTTTTATGTAACAAAAAATGATCCCTTTTTTGATCGGATCGTCGCATGTGATGAAAAGTGAATTCTCTAGAATAATCTAAAACGTTCATCACAGCGGCTAGACCCAGCAGGAGCATCTAAACTGTTTCCCAAAACGAAATATCCTCGAAAAAAGATTACGGTCACTGTCTGGTGATCGGCAAGTGGCGCATCATTCACTACTTCTTAGATCCTAGTGAAACAATAACAGCGGGAAAATATTGTCACGAAATTGGGAAAATGCACGAGAAGTTGTTTCGGTTACGGTCAGCGTTAGTCAATCGATGGGGACCAATTCTTCTTTGACATTCGAGTAATTTCCAGCAAGAGAAGGTTTTCAAAGATCAAGCATCAAGTCGAAGCGCTTTAGATGAATTCGTTATTTCCACGACTCCTGAATGTTATCTTGTAGGAAGAAAAACAAACTTGTTTCACGTTGTGAGACATGTGTGCATACCAACGGTCCTCATTTCTATTAATTAATATGATTTTTAACTGACTTTTATACTCGACACGTAAGAACCGCAATTATTTTTGCACCAATCTAATATACATATATGTGCGTGGGTGTATTCGAAAAGTGCCATTGCCGCATTTGCTTGGATATTTTATATCGAATGTTTATCGAAAGGATTTCAAGTGCGAGTCAAAATTGACGATAAAAACAAAAAAAAATAAGCTAAAGTAAGTACAGTTCAGACCAGGTCATATCTGGTCAAGACTAGTGAGGCTAGGACTGTATTGTGTATCTTTACACTAGAAATACGACATAACGACTGTAACTGATCGACGCACGTCGTATTTTCCTAGAAATCCGATCTTCAAGTATCGCTGTGCCTGACGACCTGTGTCACACAGCATTGTGACGATTTGTGTCACAACGTTCCGAAAAGTTTGTGCAAAGTGTTTTGTTGACGTACAATGGTGAATTTTTATTAAATCGAAGCGACACCTCTTAAAATTCCACTCTTTCGAGTAGAGTGTCATTGGTTCGGTTATCGATTTAAAGTCGAGCTACTCCTGTAACGATATACGAATAAATGCAGACGGGAACTATTCCAATGGAAGAGATCTGTTTCGCGGCGATCTCCTTATATTTCTTGAAAGAATATCTTTTTGGAGAGTAGTAGGATGAGACTGCATTGAAACAGACTTTTCCTACATAAATATATTTCAATCGTGAAAACAGACATTTCCAAAATCGGTATCTGATGAGGTCAGGCATAATGGAACCGATCGCAGTGGTAGTAAATGCGAATATTGATTCGAAGAAACATAACAGGAAAATTAATACTTTTTTATTACGAGCTGAGCGAGTCATGAGTCATGACAGTCACGTCACAACTCGTTCTAAAAACGTACATTTGACAATTATTGAAGTGAAACGTTTATAGCGAGGGTAAACCAGTTCGCACACGTCACGAAATCTGTACTGCCTCAACGCGACACGAAGTCTTAGTCGTGGCGTGGGGGCTACGGAAGTGGTGGGTCATAGTCGAGTTTTCTGTGCCATCAACGAGTACTGTATCGGCGGATAATATTTTAACGCCTAATGCACGCCGAGTGAGGAGACACCGCGAAAGGAAAAGAGGAGAAAACCTCCCGAAATACCCAAAAGTGCAGCGCGACGCGCGCGGGAGTATCAACGACGTAAGAAAGCTTGAAGTTCTCCGTCAGGATTTATCGCCGAAACAGCTGTTGACAGTGGCGGCGCTCAATATGTAGATTTAAACAATTATGAACGATTCTCAGTGCCAGGAACTAGCAATCAGCGATCATGAAAATGCTCATAATGAATTTAGAAAAATATTATTTTCATTATAGAGAAAATAGTTCTTTTTTTAAAAATTAATAACAATACCTTACTCTTATACCCACTTATAACCGATCGCACAGAAGCTTCACTTGTACCGCGTGGCTTTCCACGCACACAGTTATTTTTTTGTGAACGATTAATAATGTCGTACAGTCTACTACTGTCGGTTCTAAAACGTCGTCACGTGTCATTCCGTAAGGAACGGAACGAATGAGTATCAAAAGATACGAAATTTATGAAAAATACTATGAACGAATAATAATATCATAACTGGAAGTGTTCGAATCTGTTCAAGATACCGATTGAAACATAACATGCGGCACAGTTTCGATTCAAAAAAAAACCCTTCTCTGTATACCAGAGAGCGATGATTAATTTTCTAATGTCTCGTTCAATTCTCGGACGTCCAGAGGACGACATCCGCAAAGAATTCACTTGCGTGACCTTCTATTAATTTTCCTTACGATTAGAATATGTCTTAACGGTTTATTCATATAGAAAAGTTTATTTACGTAAAACGATTATTCGGTCGAAGCTAGCATTTATAACTCTTGAAAAATGAGTCAAATATAGTAGATTCGTTCTGGAACTATTTCCATTCCCGTTCATAATGTCTCCGTACGGTACCTAAAAAAACAACAACAAACGTTTAATGTCAACTCGATAGTTACAGTTTAATACAGAAGACAGTGATTAGTATAAAATAATACCAGTCGTGTGATTTTTTTTAAAAAATGTCACAAATTAAAAACACTGAGCACGAATAGAGTTTTCTGTATTTTTCTTGTAATTTTTTCTCTTAGTCCAACGGATCTGGCTAAAATTCGGGCCTATCCTTGCATCTGAATGGATAATCTAATCCTGGTTAATGGGATGATGGGAGGAGGGGATATTATCTAGAGTACAATTACACTTTTGTGAACTGTCAGGCATTACGCTGTCGCGGCCAGCGCGAGAAAAATGTTAAATTCCGGGTTTTAAAATATCTTGTTTCCCGTTGTATCTACAAAAGAAATTAAAAAACTAGTTTTTACGAAATTTAGTTCTCTATAACTTTTGTTCTGATACTTTTCTGCGTACGATGAACATTTATTTATTTATTGCAAAATAGCCGGTAAAAAAGTTTTTTTGCAAGTTTTCTACATTTCAAAAAGTTTTTTTGCAAGTTTTCTACATCACAAAAAGTTTTTTTGCAAGTTTTCTACATCACAAAAATCACAGTTCCGCGCAAACGGTACACATGGCCTTTTGCAACGGCGTAAAACAATAAATAATCGTCGCACAAAAAAGTTTAGTATGAGAGTTGTAGACTTTTTCATGCTATATAACTTTGTTAATGACTTCCTATCACATTAAACGAACGGAAGATGAGGAAAATGCAAAAAACTTTTTACCAGTTTTTTTTACAATAAATGAAAAAATATTCTTCGCACAAAAAAGAGTATGAGAAGCAAACTTGTAGAGAACTAAATTCTCTACAAGATGTTTTTTTTTAATTTCTTTTGGAGCTACGGCAGGAAGCACGAGATATTTTAAAAAAATTAACCCGAATTTGACCCTCTTTGGCCGCGACAGCGTAAGGTCTGACAGTTCACAAAAGTGTAATTGTACACTAGACAACATCTCCGCCGCCATCCCGCAACCAGGATTAGATTGTCGATTCTGATGCAATATTCTAGATCCACTGGACTAGGAGTACACGTGCATTTCTTTCAAAGCGTAATCATTTAATGTGAGATTACATGACTCATCTCGTATGAGATGGTCAGTGTATTTGAGTTCTTTTGAAATATGCGTTACGAACACGTTAATTCAGAGGAACTCAACAAGAACTGTTAAATGAATTGAGTTTCAGGTAAACGTTTGATACAATGAAAATTACCAATTACCATTCCAGAAAGAGCAGATTGAGTTTGCGTACTAGATGTTAACTTCAACGTATCCCAACAAATCGGGAGGACGTGTTCTGAGATTACTATCTCTTTCGCTAGAATAAAAATTGCGATTTTTGAAACATTTCCTATTTCCACTATGTCATCGACCTGAAAACAAAAAAAAAAAAAAACTGAATCGAAATAACGGTTAAATGATAGCAGGCGTTGTAAGATTAAAAATAAATAGCATTGAATCAGTTAGAGTGGGTGAACAATTTTTCATTGACTGTCGTGAAAACGAACTGTTCCCGAATTTCATTAGCTCGCTCTTTAGTAATAACCTCATATCTGGAAACTATAAAGAGCATTAATCTTTGCGAGACCGAACATCGGTCAAATTAAACCAACTACACAATAAATTTCGTAAATTATTGTTTTTTCCTGTTATTTATTTTCTCGTCCCGTTCAAGATAAACTGATCGATACTTTTTTGCAAGTATTTTTTTTATTTATATACAAGTATTTTATGCATTATGAAGTTCTTTCACACTGTATCATATATTCAATGTAAAGAGATACTGAAAACGACAGAAAAATATACGACCATTTAACACTTTCACATAATATGAGACGAATAAGAACCGTAATTTAGAAGTGCCATCAAAATTCACTCCACTGCGTGTCGAACCGTATCACTGTCAACGGTAACCGAACGAGCGGAAAATAAAACGAATTGCGTATTTCAGTCCTTGTGAGTTTCAGTTCTGAAATAATCGGGACTGTCGACGAGTGAGGAGATTTCAATCGCATATAATATTGCTTTAATTTAGCGTAATTCATTGATGACTTACAGCGATTTCTTGTAAATGGTTATTCAGACTGCTGTTCAGATTATAATTGCCAACCCTGACTGCAAAGACGGTCGAATTGACTTCTTTTTTGTTTAAGCGCTCCTTCCAAAATATAACTGAAACATTAATAAATGTACAAAAATAAACACACACGGCCGTGCGCACGCCGATACCAAAGAATACGCACATCAATTGACATAAACATTCGCCGAATAACATACTCCTACATAATATTCATAAAAGACATGTATACGATTCAAATGGAGTTCGTGTATTTATTCAACAATGTCTTCGCTCGTTAATTATTGAATTACCAAACAAAGAAATTAGTGTGTGTAATATCTGTTCCTCTCTAAATCAAAATACTTCCGTATTTACTGTCCACGAGAGTATACTCGCCAGTTATACGATACACAAATAAAAATATTAAATTGCGAAGAAAATAATATGCGACAATCGGCGCTGTAAGAAGGGCAAGCGGGTGATATACCCGATTCGAGTGCGATTTGAGATGATTTCAGACACGCTAGAGGCAAAAGAAAAAGACAACAAGCAAGTAATCGAAACGAAACGGGCCGTAATTTTATATTCTTAACTCTGACATAAAACGGGGATCTGGTGGAAAATCCGCAATGTCATTTGTGTCTTTAGTTATCCGCGAAAAAAGCTCACCTTTTCTCATCCAATGTATATTATCGTATCGGAGGGTGGGGTCGTCGCACACGCCGAAGAGTGTACAGAGTATGCGCTTACGAAAACTCTGACTCGGCATCTTATCTGCCCGTCACTGAACAGAATGAGATGTATGTCAGAGAGTGGAAGTGGACGATTTACGGATTGTCGACGGAATAGCATGGTATCCTATTCATTTAGATACAAAGGAATATAGTCTTAGAGAGAGTGTTATGGATCCAAGTTTGAAACAGCATTTCAACATCGTATTTTATTCGCACTTTAACGAGACGACGATTCGAAATATATAATGACAATTGTAAAAAAAAATCATTTCAACGAGCTACTTCATCGATACATCAACAGAATCGTTGTGCAGCTAAAAAAGTTTAGGAACTGATCAGATATTACACAACCACGCGCACGCACAGACAGAAACGCAGGTGCGTGCTTCTTCGTCTGTTTGTGGATGTGAGAGAAGCGAACCGAACTCGAAATTGTCTCCCGGTATACAATCGTTCGGTATCGGCGGTGGCGGGCATCGATCTGTCTGAAATACTCACACGTTAATACAGCCCTCGATGAAATAATCGAGCCACCGCTAAGACGTCGCTCGTGACCATTATTAATTGCATAGATATCAGCGCGCCAAGGGAACTTGTCCGCTTTGACAGTGAAATTCGTCGAGATCGATGAATCGAAACGTGTCGGGTCGAGTTGGCTGACACCGCATCCTGAAATAATAACAATAAAAAAAAAACGTTCGTACAATTTAAGGAAACAGTTGAGCGGCCAACGATTAAAAACAATTCGGCCGACAAAATCGAGCTACGCTCTCGATCAGTGGCCTGAGCCTGAATGCGCATCTACGAGTCTGACTCGTCGAGTGGTGGTGCCTATGTCGCGCTCGTTCTTTTATCCACGAGCGTGTTCAGATTATTAGACTGACGAATAGTTTTTATATGTTTTAATGTTGAGCGGTAAAGAGAACAACGTAAAATGAAACAATAGCCCATTGTTTCAGCTGGTTATTTGTTCTCGATCGCTCCTTACAATTGCACGTTTGCAGAAAAGCGGTGGGTGACTGTTTTTTTCACAGTTTGGTAACACTTGTCACTTTTTTCAAATTTTGTTAGTTTATGCATGCAGTGGGCGTGCTTTAAGGTTCAATTAATAGTGATATTTTTAATTTCTGAGGCAAACTTTTCGTTTCATGTATTTAGATACTTGAGAGGGCGTGAACTTGAATATCTTTTTATTAAGAAAAAAATATACTGCGATTGTGCAAAAGAAGCGAGAGTATGGATAAGACATCTCATCAAAGAAATGTTTCTGTTTGTGACAGCATACATCGATGAGAACCGTCACACACACCCAGGGAATTGGTAACAGAATGACAATGTAAAAAACAGTTGGTACTCGTACGATCAAAATTTCAATACACGGGAACGGTGAATATAACCAGAACAGAGCAGAAAAATAGCGATCAGAACAATGAGAAAACCAATGAGTGTCGCGACAATAAATCGAAAACTGACATCTAACGGTCTGAGCCATCGGATGAAAGGTTTTGGTGTCGAAGCGTACACGCTGTGACAGTGAGGAGGTGGTTATTTGGATCTGGTTTCGTTAGGATTGTCGAAAAAAAGATATTATAATTTATCGAAAACAGCGCTGGTTATTCAGCCTCTCCGCCCTCATTCTCTTATTCTTTTATCTGAACAACTGCATTTCTAATTTACCTGTTGCCATCAAAACTATATAATATGCACGTTTCATACCTATGCAATATGGTTTTCCTTTCGGATAAGACCAAGTGCCGTTAGCACAAACTATCTCTTTCGTGCCATACAAGTCGAACCAAGCATCGCAGATGTATTTTATTCTCGTTCCTTCCAGCACAATATCACCTGGATGGTAATTAAAGTCGATTGTTTTAACATGAGCACCGGCATCCGGTACCACGCATTCGTTCATTTCATTTAACCTATAACATACGAAAGTATACAGAATAATAATAAAAAAAAACTCCCAATAGCAGTCGCTATTGAAATACTATATTTTGTACGGCTGTATTTAAATATTTTCCACTGGAAAAGTTCTGTCTTAGTGCCGAGTGGCGCTAGAATAACGGTATAATATGTAAGTCGGTAGTTGTCAATCTAGGAACAGTTTGAATCGAACAGTAGGCTATCGAAAGAAATAATGTCTTTATGGAGACAGCGTATTTTTGTGATACAAAAACGCGATTTGTTCGCATACACTCGAAGTGTAAGGTCTTAAGAATATTTTTGTACAGTGAATTGTCGAAATTAAAGCAGGGCAGATGCCAGTGGTACACTCAGTATTTAATCTTGGAGGGAGCCAAGTCGAACGGACAAAAAAATATTTTTGTGAATTCAACGCAATTCATTGGGATGTTATAAAAATCTTATCTATACGTGAAAGTTTCAGCGTGATTCGATCATCAGTGTGTCTGCGAGCGCTTCCATTATAGTGGCCCGCGCAGTATTCAATCGCTCTCCGCTATTGAGTTGGAGAAAGAGCATTTTCGCGCGATGATTTTGATTTTGTTGTCTAGTGTTTTTTCCCATTTTCCTTTCTTTGGGGGGGGGGGAGACACGGCTCCTTGAACCTACCCCCTGGTGCACCACTGGCAGATGCTTTGTAAACTGTTTATCGTCTAGTGAGTTCGATTAGAGAAAACTTGGAAAAATGTAAACGGAATTTCCGATCGAATGTCGAGGTATTCCAATCGACAACTGATTATATCCGGGTATTCGGCCTTAACGTTAATTGAAGCTTGAAGATTATCAGCTGGGAAGTTCAATTGATCTGAAATATTTTCATGAAATATATTGGATGCGTTCCACTAAACGGCATTGTTCAACCTGATCGGCGTAATACCACAAAAACGAAACGACTTACAAATGTGCCCACATATATGACACAGATCAGTGTTAATCGTTCAACTCATTCTTTCCGAAGTGAATAAATCGTAGAGTGAAAAATCGCATTAAAAATGAAAACTAATAGGGTATTTCAAGTGTCAATACGCGAATTTCGATTTTTCCACCTTTCTTTATAATTTTCCTGTCGATCAGCACGACTTAACTGCGGTCGTCATTTACAAAAACAAATCGAAAAAAAAACAAATTTCGTTCAAAACACAGATACAATAATACAAATCGATATTGAGTTAAATTAGTCGCGTGTCTACCGTTCAACTGGAATTATTTGTTTACTATATTGAGATCCCATTTCTGAATTATGTTACGGACGCAAATAGTGTGGCTATGCGACATCCATGCGTCATCGGTTCGTGGTGAAAACAGTTATGAAGTAAAAAGAGGTCGAAAATTAATTCGCACGGCGCAGTTGAATCGGGTGTTCGCAAATCCCGGGCCTTCGTCCATCGAAGCATGTAATAAACACGTGCCCGTACACGATATCAGGCGATTGTAAACGTCGAAAGACAAATCCGAAAGATAAAAACGATAAATTCCCGTTACAAGCGAACGGACCGCAGCGAACTGTTCAAAGAGATCATTCCGAAAGAATGAAAAGAAAGTCAAAAAATCTACGTTCATCTCGCACGTTTTCGATGTAGTCAAGTTTCAACACACTCTCGAAGACGGTTAATTTTCTCAACTCCGACTGTACAGTACACATAGTATTAAATAAAAATGTACGGAACGACACCAATGTATACTCACTCGGTATTATATTTCTCTAAAACTCGAGCGATGAAGTCCAATTCGGCAATGATCAAAACGTAAATGCCAATGTTTTGCAGTTCGTCAATCGTGCCGAATCCAGCCAAATAGTAGCGTGAGCCTGAAGAGAAGCTGACCGGAAACACTAGAGCTCCCGATGCGGCCGCTCGAAAAAAAAACAAACAATCAAAATCGAATCTCTGCATGCGTATATCGGGTTGGTGTAAAAATAATTGCGGTCTTTACGTATCGAGTATAGAGAGGCACATATCAGTTAAAAAATATATTTATTAATCAAAACGAACACCATTGACCTGCACGCATTTCTCGCAACGGGAAGCGAGTCTGTTTATTCCCACAGGACAGAATTATGGAGTTCTGGAATTAACGAATTCATCGAAAGCGTTTTGAGCCGATGCTCGATCTTTGAAAACCTTCACTCGCACGAAATTACTCGGATGTTAAAAAAAATGTTAATCCGTCAGAGACAGGTCCGGTGAATAACGTGTGTGGGTGAGATGAGGTTCCATAACCCGGTTCATTTAATTTTTTTGAAGTCATTTGTGAGACGTGTGGTCGTTGTGCGTTGCCATGAAGAAGGATCGGTCCTCTTCGATCGACTAATGGCGGCCGTAAACGATGGAACTCCTTGTGCATTTTTTCAATTTTCTGGCAATATTTTTCTGCCGCTATTGTTTCGCCAGGATTTCAGAAGCTGTAGGGCGAACGATGCCGCTCGCCGACCGCCGAACAGCGACCATAGTCTTTTTTTCATGAATTCTCGGCTTGAGAAACCGTTACGGTGCTCCTCCTCGGTCTAGCCACTGTGATGTACGTTTTCGATCGTTGTACAGAATACACTTTTCATCGCGTGTGACACAATGTGATAAAGAAATGAATCGTTTTTGCTAAGCAAAAGAAGCGCAAAGCGGACTTCTCATTACCGAATTGCCTGATGTTCGTTTAGTACGTACGGCACACATTTGTCCATCTTTTTTGTTTTTCCGATCAAACTGTCGAATGATAGACATTGAGTTCTTCCGCCACCTCTCGAATTGTTCTACGTGGGTCCGCTTCAATTATGGTTCATAAAACGTTATTGTCTATGGATGAATGATGTCCACGACTCTCCTCATAATCGAGGCTCTCGTTTCCATTGCGGACTTTTTGGAACCAGTGTTGAGCCGTACGTTCACTAATCGTCTCTTCGCCAAAAACCAGTTTGATCTTTCGAGCAGTTTCTGTTGCTTCACGTCTTAATTTAAACTCATACAAGAAAATCGCGCGAATCGACTTCTTTCCATGACTAACTTAAGTGGTTATATCCATCGATACTAAAGAATGAAAACGATCGACACGAACTGAAGTCGGTAGTGTCGACTTCATTGTTTACAATGATGTATCACATGACTATAACAAAAGATTACGGTAACGAGAAAAAGTAGACGCCAAATTTAAAATTATAAAAACCGCAATTATTTTCACACCAACCTAATATCTTTTAAATATTTTCTCGAAGTATCAAGTTCGATTGTATCGAACTTGAAAGCTATTGACGCTGCATCACTGGAGCCGCATGAAATTTAACTAAAAATAAAGCAGCGTATAACACATCACAGTTGTATCAACACACACACACACACAGCGTGTTCAAGCGAGGATCGAACGGCTGTTTGTTTCTGTGCACGTTAGTCGTCGTTGAACAACGGGCGAATATTAAATTTCGCTGTAAATTAGGGAGAAATGTAACAGAAACTTATGGAATGTTGAAAATTGTGTACGGCGCGATTAACAACACCTTCAGTCATAGCGGCATGTTTGAATCGCTGAAACATTTCAAGGATGGGGACGTCGGGACGTTGAAGATGACGCTAGAACCGGATGTACGTCGATCTCTAAACGCAGATTCGATAGCAGAAGTTCGTGAAACAGTGGCAAACGTCACCGAATGACCCTCCGAGTGATGCTAAGTCAAGAATTTTTGCTTTATAGATTATAAAGTGGCTAGGTGTACTTTCAATCTTTTATTCTTCTTTAAATAAAAATTTTGAACGTTAAAATGTCAATTTCCGAGTCTTCCTCCACCGTTCTCGTTCATTCGGAAATGTTTGTTTTTGATGGTTATTTTTTTGATTACCTCATACTACCGAATAACGATTAGTTTATTAATAATTTGTAAATGAGCACAATAAAATTAGATAAAAAAAACAACAACAATCGTTTATTTGAAGCTCATTCACAGTTAGTTTTATGCTGCAACTGAAATGAGATTTTCATTTATCCAGGCCTGCGAATTCGATTGTTTAATAAAAAAAAAGTTACCTTTGATGTTAGTTGGAATGCTGCTATTTTTCAAATCATCATCTTCGATATCTTTTCCTTCATATAGCATCGTTTTTAAATTATCCTCATCGTCGCTCCAAAATGGAATCTGAAACGGTTAACAGTGTTTTTCTTTAAAAGAAAACATTTGATTAACAATCAGTGATGTAAATTTGCTGGAATGCTTTAAATCGATAAAACGTTTACACGTTTTAACACCTTACGTGCCCAGCACGTTTCGAGCATGATGCATGCGGGGTCCAAATGTCAAGTGCGCGACTGGCAGTCGAGTTTTACCTGTTGGCAAAATACACGGCGGTCCAAGAATCGATATCATTTTTATTTAGAGTACAGAAATAGGTGCGCTAGACACTTGACGAACAGCGTGTACTAACATTATATTATATATATATATATATATATATATATATATATATATATATATATATATTATATATTTATATTATATTATATATAACTAAACATTATATTATTAATCTTCGTGAGACTAAACGTTTCTTGAGTATTGAATATTTGTTTATTTTTGAAAAGAATCGTAAAGTGGTCGAAATCTTTTGTGACTGTCGAATTGTGCTGTACGAATAAACTGCTATTACTTTGTGAAATTTAATTAGACGCAATCAATTCTTTCTTGTTTACTCAAATACACTTTCAGCTAAAATCGATTTAATGTAGGATAAAGTCACCCCACACCGACATTTTGTATTCAAATGATTTACCTTATGTTGATATGCGCGTTTCTTTACATTACAATGGCATTTTATTTTCATTGGACATATAAAAATCGAGATGAAATTGAAACTTAAACGTTACACTAAAATATTGATTTAAAAAAAAGTACTATTTTGAATCGCTATAGCGAACACCACCAACGAACCGTCTAGAATTTATACGCAGTCTTCAGTGTACCGAGTAGTCAGCTTCGATTACTATTATAGACATTCAAATATCCAGCGTTTACGTTTAAATTGTTTATATAAAATTTCATTCCGATTATACTCGAAATAAAACTGTTCGAAACGAAAGCGACAACCGATGGCCTTTACAATATCCTCTTCGGCCAAAATGAATGAATGAATGAATGAATTCACTGATTTATATAATTACTTTATCATTTAACATCATTAATTAAATATTCTCTTCAAACGTCACACTTATTCATGATTTGTCTTATTCTTGTCACGTACTTTTAAGTATTTAAAAATTTATTTATGTTATTTTACTCTTTTTGTACGAATTCCCTTATCAATTATATGATGGAATCTTCGTTTTTTAAATTTTATTTTTTAATTTATCCCAATGTCTGGAAAAATAAACTGTTTTCAGAATGGATCGTTCGAGGATTTGTTTTCATATTCATATTCGGAATACTATTATTTATAAACCGAAGTCTGTGTCTTTCAAGGCGATCGATTCATCTGAAAATTTCTTATTTAAATCTGTCGATCAGTTGACTATGTGGTGTTTCAGACGATAATCGAACTCTATAGAATATAGTAGATTGGTGGGATGTTGGAAAGCAGTATTGATGTTTTTCACATTTCGACTGAGAGTGCCCAAACCCGAGTATGAAAATTAATACTAAATTTGATATAGAATAGTCAGTCGGTCAAAATTAACGTTAAGTAGCGAAAGTGAATCTCGAAATGTTTCTGAATGATCGTATGAATTGATTATTACTGATCATAATACTAAGTTACATCAAATTTATAAATAAGATAGATTTGACTTGAAGACAGCCATGTCTGATCCTTAACATTTGCAACTGCAGACACGGCACCTGCTCGTGTCAAATATGCGAAAGAAGAATACTTGAATTTTCACCATCGGTAAAGTCAATTTGAAATGACTGTACATTTTCATATGAATATAAAGTGTGTAGTGGACGACTGCTGGAGGAGACTGATATAAGAGGACCCGCCTATCGAACGATATGAAAATGAGTCATAGAGTCATGAGAATATGCGAACTGACGAGATTGAAACATTAAATTGTAATCTTATCAGAAAATACATAAGGAAAAAACAACTGCAATGTTGTTATCTACCTGGCAATGAGACGACGCTCCTATGATTATGATACAAGTCTCGATCGAATCGAACGTTTTTTTGTAATATTTTAACCGAACGAATTTTAATTTTTATCACACTTACCACAAGTTGATCTTCTGTCGAAGGTATTCTGGCCGGGCTGAAGCAAACTGGAAGCACGGACGAGGTGACATTGAAGCGTTTCTTTGAAATTATAATATCAAAATAGTCGTAAGCGAACGTTTTGAATATCTGAAAGGAATTTCCAGAAGTTCATTTACAAACTGCTCATTCTATATAAATATTTCACTTTTAAACGCATGGGAATGTAATAAGCATAGATTGATAATACCATAAATAAGTTCGTATAGTGTTTTTTCAGAGCAGTGGATCAAGCAAAAGCTAATCTCTCCCATTTACAGTATTATATATATATATATATATATATATATATATATATATATATATTATTAATAATAATATACAGAAAAATCTCCGTCTCGCTTATCACCAAATATTGTATTCTTTTATTGGTGTTATTGTACTTTGTTACTGCTCGAACACAAGAAAGAATATTTAATTTGTTCTTCTCTATCTTGCACATATTAAATAGACTTTTCAACAAACTCTAGGCAAGGGCAGTTAATTGTCAATGAAAATAATATGTTATACTTCAATTTTTCATGTTCTAGAGGATACTGCATTAAATGCGACAAGCGCTCCATTAAAATAGAATGACAACGTCCGGCGGCCACTTTTTATTATACAACACGAGTCGCTTACAGAAGTATTGACAGAGCGTGATAAAATAATCATGACAAAATAATAGTTGTCGTATCGGGATTTCGATATGTTCCTCTAATTTTCATGATTCAAGGGAACTCGAACACTTCAAGATCTACCTAATGTAATTCTCAGTGAATATTTTCTATTTTGCAAGTTATATAGATGTTCCTCAGAAGTTTCTGAATTGTATGACAGGTATTCACATAGTTTGGGACTTTTGAAAATTCTTGTGAACTTATTAAGTTGTGTATATCTATCTGTCAATGTATCTACTATGTACCTATCTATCTATCTATCTATCTATCTATCTATATATATATATATATATATATATATATATATATGATCATTGAAAGACTCCAAAAAACACAGAGAAGTATGGAAAGATGCATGTTAAGAATAACAAGAATAGAACGGCTACGGAAACAGACAGGAATCACAGATGTAATAAGAAGAGTAAAGGATTTGAAAAGACAATAGGCGAGACATGTTGCAAAAAGAGAAGACAACCTATGGACAAAAGAAATTATTAACTGGGAATCAAGGATTTTTTTTTAAAAAAAAGAAAGAGACCAATGAATAGGTGGGATAAGGAAATTAAGTGTTATTGGAAATCAGTGGAAAAGATAGGCATTCACTCGTACAAAATGGAAAATCATTAAAGAGATTTTCATCTAGAAGTAGATTTACAGAGGTTGACGATAATTATGTATATATATATATATATATATATATATATATATATATAAAGCGTACAAATTAATTAGGTTCCTTTTTATAGAAAATGAATATCTATGAAAAAACCGAACACATGTCAATCCTCAAAATATTCCACATTGTCTTGCATAAGTTTGCACAATCTGTCAATTAATTGACAAATCACTTGTCGAAAAAATACGGTGGTGTTGAGTCAACATTTTTGAATCTCTTCCACTGTTTTAACATCTTTTGTATATTTTATGCATCAGAACACCTTCCCACAAACCTGAACAGTTCATTTCCGCTCTAAATGTGAAAATGTCCAGTGCGTTATATGCTGATTTTCGGATGCCGTCGTGGTCACTACTTATTTGTGAGCGTATGCCAACTGCTCGGCCAAGATATAAGGTAATTTTGAAATATTAAGGTTCGAAACTCTAAATTTTAAAACAACGATAAAATATTTTAAATTGAACAGAGTAATAATTGATTCATTTAAGGCACAGCATTAATTTGTGCAACAAATTAATAGCCAATGTCTACGGGCATGTAGCGATGGAAACCGATTCAGCCTCTATACTTGCCACTTAAGGTGATTTCTGTTATATATATACACATAAACGTGCATCCAAATGAAACAATAATTAGACTCACAGTTGTCACTTGTTGATGCTCATCAGTCAGCGAATTAAAATTTTTATTGGAACTTCCGGCAACGACGACATACTGCGATATTTCTTTCTGACTAACACAACCAGAACCTACGAATCACAAGCAGAAAATGTCAAACAATCTTTCGAAAAATCTACATGAAAAATAATTAAATAATATTCGTAAAAACAAAATGTTTCTTCAAGTATACACTAAGCATAAAAAACTTCCAGCGATGAAATATTAAGAACGCAGAAAAAAAATCATCATTGACACGTTTGCGGACAAGACAGCTATAGAGGATGTCTTAGCTTTCGCCTATATAAAAGAGCATGATAACCGGCATTATGATATCGACAATCGTTTCGTACGGTAATCACACTCCTCCATCGAACAATGATGGCTGCAGCCTTTAAAATACGTACGCAAGTATAAATAGTTTTCAGTTAGACGGTTCAGTAAAAATATAAGTAACTGAAAACTGTGCTTGGACACTTATTGACTAGAAAGGACATTGATAAAATATTATTAATATAATTAAATATAAGTGATACAAACATATGTGGAGACGATGTGTCATTATAAATATGCCCAAACGGAAAGTCATCATTTTTTTTCTGTATTCTCAAAGAACATCATCAAAAAATTATAAATGTTCAAACTCTATACAACAGTACTAAACTCAAAACGTGTAGAACTATACAATATGTCTGACCATCTACTTACCAGTGAGAATGACAAACGAAGAAATTATTGTACCGGCACATTGTAACTGATAACTGTCACATGTTTTCCTGTAAATGCCTACATTCCATGGAAATCTTTCAGAAACGCCATCCGCTGCATAATTAGTCTTCCCATGTCGCTCTTTAACGCCGCAGACTAGAGAACATATAAAAACAGTTAATCGGCTTCCAATCAAATTTTATATTGAGTTTTTTTTTAGCAAACGGTGACAATATTTGTATTGATGATGAGTTAGTAACATTTCTACTTAGTGCTCGAGCTCATCAGCTGGTTTTATTCGACGTTGAAATACCAACATTTAAAATAAATGTATTCACTCTCAAAATACTGCATGCATTTAAGAGTACACAAATAAAATCAGACCTGTACGTTTTTGTGATACCTGTGATCATGTTCATGCGTTGTTCTCATACTGTCCGTCCTCTTGGATCGACGACACCGCTGCTAATTCCTGCACGTGTGCCATCTTCAGGCGGATATTACAGACTGGCGAATTAGATTCGAACGTCTGTCATATCCGACTGAGGACGATACACGGTCCGAAACTAGCAGTGGAGAACAGGCGCACAGATGAGCCAAGAGGACGAAATCGATCGCACGGAAATCGAACCGAATCTCTCTCCACACAAACGACTCTTTTTTATTTCTATTCAAAGTCAGTCGAGCCGATGCATTTATTGTGCTGTTTAATCTCGTCAATGTATTACTGTTTATCATCATGACGAGTACAATTAAAAATACGATTTCGAAATGGACCGATGAAAATAGACAACGATTGGAAATTTTGTTACGCTTGTTTTTATTATTATTTTTTTAATTTATGTGTTTTATGTTATACTCTTATGAATCATCGTAAGTATCTTCGCTAAATAAATAAAACAATTCACCGGGTAGTGATTTTTTCAAGTCTACATTTCACATCGCTTGCGCTGATACGAAACGATCGCCGTTAAGCTAAGGAACATTGCGGGAGCATAGAGATCTCAACGGCGAAGAAGAAACAAAAACAGCGAACGAACGAAAATGAAAATGTGTCTTGAGAAATTGCCGAAACTAAACCGTCGGATACTGTTTTTAGAAGCGAAGTGTTGTTTATTTTTAAAAAAAAACGGCAGTGAATAAAATACACGTAGATCAACGATGAACAAAACTATGACAGAGTGTGAGTCGAAGTGAAACAAAAGACACGCTTCTGCGAGCAATCGTATACACTGGAGGGACGTTGTTATCCAGAATTAGAATGGAAAAACGTCGACGATAAATTATATACTAAGGTCAATTGATAAATTCATTACTGACTCGGTTTACACATGGGAACATTCAACGTCCAGCGTCCGGCTATGCATGTGGTTTGTTTATTTGCAGGTTCTTCCAATTCATAATTCCTGTTCTTACAACGAAACAACGCTTTTGTTTCGTGCCATATCGTACCGTCGTCCTGCGTCACGTTCACATTCTCAGACACGTATTCGATGTCCAGGTCGGTTGATTTCAGTCTCGGACAAGTTTCTACAATGAAAATGATTTATGTCATTGAGTAGAAATCACCATTTATCGAACAGCAAGATAAAATAGATATGCTCGTACGTATAACAAATACGGTTGCGTCATTTTTCACAGTTGGAAAATATACTCACTATAGCATCTGGGTAAGTAATCGTTCACATTCCAATTTCTTGTGAAGCACGTGAAATCGCTCGCTGCGATTACTGGATCTTCGGACAAGCACGTGTATCTCTGTAAGTATTTGTTGACATTCCATACAAGTTCCTTGCATGTTGCGATCTCATTTCCGTACACTCGATGTCCAGGATTGCACGAGTACCTGAGCTTTGTGTACTGCGGCACCAGAGTGCCTGGGCCAAGTTCAGTACCACCACCCGGCACGTCGGCGTCTACTGTGTATGTACCGAAACCCGGGTATTCCGGTAAATAACAACCGTAGTCGTAAGGAGACCTACAATTACACAAAAATATGATTTTAAAAGTATCAGATGTTTTATTTAATATATAAGATTTATAAAATATATGAAATATATATATATATATATAGAGAGAGAGAGAGAGAGAGAGAGAGAATCGCTCAACAATTTGTTTGAAAGAAGTAGGCAAAGTATATTTAAACATGATGCTTTGAACTTAATTAATCAGTTATATTTTCTTTTGTTCGTTTTCATTTACGAAATTTTTATATAGTAAATTTTTGCGTCTCATCTCGAGTTCATTTCGTGTTTCTAATGTAAAGGTCTATAGTCGCATTTAAATAATTAATTGAGTTCCAAGTAAAATATTTTCCTCGATTAAAATATAACCTTTGAACATTTTTAGTGCTGTAAGAAATAAATTCTATACTTTGTGCAAGTTATCCACGATTCGTAGTCTTGTATAAGGGATGAGAATATTACGGTAAATTAATTGTTGGTGTAGCTTATATTTTTTCAATTAACTCTCACTGAATTAGCCAATATCAGAAAATAAGGTACAGAAGAAATTGCTCGTTTACTGCATAACGGGTTGACTTATAGATCTATTTCATCGAGAGCAGGACATTAAATACGAGCGATTACAAACGTTCACAAAAACTTAGATAGCGTTCCCGAAACAAATAGTCCTGAATGAAAACCAAAGATCAGCGCAACGTGTCAGTGCCCGATTTTACGTTCGATCGAGTGCCGTTAAGATCAAGAAAGTATTATAATGGACGGGGAAACCCATGCCACCGACGAATCAGTTCTGAAGGAGACGCAATCAGTGGTAAAAGCGAAATGAAGAAGCTTTTGCTCATCGAGCGTCATCGAGAACTCCCGAGACTTTGTTAAAAAATATCGACATTGTATTGTCGCAGATTGAAGCGAAGTGGTGGGATCTGATGAAACCAAAATAAACGGTTTGTATTCGGACAGAAGACAATGGGTGTGGAGAAAGAGGAGAGATAATTTGAGCGAATCGCGTCTAGACTACCATGAAATTTGGAAGAGGTAACACATTGGTGTGGGACTGTATAAGGGTCGAAGTTATTAATGAATGTGTTAGAATAAATTGTTAGACGACAAATGGTTATGTGTGCATCCTAGCTAATGAAAATCAAAAAACTCACGATAGAGAACTTTGAGGATACAGAATTTAAGCAGATCAATGACACGAAGCATACTGTTAAGGTTTCTGAGGCATGGTTCGGTGAAAACTGAATCAAAAACTTAAACTGACCCTGTACAAAGTTCGGATCTTTACCCGATAGGGCATCTACGAGACTGGTGAATGAGGCAAATTGTCGAGCAGACTCGAGAAGACTGTAAGCTAGGTGCCCTTTGAGAGATTGTGACGATACCAGTAATGATACCAGAAAACTAATTCAAAAATAACAATCAGCAGTGTATGAAAAAAGTCATATTCATTTCGGATCACCGGTATCGTTTCGACACTGTTTGTTTTCCAATAAAAGTATTTAAAGACGATATGACGAAAAACAAAGATGTTCGTTTTTTAATGATGACGGCTATACAAATTCTTGCAGCTGTTTCGTTTTCTTCGCATCGAACTTTAGAAACAACTAAACTGTTCCTCGAGTGAAAGAACTATATCGGAAGACAAAAATAACGAAATGAAAAAACAAAACAAATTTGTGAATATTTGAAAATATCGAAGTCTAGTGATTATCAGAAAAATATGATTTATCGCAGATGTTTCCATCCAAACTCGTTCGGTTTCGGACCATTTGTTATACTGTCGAATGTGCCGATTCGCGATAAGAAAATATATAGCGACGACAATCTTATCACGACACAGTGTTGAACTACATAAGAATAATATCTGATTTGTCTGTAAATTGTCGCTCTGGGGACGATGGTTCGCATCGATATAGATACGTTCATTAATGGGAATTATCATCGTTTATTGAACAATTTTAATTAGAAATTTAATTTTGTTGTTTGTGGCGTGGAACATAATCGATTTGTGACGGCAGATTCGGCCAGTGTTAGAGCTATATTCTTCCGATTCAATCAGTTCACTCACTCGACGATTCCTCTACACGATCGATACAATATCACCCTCTTCTGGCGACCGCTTGCTTTAGATGTTAGCGATGTGATTTCTATTACAACATCCACTAATCATAGAAATAATTTCTTATGTCAACACGCATTATTATGATAGCACGTCACGAGCCGTTCCTTTAAGTGTTTTCATTGGACTCGTGTCGTACGGAAGATCAATTTTTATCCACCATCAAATCATTCGGTGTGTACTCGTGGAGCTGTTTGATGCATTTCAAAGTTAAACTACTTTTATAGAACTTAATAAATGATTTACAGGAGTGTTCACCTGTGATCGATCACCATCGACTGACTGTACTTTCTGCACTTTAGCCTAACTTGTGATCTGAATTCGATTCAGAATGGAATTTCATAAGTTACCTTTAACGCGGTATTTCTGATAATACATTCTTACTAGTCAACTCACACACTTTCTTCGTTCTCGTGGCGTTGTAATCATTCTGAAATTCGTAACGCAAACAGAGGTTTACCTACGATTTTTACTTTGTGCTGTTTACTTATTGAACACTCTTCGAAAAAGAATGTTTAAATTAAATATACAATTTGTCCGAACACATAATAAACACATAGGAAAATGTAATGTTTTGGTTCGGTTGAACTTGACAACTTGCTACAGGCTCAAAGAATTTGTCATTTTTATATCTGCCGTATTCTTATCGAATATTTTTTTACTTTCCATAGCATGTCTTTGTGTCATGTCTGTATCATATTTTTTATGTGAATGTTTCTCTTCTTGTTTATCAAACGTTAATGTAATAATTTCACACGAACGCGCATATACCATCAAACTGTTTAATTGAACTTCGCATCGCAACTTACCAATTTTCATATTTATATCTCGTGTGATTGATCCACTGGATGTGCGCTGCTACCGTTGTAAACGTCGTGTATTGATAAGAGTCGCATGTCCCTCTGTTAAACGGACCCGTGCTGACGACCCCGATCAACGTATATCGCAGTTCAGTGCCGTTTATCATTCTAGGATAAACTAAACCTCCGCCACTGTCCCCCTCACAAACGCTCGTGCCTAAATAAAAATTCAAAAATTAAAATTTATAATCGCCAGATCTAACCGAAAATCGCTGGAATTAAAAAATCAAATTGACGTAATCGTTATATCGTAGTTTGTGAACGAATGATAAACAAGGAAAAAGTATAAACCTAACTGACACTCTCCCGTAAAAAAGGAACCGGATACAAAGATGTAAAGTCGAATGAAAACAATTTCATTTTATTTTATGGAAGATAGTGTAAAATTCATGTGGGGCGTTTCGGCGGATAAATGGGCCATTCTATCTACCTCGAGTATTATAATGAGCCCCACCAAAGGTTTTAGAAAAAAAAATCCACTATCCCTTGTATATTTAACAGTTATAACTATGTTAATAATTCAAAGAGAAACGTTTAATCCATGTAATCTCACCAAGATTTTTTTTTAAAAAAAGATGCGAATATTGTATAGTTTTACCCTACGTACAGGGTTGACTGGAAGAATAAATATTAAATGTTTTCTCTAACGAAATGCATAAACTTGTGTTATACATTGGTTAAAGTGTAAATGACAATGATAAGTGTGATTATATTGGAAAATAAACAAAATGTTACGAAGATAATACTGTACGCTTTCTGTCTCTTTATCCATGCACTCTCTCGAACCATTCTAGAGTTATTCGTTCCGGTGCCAAACTCTTCAGTCGACCCTCGTGAATACTGATGCAATTTTACAGAAACGAAAACTAAATAACAGCTCACATTCAGAAATAAAACGCACTACAAATATAGAACAGCATGTAATGCTGTGATATTTTTTACTACATTCAATAATGCACAATTTTTACATAAAATCATATGTAAAACATTTGCCAACTGACAATTTCAAATTTAACATGAAAATTCAGACAAAAATGAAAAAAAGAATCGATATTTTTATCGACTTTCTATCATTTTATAAAATATCAATCTGTACTCGACGAAACGGTTTATAAAGTAAAATATCCACATGAAACTTCGAATTAACATCGCCCTCGTGTGTCGTGTGCAATCTAGTGTCACTTACCGTTCGTATAACCGGCACACACTTTATCCAAAGTCACTTGTCCAATAAAATCGTTCGGAACGATCTGCAAGCAATCATCGAAGCTACGGAGGGGCAAAGTCGCGTACTGCAATATATCACTCCGGTTTCCGTTTTCGGATGTTAAACCCCAACCGGGAACCTGAAAAAAGGAACAGTTTTCGGTGTAAAGTTTAAAATTCAACTCTCCGCGAATCTAAAATATTGATTTTTAAGTAGATCCGCCGCTAGTCAACGCGAAGATTAAGAGAAAAATCACGAAGAACGGATAACAAAAGGCGACCAAATTGACGCTCGTCCAAATATTATATTATAAATATTCACACTTGGCTCTCTCTCTAATCTCCCGAGATTACTTTACTAACTTCAGTTACCGAGATTCATTCGCATATTATTTTGATTCAGAACGATAATAAAAAAACGACCTCACTTATATGGGTGGCGCAACGAGAACGAGAGGTTTAAAACATTGATATTTTTTTTGTTTTGTAATTTTTTCATCTTTTTTTCCCCTTAAAATATAACATGAGCGTGGAGAATTTTTCCCGATTACACATGAAAAGTGACATCATGCAAGTGATGTCCGTTTTCTGCTTCAGAAAGTCGAGCTCTTTCCAACGCATTTTCATCATCGCTCGCATCACGATTTCTGGACATAATGCTCGAATGTCTTCTCGTATGCTGTTCTTTAACTGCATGATGATTTCGACCCTATTGATCCCGTATGTAAAGGTTTAACCCCGTTTTCTTTTTCTTTTTTTTTAATTGATCCAAAACAGTTTTCGGATTTTGTTTAATTAGTGGAATCTTAATCACAATCTCTTCTAACTCTTGATTAGGAGCTTGAATAGGCCTTGAAATTAATTTATTGTGTTTTACCTCCCCCTCATGAGCACAACTAATGACCTAATTCCAAACGAATCTGCCTTGAAATACTTCCTAGCTCAAACTTCAGCTTCTTCAATTTTACTATTTTCTATTATTATAATTTCAACTGAAGCAGGCATGTTTATCTTTTTTGATCCAATCGATATTAATCAAATTATACTTGACTCAAGCCTCTTATTAAAATTAGGAGCAGCTCCCTTTAATTTTTGATTTCCATCAGTAATGGAAGCCCTAGATTTATTTAATGGGCTTATTTTAATAACATTGAAAAAAATCGCACCTATTGTATTAATTTCATATATTCTTCAAAACTCATTTATTGCATTATTATCTCAAGTTTATCAATTTGATCAATCGGAGAATCAAACCAAACTAACCTACGTTCATTAATAATAGCTTTTTCGTCTATTAATCACATTGGTTGAATTTTAAGAGCTTTGTTGATCAGTGAATCATTATGAGTAACTTATTTTTTATTTTATTCTCTCCTTTCAATCTCAATTATTATAATTTTTGTTGGTTTTAAAATCTATCATTTTATTCAGATCAACACCCAATTGAATTCAACGCCTATAAATATTTTTTTTATTTTTATAAACATTCTTTCAATAGTCGTCACGCCCTTTTTCTAAGATTTCTTCCTAAGCTCTTAGTTATTCAACTTTTAATTAAAAGAAATGATTTTTTTATATATTTTTTATTTTTTTTACATTTTTTAACCAACTACGTCTAGTTGTCGATAACGTGTAACCGAACGATGAATCGTCGACTCTGATGGTCCTTTTCGAACATTAAAACAACGAATATACCGCTCGCTGCGTTAAATTAACTGAACGCTGATTTTCAAAATACAATTCAATTATTTTGGTTCGTTGTTCCGTATTGTACCTTTCCATTATAAATTCACTAAGTTTTATCTATAAAACTCCGAAGAGAAGAGAAAAGAAACATTTAAACAAAACACTCATTAATTATCCAAATCTCTTTGTTATTTTTGCGCCACCTGTATAATTTTTGACATTTTCTTAAATTTTTAATCAGAAAATGTATCAGTGACTGAGGTATGAATATACAAGAGAGTCACTGTATATTTTATATTAATTTATGTAGTTATTAGCAAATGTTTCTTTACATACTGTCACTGTTTTTTTGAGTTCACTACGCATGGTCTCTTTATCTTCGAATTGAAATATATTGTGACTTTTGTATTATTCTAATAATTTGATTACACAGAAGGTTGCTCTCTTGACAACTGTATAAAATATTTCGTTTTTATTCTTACTTTTGCATTTCTTCGATCCGAATTTAATCATCCGACGCCAGAGTTTTACTTTAGTTCGACAACTTTGCCCGAAACACACGAGTTATACGATCTAAAGCTGTATTATGCATATTGAAATATGTAAAATTCTGTACATACGTTTCCTTGGTTGATCTCTGCCACATCAAAAATTGTCGAAGTGTAGTCAACGCATATTGGTTGAACTAAGTCGGACAATATAAAGATATTTTTTAGAATGAGAATCGCTATGTCTGCAGCAAAACCGGTCGATTCCCCTTTGTATTTATTTTGTATCAGTATCTCGATGACCTAAAAACAATGATAATGATTATAGAATAATTTGTAACAAACACAATACAATTTATCATAGATTGATATTAAATTTAATAACGCTTTTTTAAAAAAAAATATAAAATAATCTGTACTTTTCTATAAAAAAAAACTGTGTATGTATCTAGCGTGTGAAGTCTATTGAAGAAAAACGCCTCAAGTATATCCTGATATAAAAAATTATTAAAAGGTCGTTGTGAACATGTGTTACGATAATTATACGTTTTAAATTAAAGTGCAAAATGTAAATCAATATAAAAATTAAATAGTTTAATATTTATTTGTAAACTGAAGAAATAAACATGAAAAAAAAACGATAACGATCTTCCAGGCAAAGTGTGAATGTGGTTATAATAACGAGAACAAACATTCGTCATCGGGCACAATTCCTTATAAAACTTGTGGCTCATTCAAAACTTGATCCACCGACAGAGATCTAGCAAATACATCTTGTGATCAGTGATAAACATTGAGATATTCGTTTCTAATTAGTGGAGAAAAATCACACCGCTGCCACTAAACACAGACAGATGCAGGATGTTTCATACGTTTACAAACTTAATCGTTTGCATTACTTCAGTTAGAAATATTATGATTGTTAATTATTTTTTAAAAAATATTCATTTTCTAAGAAACTATTTATCCGGTATTTTATTCATACATTTTCATGCAGTCGCTACAAAAAATGTTCATCAACTTTATATTCATTTCATAATCCAAACACTGAAGACGTATTGGTAAAGAAAACTATATAATTACTAAAACTAAATATTTCGGAACAAATTAGTACAATAACATTATACTCCTCGTGTATATATAACTTTATTAAAATTAATGAAAAAATAAATTTACGTTAAATGTTGGTTCGGAGCGGAAAGGCATTCACGCTGTTAACGAACCATTGATTTTTTGAGAGGGACATCCTCTAAATAAAACAGAATGGATCTGATCAAGAGCATTCGCCCGACTTATAGAAGAAAATTCTATTATTCCATATGATTAAATGGCTGCTTTGGCATTTTTTCCCGTATGAAAAGCATTCAAATATGTGTTCAATCGATATAAGGGTTCATAAATTAGGATTTTTAATTTAAAATCGAGATAGTGACTGGTAACTAGTGAACGTTTCTATATAATGGAGAATGATGTTTATATAGAGTCAGGCGAAGATTTAATTGATTGTATTGATCAGCATACGTTAAACTATTCTAATTTATTCCACTAAAAAAATGTTCGACCGCCTCGTGACTTCACTACTAATATTCGACGTTATCTTCATATCTCAAGACAAATGCACAGGGAACGAGACAGGTTTACATATACCGACAGCGTTGAGCGATCACTCGGACGTTTACAAAAATCTACTTTATAAAAATCTACTTACGTTTCTAAACTGTGCGAATTTGTCATTTTCATTTTTCCATTCCCTGTAGATCTTTCCAGCCGCAACTGCATACAACCTTGCATCCAGACTTTCAAAACAATGTGCAGCTTAAATCAGACAGTATTTACATATTTATTTATTAAACTAACACAGGAACTGCCCGCTTACAAGACAGGTCGTCAATCATAAAACATGTATAGATCGGAGTGTTGCACATAAAATACAAAAAACATAGATTTCATATTTAAGTATATATATATATATATATATATATATATATATATATATATATATCGGAAAAAAGCCACGTATGATATCAATATATGTATGAAATGAAAATAAAACGAGAAAAAAAAAGAATGAATAAGAAGAAAGAATTATACGGCGAATAGAATGAAAACAGCTGATCTTCTTAAAACTATTCAACGGAAAAACGACGCAATGCGTACGCTTTAAAGCTTGCCGGTGTGACAAGATAAAACTCCAAAGAGTTTCCGTAGACGTTCTCTAATCTAGAAACGTGCGGAAGCCAATTATGTACGTCATAATTAGTGCGATAAAATAGAACGTGGAAGATTTCCGTGTTCCTTATAGACCTAGAATCGTCGCGTCTCGTTACAAGGTTACGGATTTTCGACGAATCGAATCGTAAGTTCAAAATATTGTACAAAAAGATTGTATTGTTCGTCGAAACTCTAAAGTATGAATACCGAGAAGTGTAAACATAGGAGCGTGATCGTGGTCATATATGGCCACAGGATCACCTAAGCGGAACGCAGCAAATCGTAGGAACTTATGTTGCAATTTCTCGACGAGTTTTATAAAAACCTATGCATACAGCGACCAAACAACCGAAGCGTACTCAAAATGTGAGCAAACAAGGCTAAAATACAAAAGGACAAGTGTACCAGGATTATTGGTTCTAGCTGCGACACGACGAACAAAAGCCAATGTACGCAGCTCAGTGCCAATTATCGTTCGAATGTGTTGTCGTGAAAGCTAGAGAACACTGGTTGCAAAGAAAATAGCGATACAGGATGGGACATTTGTGCTTGTCAAGAAAGTAATAAACCGACACTTCTGAACATTTAAACGCATCTTGTTCTGTCCGCACCATCGAGAGACGCAATCGAGATCCAACTGGAAATCCACTTCCGAATTGATAACACGAAATAGTTTTATGTCATCCGAAAAAATCAGAACATTCTAAAGATGTATCCCATCAGTTATGTCATTTATATTAGGATGGTGCAAAAATTATTGCAAAAATCAGCACTACTGATTTCAGCTTATGTCTATCGTTTTCATTCTTTAGTACTATTGGATATAACTTCTTATATAGATCATGAAAAGAAGCAAATTCGCGCGATTTTGTTGTATGAGTTTAAATTGGGGCGTGAAGCATCAGGAATTGCTCGAAATATAAAATTTGTTTTTGACGAAGAGTCAATTAGTGAACGTATGACTCAACGCTGGTGCTAAAAATTCGTAACAGAAACTAAACCCTCGATGATGAGGAGGCGTCCTTCAGCTATAGACAATAATGATTGACGAACCATTATTGAAGAGAACCCACGTAAAACAACGCGAGAAATATCAGACGAACTCAATGTCCATCATTCAACAGTTGTTCTGAGTCTAATTCGAAAATCAAGAAAGCTGGATAAATAGGTACTATATAAACTAAAACGAACATAAACAAACGATTCGGTGATACGAAGTTTGCTCTGCGCCCCTGTTGCATAACAAAAATCATCCCTTTCTTGATCGCATTTATTACATGTGATGAAAAGTGGATCCTCTACAACATTCGGAAAATTTCATCGCGGTAGTTAAACTGAGAAGAAGCACCATAACAGTTTCTTAAACCGAAGATTCATGAAAAAAATATAATGGTCACTGTTCGGTGGTCGGAAAGTGGCACCATTCACACTACAACTTCTTAAGTCCTGAAGAAGCAATAACAGCAGAAAGAGAAATTGAAACAATGCACGAGAAGTTGTATCGTTTACGGTCAGCATTAGTCGATCGAAGAGGACCGATGCTTCTTCATGACAACGTTTAAGTCTTTAGTTGTTTCTTTAATTTATTGAAATAATTCTAGTAGCTGATAAAATTTCACTTATATTAAACGACTCTATTTCAATGTATACAGACACACAACTCAATTGTAAACATTATATAAATAAGATAATGAACATGTTCTGCATTTGAACAGTTATTAAATTCACTTATATTAACTGAGCATGCGACAATGTGATTTCACTTTATGTTTATAAACAATTACAATAATGTTCACAAATTACTAATAATAATAATTGATTTCAATTTCTCCGCTCGTCAATTTCTTTCTTACTAAGAACAATCCATTACATAATTGTCGACCGGTTGCAGTCTGTTCAATACAATCGATAGGCACTTCATGCACAACACATCCGACCAGTATCAGATACCTAAATCGACTCTAATATTAACCGCACCCTGTTACAAATCCTTAAATATTTCCCAGAACTAAATAATAAAGAAGCCACTGCTGCACGTTTAATACGGTGAATTTTAATAGGATATGAACGTTCATAATTAAGGGGACCCGGTGGTCTAGAATTTTCGAAAAATCGATTTTTTTTTCGAAAGTATAGTATCTTAAAAATATACTGTTAAAATTTGATGACGAAATTCAGAGTATTTCAGGATCTACAGCCCATTAGAAGGTCAGGTAGGTAGAAGAATAAGTGGAGTGGATAACTTTAAACGCGTTTATCTCGAAACTACTTTTTTTCGTCTTGCGAGGGCCAGAAAAAAAAACTACTTGACCGATTTGTCTGAAATTTTAATATGTTATTCTGAATAGTTCTAGCTCTCGCTGGAAGTAAAACTAATAGTTTCCGTAAAATATTTATATTTTTTTTATTAACAAAACATTCAAAAATACTGGTCGTTTTCAAACTTGTACTTTTGACTACGCGCCATTTTGTCAAATTTTTTTTTTATTCTACTTCCTGCGATAGCTATACTTATACTAATTAAAAATTCGTCAATTGTTTTATTTCAGATCAGAGGGAGAGATAAATCATCATTCACCACGCAAATCCATTTTTTTAGAGAGGGAGACTTCAGCATCATTTTTCTAATTAAAAAAAAATTTTTTTTTTGTCTTTATTTTCATTTTTGTGTAGTTTATTAGTAATAAAATAAGTGTAAATAAATTTGAAAGCATTATTCATTACCCCCTATAGAAAAATTTTTTTAAAACAGCTTAAATTTTCGGCCGCTAGACCACCGGGTCCCCTTAAGTATTTTTCGTGTCTACTTGAAATTTGGAATGATACCATAAAAATAAATATACTTCTTCTAGGAACAAAATTCACGCATTCATGGTCTCGTGTGCGTCTGAAAACGGCCATATCTCAGCGATTCAATACAATCTGATTGAATATTTGACAATTAAATAAATAATAACGTTTTCATGTAATGAAACGCGTAGAATCAAAATATTTTACAATTTCCATGTAGGTATTTAGAATTATTATTATTATAATTTTAATACAAATACAAACCTGTTATGACAAATTTTGGACTCAATATTGTACCGCCACATAAATGGATGAGTTCCCTATTTCTCTTGATGTATAAACCAACGTGCCAAGGGAAGTCGCCAAGCTTAGCCCTCGTCCCTTTTACTACGAACGGTATCCATTTTGTATACTTTATGCCACATACTGAAAAATAATACGAACTTGTGTCTTTATTTGAAAATGTACATAAAATCAATGACACTAAACGACTTAGACGATTATATTCGGTCATTAAGTATGAAATGTCCGATTTCCCTGAGTAGTAAGTTTGACAGTTGCCATCTCTGACATTTCCTGTTTGTTTGTTTTTTTCCTATTGTGAAGGTATACATCCTCGCTCTTTCAAATGCACGTTTTGGGTTGTGTTTAATATTCAATTAATTTTGAGGTCAATTTTTACAAAACCATCGATAAGTGAAAAATTCGTGTTATTCTCGAATATGAATATCCGTCATGCACCGAAGACAACTTGAAATATAAATAAAGTATTTAGGAAGGATGTGGCTAAAGAGCGCACAGTACGTCGATGGTTCAGGTGATTGAAATTTCGTTCAGGCGATTTTAATATTGAAAATGAGCCACGTGGGCGACCTGAGACCAAGGTCGACAATGACGAGCCGAAATCTGTAGTGGAAACGAATCCATCTCGAACTACGCGTGAATTAACAGCAAGGTTTCACGTTACTGTTCCACAAATATTGGAAAAATATGAGGCAAATCGGCAAGGTAAAGGAGCTCGATAGATTGGTTTGAATTAAACGAGCGTCTCCTTTCCTGAACTGGAACTTCTTTCCTATCACGACATGAAAGCGAACCGTTTCTACACCGTGAAAAATGGATTGTTTTTGACAATCGCAAGCGTTCGGCACAACGGTCGGATAAAGATGAAGCGCCGAAACACAGTCCAAAAATGAATATTCATCGAAAAAAAACAAACGGTGTCTGTGTGGCGGTCGAGCGCTGGTATTATCCACTACAGTTTCATGAAATATGATCAATCGATTACAGCGAATGTCTACTGCAACAGATCGGACGAAATGATGAGCATACTTGCGATTAAGCAGCCGTGATTAAATAGAGACAAGTCATTCCTCTTGCAAGATCACGTGTCACAGAAACAACGCTGCTCAAACTACAAGAGCTGGACTTGGAAACTCTTTGTCTCTTACCGTATTCACCAGTCATTACACCAATCGAATACCACATCGAACAGGCTTCTTGTAAGGAAAAATATTCAATTCTCGACGAGCTGTGGAAAACGCCTTTCGTAGTTTCATCGCCACTTGCTCCCCAGGCTTCTTCGCTGTTTCGACATAAAGAAGCTACATTTAAGATGGCAAAACTGTGTCGATAGGTCAGTATCACACTTTGATTAATTGTACTGCTTCACGTTTGAGATATAATGAACTAAACATTTGATTCGAAATCGGACATTACATATTTAATGACCCAATACAAAGAAATGAATATCGGAGAGAATAATCATGCGACGTAACACCGACAGCACTTAAGATTAAGACAGTTGAATGATTTTTTCATTATGCTAATATTGCCGTACAGTGGTAATATAATAATTATAAATGGCACTACGGCAAACATCTACGGTACCCTGCAGTATTATAAATGTTTTATTCAGACTACCGTTTATTACAAATATTTGATATATGCATTACTTAATTGATTATAATGATGTTTTTTTTTAAATAAAATGAAAAAAAATATTTGAAAATTATGACACATAACAGTGTGTCGAAATATCTCGCTGAAAATTTTAACATTAACTTAGATTGAGAGCATCATTAAAATATTTCAACAATGAATACTTTCATTAGGGATATACATCAATCGGTTTCTTGTATATGTGTACCTTCTATATATATATATAAAATCAATTTTTCGACTTTATGTAATTATTTCATAAACTAGAAAATTGCTATAAATGAAAGTATTTTGAATTGAGTACACAGCAAATATTCTATAATTTTAAAATTAATTCAAAAACGTCCTTTTATATATTAAACAATATATAAAGTAACACAAATTGTATAATAGTAAAATTAGACTTCTTCATGAAATGATAGTCTATTTAGGAGTTTTTGTGTTGAATTTTTTCATCCAGAACATAATGTCAGAATATGAAAAAAACGTAGGAAATCGTCATTTTTTAAAAATTCAAAAACATTTTTTAACTACAAGTGCACTAATTAAACCTCTACAGTAAAATTAATTAGTTTAGATTAGTTAGATATACATCGATTAGTTGCATTTTTCCAAAGGCAACCGAACGGACAATCAGAATAATTTGTTATGCATCTTAATGTACATTATTTTTGTGAAATTTTGATATTAGATTTGCGAAGAATTCGATCATGGCAAATTTCGTTCTCAGAACAAATGTAATTGTATACAGACACCAATTTCACTGTGCGACAAAAAATGTTTAAGTTTTTTTTGTATTCTCGATTTCCACTAGTCAAAATAAGTGTATCAATACACGGATTTGTCGCAGTTACTCTCCTATCATATATATTTTCTTCTCTCAATCCTTCAGAACCTACGTTTACTGTACAATTTACAATATTGTAAATTAGACTTTTTGTAAGAATTTTAATTGCGTATTGTTTTTTTTTTCGAAACACTCAGCTATATTTAAACGACTTTACATGACAGTTTCTTCAATCGTCCTCTCGAGACGTTATTATCTCGATTGTTCTGGCCGCGCTTTACTTCAGTTTTCTTATAACACTTGACGCGGGCAGTAGTGCGTTTGCAATTGTCAAAATAATTAAACAGAATGGCTACGCGTCCTGAATTTAATTGATCACATTCACCAGATTGTTATTGTTACGTTTGCGGTTATCACATCGGTCCGAATCAAGTGAAACATCAAATTACGAAGACATCAAAGTTTTCCGTTGCGTGCAAAAAGTATTTTGGAAATATCAAATCAAGACAGAACGTGGGTGCCGCACGTCGTTTGTGGATCTTACCGGTCAACTTTAGAGGCCTGGATGCAAAGAGGATGTAAAGACTGCAATTTAGTCGACTTTCTTACCTGGTTCACAGTTAAACAAGAACGGATAGTTCCACGATCCATTTCGGCAGCTCAGTTCTTCATATGGTAAGTAATTACGATAATAGGAATGCTTGCACTTCACCTTCGCAATAGTGCCATTCTCCATCGGCTCATCGCATGACGTTACATTTCCCTCGTAGAAGCAATCGATTTGCAGTGATGTGGAAAAGAGTTCAGGACAGAATGCTGCAAATTGACAAGGTGTCATATTGAAACAATGAATTGAACGCTCAACGTATCATTCTAATGACATATAAAATGTAAAAGACGAACTGAAACGTACGAGTCAAATCCAACTCACAAGGAAATCCAATCACCAGCCCAATGAAACATATTTCATCGGGTGTCTCCATTCCGTTTTCTATCATATCTGATCGATTTCTCTACGAAAAAGCGGAAAGGAAAAATAATTTGCAAAGCGTGTCGTACAATACTCGTAAGAAAATTATATTTCAGACGAATTTCATAACACACTGTACCATAAATAGTGCGTATGTTCTGTAAAATATTCAAGTGGGCAATCAGAAACCGACATCAATGACCGTTTGATAAATCCGTACATTAAATGTGTGCCGGTTGGATGTAATCTATCGGTATTATCATTATCGGTGTACTTTAGGCGTTTGTCGTCTGATCTCTCTCCTTGTGAACTGTATTCGCTTGTAATATGTATGATTTGATCACTGCGATCGTTTAGTACGGATTCGTACGTAACATTAACCCTTAAACTACACAATATCTGTATGAAACATACGAAACACACTGTTGTTGGGGTCCCACTTCGACCCCAACGTGTATTTTAAGGGTTAAAAAGACACGAAATGTTCGCGAGTTGCTCAACACTGAAAGAGTGTGCGTTGTTGCGCTACAATTTACATAACGGCCTAACAATGGCCGACGGTTAGCTCAAAAACAATTCATTTACTGTTCGAAAATATAGTTTGAAAAATAATTTGAAATTGCCTCCGAAAAATATGGAAAAAATAAACAAATCTAAGGACGTTAATAATTTTGCATTCGTTTATTTCGCAATCTTCTCGAAATCTTGATTTATTCAGCGTTCTACACAAAAGTCTTTCAAAAAAAACGACTTACGTGGTCTGTCAAGAGGGAAACGGATATTTTTTATTGAAATATTACAAGACGCAAAGTTTGTACTCTCCATCGATCTCGACGCACTTCTGCACTCTCTTCTTTTACGCTTCTAAACAGTTTCGTGCTTTAGTCGTCTTTAAGAGCGCTGTTTACATGCTCTGTGAGATTTGTGTCACTGGTGACACGGAATCAGAAGCGTCATCTTAAATCACTTTAAAGTATTCACTTGTAGAGTCGCAACTCTGAAGTTTCTGTGTGTTTCTTCGTTCCTATTAAACGCTCGTCCACATCCTTGTAGAACTGTTGGTTGACTGCTTGCTTCGCGGAAAGGCATTCACGGACATTCTTTTCGAACAACAGAAGTGACGTTCTCTTCAGTTTGAAGTGTTGCATATTCTTGCCTCTTTAGGTTTGGCGGAGATGGTCGCTATCTACTGGAGGATGTGTCCTTTAGTTTAGGTATCGTACTAATACGCAACTAACTCAGTGACTGCGATGACAGTGTTCAGAAAGTTCCCTTCCAATTTCCTAGAAGTCAGCGTAAATTTTAACACGGTTTTTCACTCATTACGTTAAAACATCTGAAAACGTACTCACGCACATCTTCCTTGTGCTGAAACTTTCAACTGAATTATCCTGTGAATAGATGGTTTTATGATCGTCGAAATCATTGTAATGGTCGATCTGGAAACACTGTGTGCCACTGTTGTTTTTCTATTGTTTTCATCGGTGTTTGTGCTTCTTTAAATCGATGGGTATTCTTGATATCGTGGACGTTTTCTCGGCCGTACAGAAACCTTTTACACTACTCACATACCCAAACGTGAGAAACTGCATTACGATCGTTTTCAGTACGATCTGAGCGACCCGGATCACCGGTATAAGCGAACCCTATCGCTGGACGCAGTCAGTGATATCGCCCCGTAGACTGGCGGCACTGCATGCGACCCGGTTAGAGAACGGAAAAATTCGATCCGTGTCTTCCCGGTACCATCATGAAACGCCAGCTCCAGTTCGACCGTCAGCGTGTTCACATCCGAGGCATGAATTGATGAATGAATGATCCGAGATGACGTGCTGTGTGACGTAATCGTTTCCACTTCGCGTTCTCATTTCCGAATCGGTTCTACTTTAATCCGAAAAGTTTAATTCGTAGTGCCGAAGATGTTTCCACATCGAAGTTATCTTTCAGCATACATATTTTTATGCGATACGAACGTTTTGACAATTCGCTTAATAACGACAAAAATCGACAATAATGACACCGTTTCAGAAACGAATGATCAATATATATATATATATACATATATATATACATATATATATATATATATATATATATATACATATATATATATATATACATATATATATATATATATATATATATATATATATATATATGTATTCGTTTACTTACGTTCGGTTTTATTGACGGCGGGTATAATCCGATCGGGTTCGTTTTGTGCAGACGCCACTGAAAAAGAAATACAGTAAAGTGATTTATAATATTGTACCGAATCTTGCATATATTTAGAAATATGTCTTTTCGCTAAAATTAATATAGATTTTGTGTATGTGAATGATACAAAAAATAGTGATATTTAACTAGAACAAGAGTCACTTCCATTGGATCGGGTTCCATACATCAATATATTTCTATTTTATAAAAATTTCGCGAGAAACACGTACGAGGTGCGTTTTAAAGTAAGGTCCGTCTTGTAATTGCTGCAAACATGAATGATGAGACCGTTCATGCGCGACACCTTTACACGTTTCGTGGGCTAGCCGTCAGACATTTTGTCGCTCTGCGATTCTTGTTTGATGCCATGTGTGAATGATTTATTATGAGTGCAACAATAAATAATACCGTCAGCTGCGAGGTTCGTGCTGTGATCCGATTTTTGTTAGTAAAAGAAAACACTGGTGCTGCTGAAATTCACATGAAATTTTGTATGTCGTGTGGTATAAATATTATGAGGGATAGTAAAATTAGGTAATGGTGTCGAACAGCGTAGTGACCGGCCTAGCGGATTTGATGTAAAAAGTGAACACGAAAATTCGAGAAAATCTTCATTTCACAATTTCAACACTGTCTGTTGAATTTCGAGAATTTTCACGGTCACTGAATTATGACATTGTGATAGAAAATCTACGGTACAAAAAACTGTATGCCAGATGGGTATCAAAAATGTTAACCGATGCACACAAACAGAAACGTATGGATTTAGCTAACCATTTTTTTCAACGTCAGAAAAAGGAAGTAGACGACTTTTCGCTGCATTGTGACAGGAACGAGACTTGAATTTCTTACCCAAATGTTTGAATGAAAGTAAGAGTGAATGTAATGGCGCCATTCGTCGTCCTCGAAGCCATAGAAGGTCGAGCAAATATCGTCGGTCAAGAAAATTATGGTCATCGTTTTCTGAAATGAAAAAGAGGTGTTTCTTGTTGATTTACATGAACATGGAATGACGATTAACGCCGATGCGTACTGTGAAACGACGAGAAAGCTTAGACGTCCCATTCAAAATAGAAGACTTGGGTTGTTTTCCAGCGAGATTGTGCTTTTGCACGAGAATGCGCGACCTCGCACCGCAAATCAAACTGTTCAAATGCTGCAAGACTTTTGATCGGGAAAATGTTGATCACCCACTCTACAGTCCAGTTCTCGTACCATACGATTACGACCTGTTCTTGCACATAAAGAAATGGCTCGTATTTCAAAGCTTTGAAAATTACAACGAACTGAAGACAGAGATATTGTTGATTAGTTTCAATTACAGACGCCGGATTTCTTTATCAAGTGAATATCGAAACTAGTGCCACGATATCAAAAATGCGTCGAACCCGATGGCGGACATGTGGAAAAATAATGTATATATGCAGATGTTTTTTGCCTGTCATAAATCATTTATGTTTTTCTTTCTGATTGTTGAACGGACTTTAAATATGCGCTCCGTAATAAGCAACATATTGAGTAATTCCAAAAAGCCGACAGTATTTTGAATTAAACGTAAATCATTAGAATAAAAAAATCATGTGTATTCTTTACGCACGAAACGTATCTTCGATGTAAAAACATTGTAGGCTCGGAAAGGGTTAAACGATATCAGGGATGAAACGTATCCGTAAAAATTTATTATTCTAAAGCATTTATATTGTCGAAAATACAAGTCTGCATGGATTTGTGATAAATAAAATGGGAGACATATATTCAGAACTGCAGATAAAAAGAATAATAATTCTGAATGTCCTTCACAAATGAATGCTCTTTTCGCCCCACAAAACTCATAGAATTGACTCGATCATAGATATTTAATAAATGTCCACTGATCATTTCTGATCCTCACTTATGTGAATTTGGATCGCGCATATCCCATCATCGCCTAGCACAAAGGTATAAAAGAATTAAGATACAAAGAGAATTTTCTCTGTGCCAGTGCGCATTGAAGAACATCCAATCGACGTCGAAATGATCATAAGCAAGAATCAAAAAGGATCAGGAACCAAATATTGAACATTTTTGACCAGAAGAATTATCTGTGCACCGTGAAGTGAAAAATCAATTCATTGGTGAAAATGAACTTAGCCGCAGTGTCAGAATTATATCGTGATAACAACGTTTGATTTATCCAGTCAGTTCAGAATCGTTTCCGACAACAGTATATGGCTCACATAAAATCAAAATTTGAACGAATATATCCAAGTATTAAACATCACCATTCTGTTTAAAGAGATCTGAACTGTGTTAAATTCGTTCCCAAAGTGGGTTTTGAAACACAAAAAGGTTGACTTTTCTTTTTTCTAGTATAAAATAGATCGATATCGAAAGGACTGAAGACATGTTGAGACATATTCATTTAATCGAGTTGAAGTACACATGTGAATCTCAAAATACTGAGAAACAATTCCTTCTTCGTATTTTTAGAACTGGGCGTGCATGAAAATCATCTTGTGATATGATTTACTGATATTTATTCATATATATATATAAAGTGTCCTACATATCAAGCCTCGTGTGTAGTACGTCACAGGAAATATGTAATAATGATAAATTAACCGCATTTATTTTACCAACGGTTATGTTTGACCACTTTTTAATTAACGTTATCTTTCTGCAATGTGGTCAACAAAACGGATTACGAACAAATAGACTATGCATTTGAAATGTATTTTCACGGTGTATAAAAAAACGAAAATCAATTTTATGCAATAGCAACATTCAACCTCTTATTTATTTCTATAATTTAAAGTACAGATTGTGACGTCTCGCTATGGGAACGCATACTGCAGTGAATTTTCAATGAATACCATTTCTATAATGTTCGTGTATACGAGTACGTTAGATCGATTATATTTTATGCTTTAATATTTCTACTTTATATTCGCTATATAATTTGAGCACTGGGGATGAACTGATTTTTACAAATGATATTCTTCATTAATTAAGCAGAAAGAGCAAGTTCGATTGGCGATTCTTACTCATCGTCCATGCGAAGCAAATATTATTACATCCTCTGCTGATTACCGATTGTTTTATTCTTAACGGAAACGTTTCAATGAGAAAATTTTGAATAGATACAATGAAATCGAAATTTATACACTGTGTTTGAATGAACTTCGGTCGATTTTGTTTTTTTTTTATAATTTTTAAATAAAACACTTTTTTATTATTTTTTTATGGATCGTTTATGTAACTCGTGGCATTAAGTGTGAAAAACGATATCGGCCACATAGCCGCCCTGTATATACGGACTGTTTCAGTCACATTTTTCATGACTTCTCTCTGCATGTTTCTGATGTTTTTTAAATGATTTCTTGTTGAATGTTGTCCTTCAGCTGTCGAGTTGTCACTGGATTGTTTGCAAAAACACTTTTCTTCAAGTAGGCCCAAAGAAAAAAAATCTGTCGCAGTCAAATCAGGTGAACGAGGTGGCCGATCGATGTGAACGAATTTTGAAATTATTCGGTCAGAAAACGCATCGAGACCGCGAGCTGTGTGTGATATGGCACCGTCTTGTTGAAACCGCATGTACCGTAGACGTTGGTCGTTAATTTCAAGCACAAAGAAGTTTTGCAGCATCGCACGATATCGTCCCCCAATGACAGTAATAACATTTTCAAAAAAAAAAAAAAAATGGTCGAGCGATGACAACCAGCCCGAATTATACACAAAACAGTCACTCTACGGATGTGAAGAGGTCGTTCGTGGATCAGTACTAGGGTAAATAGGGGTAAATACAGTAAATAGGGGCTGTTTTGTTTATTTAAATAACGACGCATGCCGAAATAGATTTCGTCGCACATGATTAAATTTTTTTTAAAAAAAATAATTAAATATTTTATGCACGATAAAACATTATTGCGACGTTTAATTCTCAATAATAAATTACCTGTGTCCGAACTACACCAGTGTCAAAGTACAACTAACGGCTACACAAACAAGCAACCATGGCAGAGAAACAAAATCGGTAGAGGATCAATCGAACGGCTTGTACTGAAGACTTTTTGAATTCACTAGAGCGGCAGGAACTCATTTAATGAACAACGAAATACTGTCGTAAACGGCAAAGGGAAGTACAATTAAAATGAATAAAGAAGAATCTTCAGAATAGGTGGATTCTTCTTCCTAATTTAAGGCAATTCACTCTCGCTCGAATTCGACAGCTTCTTCTGTGTTTTTATTTACTAGTTCGATGAACACGCCTCCCCGCCCCCTGCCGTCATTCTGTTAAACTGGAGCTCATCGTGGACGTTACGATTTACTGGACCATGACTGATGTTCAGCAGCGCAGCCATTTAATTCAAATTGGATGTTTTCCTTCACAATGAGTTCAACTTCTGCAATTGATTCCGGTGTCTCCTCCACTCGATGTGACTAGTTCTCTGGCCGAGGTCGGTGTGTTCGGAAATTAACGCCGTCGTGGAACTTCCTACTCCATTTATTCACTGGCCGAAGTGATAGACACGCACCACCGCACTGAATTTTCATCGCCGGATGAATTTCAATATGTTTTACACGTCTTCCCTATTCAACGTGGTAGACACTACCTTCTTAACAGTGTAAAAATGACATCGTGCACTACGTGTACTCTGTGTTACTCCACCTCTAGTACGTTCCTCGAGTCGAGTACGCTCTCAGCTTACAACGGAGCACAGAACGTTTTCGAATTTCTGTCTCGCTTTTAAGGTTTTCATTTGAATCATTCTCGTACGACTAGAGTGTTCGCAACAATTATTGCGAATGAATAAACATGAATTTATTTCACTCGTAATTTTTAAACAACTATTTGAATTCAAATTTTGCATCACTGTAAGAAACTTAAATAACAGCTGCGGCTTATACTGCCTACGAGTACAAGGTTGTATCAATTGCCCTTAAGACACAATCACTCGACGATGCTGCAACTCAACTGTGAAGTCATATCGAAGCGAACCTCTTAACGTGGCGAACACTCGCTATATTTACAATTGCATTGCTGCATCAATGATTTATCTTGTGTACATTAACAGTCAGAGGTTATTTTTTAAATTAGTTTTTGCCTATCGCTAAGCTGTCAATTAATCTTACACGAAAAGTTTTTCCAATTTTTAAGATTTTTTCAACAAACGTTTCATTGTAATCTTTTTGCTTAAATATATACAATATATACACTCATATATATATATATATATATATATATATATATATATATATATATATATATATATGTATATAGGTGTGCGCAAAAGTTTTAGTAATTTTTTTACCAAGTTTTCGCTCCACACTTTTCAGTCACATACTTTTCAGTGATAAATAACATACTGATAATTTACAGACCGGAATGCAATTTGCATAATAGAAACACGTGTACAGATAAATTGTGCTAAGACTATCAGTGTATAAGGAAATTGCAGTTCAATTAAAACGGCACAGTTTAAAAAGTCATATGTAAGACAGTCGCTAATTGTATGAGACCGTTATCTGAATAAGAAAATGTTCTATCTAGATGAGTTAAATTCAGAAAATGACAGTTTAACAAAATAATCCTACCTGATACGAATGAGCCCGTTATCAAATGAATGACAACAACAAACAGGTAACTGTAAGTACACACTGAACGTGACATTTTTTTTATTTGCAGTCGTAAAACACCGATTGACCCCGTGTAACATAACACAAGATAAGATATATGCAAATACGATACAGAACTAGACGAGCGTCATCGATCACGGCATCGCTTCGTCTGAACAATAAAATACAATTGTTCATATCTTTACGTTGTGGTTAATTATTCGTGGTTTTGTATAACTCTATCACGTTATCCTTGAAACAGACCGATATACCGGTTATGTCAAGATGTCGATTAATCGTCTTCTCTCTCTTAATACGAAATGTCGAAAACAATCGTATGAGAAAGTACGGGGCTTCGGCCTCGAGCTCGTTGCGCTCGCCCATTTGTCAATTGTAAGCATGTAAACGCAACTGAATGAAACAATAAACATATTTGAGGATCACAGTAGTCACGTCGCACATGAATGAGTCGACGTCATGGATTAATATATATATATATATATATGACAGTATGTCTCTATGTAAACATTCTCGAAAATAGATTTTTTGCAACGTGTTATTTTATAAAGTATGTGTGGATAATTTTGATTATTATTATTTATATATATATATATATATATATATATATATATATATATATATATATATATATATATGGAGATTGCATTAAAAGCCGCTTTTTTGTGTGTTTTTTAAGAATTTATTTCGAGAACAAAACGTGTGAATACATTAATCATAGTATTTACCCTCGGAAACTATGACTTTCTCACACTTTTCTGACAAAAGTTGAATTCCGCGTTGAAAAGAATGGCCTGTCTTTTAAGCCAATCCATTCAGCAACCCAATTTTCGACTTGTCCGTAGTCATGGAAATATGTATCTTCCAAAGCGTGTCGCGTCGATCGAATCAGATGGTAATCGCTTGGGGCCAGGTCCGGGGAATACGCTGAGTGTGGGAGAACCTCCCATTCAAGCTCCATCAGTGTTTGTTTCACGGCTATAATAACATGAAACCGAGCGTTGTCATGGAGAAGAATTACTTTTCGGCGATTCGATGCAATTGATTGTCGTTCTTGCATCAAATTACCATTCAAACGCTCCAATTGTTGTCGATAACGTTCGGCGATGATTGTTTCCTTCGGTTTCAATAGCTTATAATTCATGACACCCTCCAAATCCCACCACGTGGATGTTTCGCTTTAATGTCGACGTTGATGGTTGTCCGGGATCAACCCATGATGTGTTGTCGAAATTTTTCATAGCCGATCACGATAAGCTACAAGAAACTCTTCATTTTATGCCTTGTAAGCAAAGCAATCGAGATGTTTAAACGATTAGCAATGGCATTTTCGGGTCAATTCATGTGGCAGCCATCTCCCTCTTTTCTGTATCTTTCCCATGGCTTGTAAACGTCGTGAAATCGTCGATTTATCGACTTCGAGCCGTCGAATCAATTCTTTGTGTACTTGAGCAGGGTTTCCTTCCAATAGAACTTGTAGTCGTTCATCTTCGAACTTTTTCGATTGACCTGCCCGTTATCTGTCACGAACGTAATAATCACTACTTTTGAATCATCGCAACCAATCTCTACGTATTGTTTTCGATGGAGCAGATTTGCCATAAGTATTCACAAGCAATCTATGAACTTCAGCTGCACTTTGTATCAGATTAAAGCAGTGTAGAAGTACACATCGGAAAAACAACTGATCGCGTTCCATTTAATTCGGTTATAGAAAAGCACATGTGTAGCAAATAAAGAATGGCGTCTGTTGACTGAATTTTAATGGGAAATGTTCACACTTCAAAATGACATGAGAGACATCTGTTACGGCCCACAGGATACGCAACAAGAGCCATCTACACGTAAACAGCGGCTTTCAACGCAATCTCTTAATATATATATATATATATATATATATATATATATATATATATATATATCAGTTCATTAATCCTGATTCTAAAATACTTAAAACAAAACTGTTCTGTGGAATCAATTTACAAAAATCGTCATGATAATCAATTATCCGGAATTTGATGTATAAGAATCGACTCGTTCATAAAACGATCAGCTGTTCTATTGACTTGCTAATTTATGCGTGCGATGAGTCAATAAAAGAAGACCCGACAAATTTATTTTTGCATATTCTGGATACCTGTAGCTTTTGTTGTCTTGTGTGAATTATCTGTTGTGATCAGGAAACAGTTTCAACAAACCGGCATTATAATGTTCCTTGTGCATGTCACATCCTCAATTTAATTGTTGTCGATACAGCATCTGCTTCGAGAGAAGTAGTCAAGTTTTTTCATATTGTTCAACAAATTTATTTTTTTTTCATCATCAACGAGTTGGCGGGATGTTTCAAAACTGTATTCGAAAATTATTCTGAAATCAATCTGTTCTACTAGATGGTAAAACAGAATTTCCTCTATAATGCCATTGATATTTTAACTCGAACATATACACACACAGTATATAACTAAGTGTGTTTTGTCAGATTTTAGTTGAATTCCCGCTATCAATACGTTTACTATATCAATTTAAATCCGCGATGAAGTTAAATTGACAGCTTGTTGTAATCTCAATGTTCACTAATGTATATTTTTACTAATTACTATTAATAATGTCAGAATATCTGAGTACAGAGACACACAAATTGTCAATCATTATTGTTGAAGTTTTAATAACTAAATATTATAAAAGAGATATTCCTTTTTTATAATTTATATTTTTAATTTTTTCCATTTATCTAATTATTATCTTATATATATATATATATATATATATATATATATATATATATGTATATATATATATATATATATATATATATATATATATGTATATATATATATATATATATATATATATATATATATATATATATATTGTTAGACGAAACCTGAAACCGATCGTCTAGATTCCTTTTCCGTGTGTTGCCGTGGAAACGCACTGTTATTGTTTATAATAAACATTGATAGTTTAAGATAAATTAGAACCAGGTAACGAACGTAGTGTGTGCGAACGCGGATTTTGATGGACCTCTGGCTTGTACAGATGCATTATCCATCGCCGTGGTTATTTATAATAGTTTCTAAATAAATTGTTATCTATTTTGTGTTAGTATTAACGCATCCCTTTCCCACGCACGCTAACAAATCAGAAATGGGATTCGCATCAAAACCGTATCTGATCTGCGATTCTTGTTGTCACGGAAATATTTCACTACCTGTACTTTTCTGTTCTTTAAATCGTGAGTAATACTTGTGAAATATAATACACAGTGTTTAATTTACTATATTAGTTTGTGTGAATTGTTATTATAGCAAATACAGTGTATCATGATTAATGGCCAGATTTGGTGCGTATTATTGCAAAACATTCTGTGAAACGTTTTTTGTGTGTGCATGCCCGTACGGCGAATCGAAGAAAATTGTTAAGGAGTTGTCTCAAGTGGTTATCTTGTCGCTGTTGAATAAACATTGTACACATGCCATATTGTAATAATCAAATCTAGTTAGTTTTTATTATTTTACGTCAATCGAGTTTTTATAAACATGTGCAAATCACTAATAAATAACAACAACAAAAACAATAACAAACGTTGCCATGGATGAGCTATATCAGGCCGGTCAAAGTAACATAGCAAAATATGAGCATGCTATTTAGTTTTGCGGACTTAAACAGATGGCGGTAGTTGTTCGATTTGTAAGTCATTTTATGTATCGTTTTACTATTGGCAGAAAACATGAACAAATATAAATGCCTCTGATTGGTCGAACAAAAATTTCATTCTTAGCAAAACAATGTTTAAAATTTCGTCTGTTCAATATTGTTTCTTATCGCTGTTTGGACACTTTGTGAGGCGAATTTTGCTCGGCGTATCTGTTACATTTGCGATGTCCCGAGGGATAAATTATTTTATTGCCCAAGGACGAAAAGCAGGTGAGTTATATTTTAATTTTGTTAACATTCATTGTTAATAGTTATTTATGTGTAATTATATTTGTATCGTAGAGCACGACTATGGCTTCAAGCAATGGGAATTGGTGAAGAACATGCTGATGCTGCATCAAAAATGATGAGATTATGTAGCCATTATTTTAAAAGAAGCGACTTTACCAAAAACAAAGCTGCTTAAATAGATCAGCCGTCCCCTCTTTGTGCTCGGAGAGACAGGTATAAAATGTTTTCTATTTGTTAACATCATCTACATCTGTTAAAAATAAATAAACTGGTTTATTAGATACGGTTTTGAAAAATAACAATTTTTCAAAATCATGTTATGTGTGATACAATGATCCGAAAGTACCTAATTTGTTTTTGGGTAGCGATAAACATTTGTATAACAAGTGCCATTTAAATTTTAGTCAACGTCTGCAGTGTTTCCATCAACCAGCACGATGTAAACACCGATTGCTCCTACCATTGCAGATGAGATCGATCTACCAGTAACTGTAAGTATTCACAACTTTAATATTATAATTTATTTTGTAAAATTATAAAAAAATCTATTATAATCATTCAAATTTTAGCCATCATCTGCAATGTTTCTGTTATTATTTTGAATAGAAACACTGGTGGTATAAGTTAATTTAGTAATTCAAAATAGTACAATGTTATATGATATAATATGTATATATATATATATATATATATATATATATATATATATATATATATACATATATGTATATATTTTAGATCGCAACTTTGGAGGATCCATCAGATATTGCCACACTCCATACAAACTCGAATGAAACGAGTGCCAACAACGAGGCAACGCCTTTAGTAGCTGTTCCTCCCAAAAAAATTCGTGTAAGTAGTTGTTATTTTTTAGAATGATTTATATATCTGACATTCAAAATCTATTAATTTCATTTATTTTGTAGAAGTCAACAAAAATATCTCTTAGAGATATTAGGAGAGAAATGCCAAACACGTCGAGTACAGAAAAGTTTATGAAACTTTTAAAAAAGAAACAAAAATATATCTGTACTTTGAAACGTGTTTGTGCAAAAAATAAGAAAAATATAAAGGCGTTGTTACGAATCAGTGCAGATCACTTAAATTTAATTTTTAAAGATCTTCCTGCTACAGCCCGAATGTTGTTGACCTTACAGGTATTAATTATTCAAATTATTAAATGTTTACATTGGCGTTTATAAATTAATAAACATATGTATATATTTTATAGCTTCGTGTCAGGGATGTGGCACAGTCAGGCAGACGGTGGACTGAAGAGGAAAAGTTGTTGTTTGTCTTTCTGTAAAAGAAGCCCAAAAGGTTATCGTTTATTACCGAAATTAATTGCTTTATCATCGATCAATACTTTAATGACTCTTTTGATGTTGATCCCTCTGAAACCAGGTGTGAACGAGTACATCGTGTCGTACCTAACGAGCATGGTCAGTAACTTAAAGGTCAACGACAACTTCTGTTCATTGATGTTTGATGAAATGTCAATTTGCGAGGGGTTGTCGTATGACCAACCTGCTGATATCATTACTGGGCATGTTGACATGGACACCGGATTCATAGGGAAGGAATATACAAATAGCGTTATGGTTTTCATGTTGCAAAGTCTGAGACGTAACTGGAAGCAACCGATCGCCTACTACTTTTGTCGAAAGTTAACTTCAGATCATTTGTCACGTATGATCATTGAAGTTATTCAGCGAATAGAGTCGACCGGACTTCGGGTTGTGTGCACGGTTTTCGATATGGGATGCGATAATATGAAAGCATTAAATTCCTTAAAATTGAAAAAAGAAGACCCCTTTTTTGGTTTCGAAGGTCGAGCAATTTTTACAGTATTTGATCCACCCCATTTACTCAAATGTACCCGGAATATGCTCATGAAACACGATATACGCTGTGAAGTTACATTGGGGGACACTTATTTCTTCGCTGAAGCCAAATGGGTTCATATTCAAAAATTGTATGAAGTTGATATGGGCAATGTTCTCTATCGGCAATTGCCCAAATTAACAGAAGCCCATTTGTCTCCAGGTACGCGAAGTATGAAGGTGTCTTTAGCAGCACAGGCGATGAGTCATCCAGTGGCTGCTGGTATTAGCAGCTTAATATCTCGCGGAATTCTTCCAGGAGAAGCACTGGCTACCGCAGTTTTTGTAAAGACTGTCAACTCATCGTTTGACAGTCTCAACGGAGTCAGTATTTCTCCTGAGAATGGAAAAGATCTCCGGTGCTGCATTTCAAAAACTTCACAACATATACGGTTTTGGGAAAAAAATGAAGCGGTTGTAAATTCCTGGGTGTATTTGACAAAGTCAGGAAGGCCCCTTACACCTCTCTCACAAAATGGATGGATTATAATACTGCGAGAAATCCGGGGAATATGAGAATTTTTAAGAACTCGAGGATTTTGTTATCTTCGGATAAGAAGTTTCAATCGAGATCCTTCAGAGAATTTCTTTGGCTTGGTTCGCTCTTGCTCAGGGGGTAACGATCATCCTACCGCAGAACAGTTTGAATCTGCATATAAAAGTTGTGTTGTAAATAACATAACTAATTTTGGAATTAATGGTTATAACTGTGAAGATGATAAAATGCAATTTTTAACGGATTTTCGGAAACTTTTTTTTCAAAATTCTTCTAACAAACAGGATGTATGTAATTCGAATATAGTTGTTGAAGAGTCATTAGTACGAAATTCGTCTTCTGATTTTTCAGCAACTGTATTTCCGAGTGTTGAATCGGCGACATTATGTGGTGAATATCATATTTGGTCGGTGGCATACGTCGCTGGTTTTATTGTTAGACGAATTTAAAAAAAAAAACAAAATTGTCAGTCTTGTATCAAATCATTAATATCTGATTGTACAGATTCATTGTACAATCGATTTATTGAGATGAAAGAATATAAGGACGGCAAGACGAGTCTCACATATCCAACTGAGGATGTTGTGATTGCTGTCGGTAATGCTGTCACTATTGTTGAAAAAATGCTACCACTCATTTCAAATACAGCGAACATATTTAAACAATTGTCAAATGTAATCAACACTGCTGTAGATTTTTCCTTTTTATGTTCAACTCATAATGAAACCGTGAAATTGTGCATAATTAAAGGTGTTTGCTTTATCTCAATTCCATGGTACTGCAAACGTGAAATTCGAAAACTGGTAGATATAAGAAATAAAAAAAGAAAATTATCCAAATTAAATTAATCTTCACAGTTCGTCCATTCCTATATTATGATATTGCAGATTCAAATTAATAATTCTGAGGTTGCTTTAGCTATTTCGATATTCCTAGACTTTTCAAAATCTTTTCCAGACCGTGCTGTTTAGTTATTAAGTGTTGTTTATTTTTTATTAGTATTTATTTATTTATTATTAGTGTTTAATTATTTAATATTAGTGTTTAATTATTTATTGTTAGTATTAAGTATAGTTTTAAAATAAATAAATTACATAGATAACTCTCTTTTTTGTTAATTGTAAACAGCATCATACAATAGTATGATTGCAAGAAAATTTAAATTTATTATATATTCACATCCATTCAAAAATGTTTAATTTTAACACAATTCTGTAATAATTTTAAAGTATTGAATTTCGTATTTT
>CM068319.1:594789-647289 GCA_034766995.1 Acanthacorydalis orientalis | reverse complement strand
GCAACGTGCCCCCACGTACCGTTTATGTAATTATAAATGTTTATTACTGATCACAATTTCAATACTAGAGTCTAGCTTCGTGCAATAGTAAATTACCTGTTCTTTTGTTGAATTTCAATTTGTTCTGAAGTAGTTAATTAAAAACATTGTGCCATTGTCTTTTAAATTTTAGCGATTTTCGCATAATGCTGTTTCTTATTCAATTCTTTGTTAATTAGTTTCAGGTCTTTTACTAGCATTAAATGTTTGCATGTAATTTTAGTGGAGATTAAATTAGATTTCAGTTCTGTTTAATTACAAGATTAGTGGTTCAGAATGTATGAAATATAAGTTCGTGCAGGACGAATAGGGTCGATCGAATCGGTCGGATTTGTCACGTCACGCCGTTCGTAAATCCGTTATGTGATGGAGAACGCAATGTCCGTTCAGGTTTCTTTCTAGCTTAGGATTTTCACAGCAGCGCATCCTGAAGTCCTTCTCGTACCGTTCGTTCGTCTCTCACGCCGGCTCGGTTCGGTCCGCGGAGCCGGTTCTGTACCCGCTACCGTTCGCGTCTATAAAACGACTCGGATTCGTCCGACTTTGTCGTTTCTAAAAAAATAACTTCCTATCGAGTCCGTTTGAAACAAAGTGCCTTTTAATCGATGTCTGTGCGTGCGCGTGAAAAGTAGTAAAAGTAACATCGAGTGTCGTTCGAATCTTCGAATGGGTCCTCAACCTGCTGTCCAGGTGGCCCGCACGGTCGCGCGCGCAACGAGGCTCTGCAGGAGGGAGGCACCCGGGAGGGTTTGCTTTTTGATTATCAGATCGGACGTACGACCGTCCGACACAAAATAACATACAGTATATTCGTTTCAATTAAGTGTTTTATGGTTCCTGTCCGAAATGGAAATGGAGATGTACAGAGAAAGAGATATATAAAAGAGCGCGTCGCACTCAATCACAGGTTTAGTATGTCTGTATTTTTTGCAGGTGAAGAGGGTTTTAGTAAAAAATTGTTAGAACTGTTCAGTGCCGCGAATATTTGTCGTATGTTAGCTTTGCATCCGCGTTTTCTGTCTCGTGCTAGGGGTTTCAGTCACGCATCGATTCTGGAGGGACTCGTCGTCTGGAGTAGTCTCGCCTAAGCGCCTAGCGTATAAGAGATGTTGCGACTCCCGTACGGTGGATCGGTGGGGCGTGACCCGCGCCGGCATTCGTGCCGTTGATGCGGTCAACGTCCTGTCTGTCCATTGGCCGGATGAAAATATCGGCGACGAATTCAGGTGCGGGCTGGTCGACGGTAGGCCGCGTGTCGGCCGACCCGCATTCCGACGTTTTCTAGAAACGTCCACTAGCTCAGGACACCCGTTGGCCTCGTCCGGCACGGACTGTTTTAATCCCTTGACAGTCTGGCCGCAGAGCGGCGACCGTACAACACGAAAACGGCGTTCCGGAACACCGACGAGGTCCGATCGACTCATTCCTGGTGGCGTCACAAGCCGGGCTGCGTTTATATCTCGTCGCGTGTGTTGCGGTTCACCATTGCACTGGTGTACAACGGTCGTTCGGCTTCCTCCGTGGTTTTCTTTTGTAGTTCACACTTTCCAGCCCGATCCTTCGATGACCGATCGGGTCACCCTGCGCGAATCCGGCACGCTGTCGATCCGTGTCCAGCGGTGCATAAAAGGACTCGTCCCGTACCCGACCGTGGCTAAAACTTAGCTTCAGTCAGAGCCTCGGGTATAAATCAGGACCTGCGGGGTACCGTCGCCACGTTCTCTTCGGACGAAGCGTGCGCTGGGCGACGGCGGGAGGCCGGCCTGCCGTCCGTCCCCCATAGGTAATCCGCAGGATTTAGGATTTGGTATGGGTCTTCCAGGCCGTTATGTGAAACGAATCAAGGACGACGCGGGAATCTCGACGAGGAATTAGAAGCAGCAGACACGAGGTGTTTGTGAGTCGACGGTGTTTTTGAACAAATTGTTCAAACAGACATTGAAACATTAACAACAACAAGTAGTAACTTAGGGTTAATAAAGGAATGAAGAAACAAAGGATATGGCATAGATATAATTTGGACAGAACTGTAACAAAACTCTAGACCGAATTGAGACATAAATTCGGACGATACTCAAAATGGACTAACAGGCGGACAAGAAAGTTTCAAAGACCAAACTCGTTGGTCATTTCGAATTCGGATTAACACTTAGATCTCGATCGAACCAGAAGACGCGAGTCCATCTACTTCGTCTTACACACAGTATCTCTAGACTCGCCTGTTTGTGAGATTTTTTTAAATTATGAATTTTTATAGTCGTTTGAAAGACCGTTTTGTTTCATTGTGAGCTCCACAGTTTTTGAAAAGGCACTCCAATACAGATCTTTCAGATCAAAATTCATTCTTCTTTATATCTAGTAGAAACGGTTAGAAACCATTATGTTGAAATTATTTTCAGTTCGAGACGCTGATAAGTATTTGATTTTCTTGTAAACTCGTTGTTAAATTTAAATGATCTAAGTGTTAAACCTGGACAGAACGATAAAAGATATGTCAATAATGCGACAACAGAAGATGTATGTTTTTCGTCAAATGATTTTCATGTACTTTCTATGGTTGAAAATCGAAAAGACCTGGATCAATCGTCTAAGAGATCACTCGACATTCGTGCGTTCGTTATAGAGTCGCAAAAAGGTGGAGTATATTTTCCAATGTTTATTAATGGTCATCGTTTGTAAATCGTTTCAATTACGTCCACGTTTTTTCAGACCGTTATCACAAGATTGAAACATTTATTGAGAAATCGAAGATGAAATTCGAATTTTGAAATTCGAACGGATACATTTTATCATAGAGGTCTCTCGTTCGAGTCGAAACACGAACGAGCATTGCACTTCAAGGTGATTTCATGTCCAACCCGTTTACACTTTCATCATTAGTTTTTTTGAACTTGTGCTCACCGTAAACAGAAAATCACTAATACGACTCACCTCATATAAACCGTCACATAAATGTAACGATCGAGATTTTCAATACGGTTATTATTTAAAATATAATCGGTGAATACAAATAACGATCGTTCGCGCTGGTAAATGCGAGTAATGTTCCAAAATATGATCAGAGTGATTTGAATTTAATTGAAAACGTGTACAATTATCGACAGTTATACACATTCGCCGGGGATCCTTGGATACATTCGTGATGTACGAGTTCCTTCGGTCAGTGACTTAATCGCAGTTCGGATCAGATTATGTCAAAATAAAATTAGTCAGGTTGACATTCATGGCAATAATTAAATTATACATCTAATCAGTTGTTTAAATGAATAGCCGTGTCAATAAAACGGGTTCAATTGCATCCTATCTTCGTATTTTCCATATGATCTGAGATTACAATCGTTTTTATTACAGAAGAACGTTCATTCTTTCTATCTAAAGCCGTAAATTTCATTAAGATTAATTGTAGAATTTGATAACTAAATTCATTTGATTATCTAATAATAATTATCAAACGATTATCTAATAATGACAAATATTAGATTGGTGCAAAAATAATTGCGATTTATACGTTTTGAGTATAAAGGCGCATATATCAGTTAAAAATTATATTTATGAAATAAAGGGAAGAACATTGGCCTGCATACATTTCTCTCAACGGACAACAAGTTTGTTTATTTCCACAAGATAGAATTCAGGAGTCCTGGAAGTGACGAATTCATCGAAAGAGGTTTAAACTGATGCTTGATATTTGAAAACGTTCTCACGCAGGAAATTACTCAAATGTTTAAGAAAATGGTAATCTGTCGGAGACAGATCCGGATAATAAAGTGGGTGAAGTAAGGTTTCATAACCCAGTTCATTTAATTTTTTTAAAGTCACTCGTGAGACGTGTGGTCGGACGTTGTCATGCAGAAGAATTGGTCCTCTTCGATTGACTATTACTGGCCATAAACGATGCAACTTCTCATGAAATTTTTTAATTTCCTGACAATATTTTTCTGCTGTTATTGTTCCATCATGATTTAAGAAGTTGTAGTGAATGATGCCACCTGCCGGCCACGAAACAGTGACCATACACTTCTTTCGCTATATAAGTTTCGGTGTAGGAAACTATTTTGCTGCTTCTCCTCGGTCTTGCCACTGTGATGAACTTTTTCGTTTATTCTATAGAATCCACTGTTCATCACATGTGACGATCCAATCACGAAAGGAAGCATTTTTGTTACACAAAAGAAGCGCAGAGCAGACTTCGTATCGACGAATTTCTTGATATTCGTTTAGTTCAAACGGCACCCGTTTATCCAGCTTTTTTGTTTTTCAATTAGGCTCAAATTTCGAACAAATGTTAAATGATCATCATTATTGTGTTCTTCTGCCACCTATCGAGTTGTTTTACGTGTGTCTGCTTCAATAATGATTCTTAAATCATTATTTTCTATGGCTGAAAGACGTCCACGATCCTCCTCATCATCAAGGCTTTCGTTTCAATTATGAAATTTTTGAAACCAGTGTTGATCCTTACGATCAGTAATTGAGTCTCCGTCAAAAACAAATTTGATATTTCGAGCAGTTTCTGTTGCTTTACGTTCTAATTGAAACTCATACAACAGAATCGCTCGGATTTAGTTCTTTTCATGACTAATTTAACAGGTTATATCCCTCAGTACTAAAGAATGAAAACAATATACATAAACTGAAATCAGTAGTGCTAATTTCATTGTTTACAATGATATATCACATGACTTTAAACTAGAAAAATCGACGCCAAAATTAAAATGATAAAAACCGCTATTATGTTTGCACCAACCTAATATATATATATATATATATATATATATATATATATATATATATATATATATATATATATATATATAAATATATTCAAAATAAAGGCATGAGGTTGAACATTTTAGATGTTTTCGAAATGTAAAAATAACAGATTCTACGATACAAATGAACATAAAAAGTGACACGACATTTTATATTTTAAGACTACGAAGCACGCCTCGTTTAAAAAATATATAAATTTAATTCAAATTACATGGAAAATCATGACGAAATAGTGGATTGCATTCTTTGATAGCTTATTATACATGTTATATAGTCAATTCAAATATTTACTTCATATGTTTAAATATTCTAAGTAAATAATTGAACAGTTTAACATAAGAACTTATCATTTATACAACAACGCGATTGTACAACGAAACACAGTTTCATTACTGTCTTATGAGGTTACGCCCATTGCTTGACCAAGATATATAGTGTTTTCAAATGTTACGGTTGGCTTTTCAAAGTCCGGAAATGTTGAGAAAATATTTTAATTCGAAACAGAGTTATGATCCGATTCAATTTACAGCTATTATTTGACTCTCTTTAGTCCCCGACAGCAAACGCAAGTTGCCCCCAACTGGTTACGTTCTCAATACTCGGCGAAAATATCTTTCTTTCCTAGTACATGAATAAACATGTTCTATCTATCTTTGTTTGTTGAGATTTATATCTACTACTTGTTTAAAGCAAAACGATCTGTTTTTATGAAACAATGTATGGTATCTATTACAAAAAATATACAAACTATATACGATCTGGTCGATCTGAACAAATTTACTTACGTATATATGTATGTATATATATATATATATATATATATATATAATATATATATATATATATAATAAAAAATACCACTGAATAGCTTAAAAAAATAAATTTAATGTCATATTAGATTTTTTTATTCTCAGTAGGGCATAGCTTTCTTATATGTTATATTTCATATATTAATAACATAAAAGCTTCAGGTTTGAAATAACGAACAGGAATATTCGTTTACTATTATAGTTAAATTGTTACAAAGATTTTAAGTATGCTTATAACTAATTATCGCTACAAGTTCAGATATAGATTACTGTTCATATACTGTCCTGTGTATAATAAAATACTGTATTTTATTCAAGTGTGTGACCAGAGGGAGCACGACAGTATTGTGATAATTTTTATATAATAAATATTCATAATTACAAATAAGTTAAAGTAATGGTTTGTATATAATTCACATTAAGAACCACAAATAAATTAAAATATGTTAGTTAGGGTGGATATATAACTCAGATAACAACAGGAATGTGATAAGTACATAAGATAGGGTGGATACATAACTCAGATCACTACAAAGATATGACAGTTTGTATATAATTAACAGATAAATTAAAGTACAATAGTTAGGATGGATATTTTATATGCTGTCTTGTATATAATACTACGAGATCAGACAATTAAGTAATGCGACAAAATTCAAAAATCGAGTATATTTAAAAATTAAGGTACATCGCTGCGATCCCCTTCAAAGTAGTCCCCTCCCGCATCTATACACTTATTCCAGCGAGTTTTCCAGTTTTCGTAACAATTCTGGAACACTTCTTGTGGGACCTCTCCGAGTACCCTCGTCACAGATTCTTGGATATCTTCAACGGAGTCAAAATGTAGACCTTTGACGAATTTTTTCATATAGAGGAATAGGAAAAAGTCGCAGGGTGACATGTCCGGTGAATAGGGCGGTTGTGGTAACGTTGCGATGCCTTTAGACGCCAAAAACTGAGACACACTGAACGCACTGTGACAGGGAGCATTGTCGTGATGCAGAACCCAAGTCTTCGCGATCTCTGGACGCACTCTGAGCACCCTTTTTCGTAATTTTTCGAGCACATTGCGGTAGAATACTTGATTTACGGTTTGTCCAGGTGGTACGAACTCTTTGTGAACCACCCCTTTGCTGTCGAAGAAGCAAATCAACATGGTTTTCACTTTGGACTTGCTCATTCTCGCCTTCTTTGGCCTTGGTGCTCCAGGGGACAGCCATTGTTAGCTTTGTCGTTTAGTTTCGGGGTCATATTGAAAGAACCAACTTTCATCACCAGTAATAACTTGATCGAGAAGAGTAGGATCACTTTCAACCTGCTCGAGACAATCTTGAGCGATGTTCATTCGATGGTTTTCGTGACATGCACTACTCGCGCGTTGTTACAAAACACTAAACAGCTGGCGAAGAAATGATCGTACGAGGGTGGTCAAGGTCTCAATCGAGAGAGTAGGGATCTGCTATTACGGTGGCGGAGTTACAGGTTCGCAGTGTTAACACAGGCCGAGAAAAAAAATCGGTCGCATTACTTAATTGTCTGACCTCGTATATCTTATTTAAGTGTGTGACCAGAGGGGTCACGACAGGAATGTGATAGTTTGTTTATAAATAAATACATTAGTTTAGGTGGATACACACACACACACACGTATACATATAAGAGCGACGCGATTATTCGTGGTAAGATGACACCGGCGTCCTTATTTGGCGTCCAGTCACACGCTTACACTTTACATGAAATACGGAATTTTTCAAAGATAAATCTACTCGATTTAGACTGAAATTTGACACAGAATAGTTTATTCATTGCCAATGCGGTCGTGAAAACTTTTATCAGTCACATTCCTTTTATATATATATTTGTATGATATCGGACCATACCTTAAATAAATTATTTTTATTTATCTATATTGACATAAAGATATATGAACGGATAATCAGTGAGTTCGTAAAAACCGTGCAGTTTTGATTGGGATGTATGCCTGTGTTGAGGCGAAAAAAAATGTGTTCTCAATTATCCCGTAGGAAAAAAATCGGACTAGTTATTTGTGTTGTAATATCCTGTTGTGAGTTCAATATTATATAGATGATATTTATATAAAAAAGAAACAACTGATGCTCTGTGCTTTTATAATTATTGGAAATGTGTACTTGTAATATTTTTTCAATAGATACTATTTTTCGTCTAATGAATATCTTACAGTTCGGACATATCTCTAATTTTAAACTATATAATATAACACAGAGATATTTTTCAAACGTAATTCTTTTAAATAGGAGTGTTGTTTATTCTGTACTTGTTTCGAAGCATAATTTCGAAGAATTCTTTTCAATATCGTACAGTAGTGTATCTATTTCATAGAATCATAGACATTACTCGAAAGGTTTGAAGTATTCATTTAAAAAAAGAATTAAATCTTTTCGAGCTCGAACTTAAATGTCTGATACTCTGTAATAGTATAACACGAAAAATTTTACATGGCGGCAAAATTTTTTAAAATGTTTTAATCTTTGTTTGTAAAAAAAATCTCATAGTATAAGTGTATTACTTTAAACAGCTATACATTACTACCGCGCGCACACACACACACACGCATACACACACACACACATATATATATATATATATATATATATATATATGTGTATATATATATATATATATATATATATATTAATGACATACACACACACAAAAAAACACGCCCTTGTGTGTATATATATATATATATATATATATATAAACAGTGTTGGACACATTGTTAGGGACATTTTCTAAATTTTTGAAAAATAAATAAGAACTGTCTAAAAAATAAATCGAATCATATATCTTTTTTATAGTTGCTGATTTTTTTTAAATGTTATATATATATATATATATATATTTAAATTTTTTAAAAATTGTATGTATATCTTAGATTTTAGTCAAGCAAATCTGCTAAAAATGACAATTATGATCACCACACACCGTCTCCCAAGTATTCACTATATTCCTTTCGCTCCAATGGGAAATCAACAAAGAACTCTTCTCGTAATTCGTAAAACCATGCTATGCATTAATTTGCTAATTATTTCTGTATGCATTACCATATTAGGTGATCTGTTTCCATTGTTTCGTATAATTTAGGACAGATGCGAATTTTTAATAGTGTACTTTTAATAAAATTCGCCATTTTTATTACTTGCTCAAGAACGGTTTACAAAATTTTGACGAGACATTTATAAAATAAGGCCTCTGTGTAGAACACAGTGGGTACTAATAATATCAGAATTATGCTCTTTGGCAATAGTGACAAATCATTTCATCCAACCCGTCATAGATATTGTTCCATCAGTGTACGAGTGCATACTTGAGTTATCTAATACTGTGTTTTTCAATTGGGACTCACTTTTTTTATTTGAAATAGAACGGGGGATTTTCACTGAAATTTCAAGTTTTTTTATTGTAGATAACAGTTGAAGGCAATTTATAAATGAAAAATAATGTCATGTAAGTGAGCACCGCGTCCTTTCTTACAAGTATACATTAGTTTGTTGAAATTTTCGAAAACATTCTTACATAACTGGGCTTCTAGCTCACCGATTACTCTTCGGATTTCAACTTTAAGATCCGAAATTGTTTTAGGATTATTGACGTACATCTTTTCTTTAACGTGATCCCAAAGAAAATAGTTCAATGGTGTTAAATTGCAGCATGTCGATTGGCAGTTAATGTATTCATTTCTGGAATGTATTCACCAGCTGCGTGGCTTGTTGCACCATTCTGCTAATCGTACGCACAGAAAATTGGTTATCATGATTTGGTACCTTTCTCCATTAACAGTAATCTCTTTATCAACCTGCTTCTCAAAACAGTAAGGAGCAATGACTCCCCCGGGACATTTTTTGTAGGCCGTCTCCTCTAAAACACTCTACAGCTTATAATCTTACGGGTTAAGGTCAAGCCTTCTTGAGCGCCAATCGGAGGCCTTAATGAAATTTGGAGAATTGTTTTTCATCTACACTGGGATCGTTTTCGCATTGTGCGCTGGTGGGGAAATTCCTTGAAATATTGAAGGCTTATCATCGAACAACGTATGACTAAAAGACTTGACAAGAGCCTCGAAGATCGTACTTTGGTACACATTTATCGACGTTTTCACTCCTATCTCGCCAAAGTGAATGGACGCAACTCTGTGATCTGATATTCCCAATAACTCCATCACTGAGGCGAGGTGATGACTGCGATGAGTGCGTGGGATTCATAGCATCACTCATTACTTTTTATCACTTTTCTGTATCTGTCGGGTAACTGACGGATCCCTTGCTAGAAAACATCTGAAGACTTTGAGTCGACGAAAACGTAAATACGTTTTCGGACCTCTTCCACTGTTTCAGTATTTTTTGCATGTTCTATGCGTCACAACGTCCTCTCCAGAAGACGAACAAATCATTCTCGTGACTTTTTTTAGCTATAATACAAACGATACGCAATTTCTAATGTGCTAGTCTTCGGACGCCATCGTGTCCACTACTGTCTTGTGAGATTGAGCCAACTGCTTGTTGCCGATTGCAACAACACGATGTTTTTTTTAAAAGTACCGAGATTGGCACTTGAAAATCCTAAAACGAGGAGAAATTTTTTGCATTTTAAAACAGAGTTATGACTGATTAACGTAAAGGCACCGAATTAGTTTTTACACGTAGTACGTGTCCATGTCAATATTATTAAATTATTACCATAAATTTTAAATTGTTTTCTCTGATATAACTTCTATAATAACCTTTGTTTTATTCTGTTTCAGTTATTGCCATTATTTTGGGAGTTGGTTATCATTATTGGAAAAAAAGAGAGACACCAACGGACGCCCCCAAACCCTTCTTCGGTAAGATTTCATTCTACATTTACTATTATTATTTTTTCAATTATTCCCGTGTACTTATAAAACAGCAATTATATAGCAGCATTAAAAAAACATTTACCCTTGAATATATATTGTAGATGTAATAACTTCAACTACATATATTAGATTATCTAAACTGTATAATTCATCATATTGATACGTTTAACTATGTTCGAAATTATTGTAGCAGAAAGTCATATCGTTTGTTTGGTATGAACATAAACATGTTATTAAACTGTTCGCTTATAGCTGTCTTTTTTGAATCATGATATGTGAATTCAATACTTTTTAGGATAGAACTGTACCGTTGTTTAAATTGATTTATATTTTTATTTATACACTCTCTGTCTGCCTCACGATCGTATAATAACAACATCAACGGTCCATGTCTGTTCTATGATAATCCACTTATATTGCGCAACCTTAATATAAATACTAATTCTTATTAATATAAGAACTGACAAAGTGATAAAAGGTGTAGAAAAATAATCTGCGTGTACTTACATGTCTGTATTACAACTATGTTCTTACTGCAAACATTCATAAGTATTTTTTTTTGTAATTTGTTTCGTTCCTATGTATCTGAAATTGAAATGATTTTTCTCGTCCTCGAGATCACTGATCTTTGTTTTCGTTTCTCTATTACCGGTCTCGTCTTTCGACACATTTAGATGGGTGTTCTGCAGGGACGGATTTATATGGAAACTAATGAAGCTTAAGCTTCAAGATCGGGCTTTATAAGAGTCCTCCCAACAATGAATTGAAATAAAAAAATGAGTCGTATAAATAAATAAAACATTTCCAAGGCAAATGATTGGTATTTTTTCAAATCTGACAACTGTTTTAAAAATACACATTACTCTTTACCTATTACGAGTTGCGAAGCCGAGAGGAATTTTTCCAAACTATGTTTAATCAATAATTATTTTCGATTTCATATTCGAAACGAGAGATTAAATTTTCTTTTTTTTTATCTGTTGAAGCAGACATAACAAGATCGTTACCTTATGAATATCCAATAAGGGAGTATGCTGATAAAAAAATCCGGCCAAAAGACCCCTATAATTTCGTTAATTTCCCTGTCAATACATATTTTTGTTGTGTTTATATAATGGTTGGTTTATTTTTCTTTGTCATTTTGTTGTACACATACTTATAAACAATATATCTGATTCTATTATAAATATCTGTGATTTTTGTTTTCGCAATGTGAGTCAATATTATACATATCTAAAAAATAAAAGTGAATCATTTGCAGCGCATGATTTTTGTATCACCTCTCTCTCGTTAATTCAATAATATTCGCTGAGTGCAGGAAATAAATATATATATATATATATATATATATATATATATATATATATTCATAAATAATAAAACTTCAGAGCCCCCTGATGTACAGAACTATCCCTGGTACTCTGACAAAACACTCATCTGAAAGTGTAAAAAGACAAAATCGGTAATTAAGAAATAAAAACAATGAACAAAGCTTTCGAGGACAAGAAAAATAAATTAATAATTTTACTTTGCACAGAAAAATTTTATACAAAGTAAAATCATAGAAAAAAAATACAACGTTTGACTTCATGTCAATTCCTACAATGTTATGTTGAAAACTTTTGTCCGAGCCCATTGCATTCTTTCGGCTCGTCACTAACATAGACATTTTTTGTAGTCTATATAAATTGTCTGCCACGGTTGTACGGTGATTTGAATAAAACTGGGATCAGGAAATATATTACATACAGATAGTTTTTTGTAGAATATTAGAATAGAAATTGTAATTTTAAATTTCTACAACTGATCGATAAAATGCAACATCCCTTCAAGTGTTCACCACTTCAAAATCTCATTATATTACAGTACCTTTGGTAAATTATTACAACCACTGAAAAAAATTAATGATTTGTCCGCCGTCATAACTCGATATAAATTCAATTATTGACAAGATTATGTTATTAGGAGATGCATTGAAACACGCTGTTTTTTTGTGTTTTTTGAGCATTCATTTCAATAAAAAACATGTGTGAATACATTAATCAAATTATTTGCTCGCGAAATCTATGACTTTTCCCCACTCTTATGACAGAAATCGAATTCCGCGTCGAATGTAATCGTGGTCTGTCTTTCGAGCCAATCCATTCAACAACTCAGTTTTCGACTTCTCAGTAGTTATGGAAATGTATATCCTCCAAAGCGTGTTTCATCGATAGTAACTGATGGCAATCGCTCGGGACCAGGTCCGGAGAATACGCTCGGTGCGGGAGAATCTCCGATTCGAGCTCCATCAGTGTTTGTTTCACGGTTGTAGTAACATGGGGCCGAGCGTTGTCACGAATAAGAATCACTTTTCGGCGATTCGATCCAATCGATGGTCGTTCTTGCATCAAATTATCATTCAATCGCTCCAGTCGTTGTCGATAACGCTCGGCGGTGATTATTTCGTTCGGTTTCAACAGCTCATAATACACGACACCACCCTTCACATCCCACCAAATAGAGAGGTTTCCTCTGTGACTGTGGATGTTCCGCTTTGGTGTCGGCTTTGGTGGTTGGATAGAATAATAAACCCATGATGGATTGTCGAAATAAATCCATTTTTCATCGCCAGTCACGATAATTCACAAGAAACTCTTCATTTTGTGCCTTGCAAGCAAAGAAAACGAGATATTTAAATGATTAGCAATGGTGTTTTCATGTCAATTCATGTGGCAGCCATCTCCCTCCTTTCTGGATCTGTCCCATGGCTTGTAAACTTCGTAAAATGGTTGATTTGTCAACTTCAAGCTATTAAACCAATTCTTTAAGTGTTTGAGCAGGGTTTTCTTCAAATAGAGAGTTTGCAGTTCTTCATCTTCGAACTGTTCCGATTGACCTGCCCGTTGTTTGTCGTGAACGTCACAATCACTAGCTTTGAATTGTCGAAACCAATTTCCACATACGGTTTCCGATGGAGCAGATTCACCATAAGTTTTCTCAAGTAATCGATGAGCTTCAGGTGCACTTTATTAAAATCAAAGCAGTGTAGAAGTACACATCGGAAAAACGATTCATTGCGTTAAATTTTAATTCTGCTATAGAAAAACACTTGTGTAAGCAAAGCATGGCATCTGATGACTGAATTTTAGTAAGCAATTTTCACACTTCTAAAAGGCATAAGAGATATCTGTTACTTCTCACACCATACGCAACTAGATCCATCTACGCGTGAACAACGGCTTTCAATGCAACCTCCTATTAACACAAACATATTTATTAATATTGTCATATAAAACTTCATTAATACGAAACGATTAGAACCCATCAAAACTTTTGTACTCACCTAATTTTTGAATACAGGACGTGATTTTTTTCAACATCTATAATGCTCTGCATTACAATTAATCATTTAAATTAATATACAAATTTTTATATAATTTAAATAAACTTAAGTTACATTTCATTCTGTTTACCTGTACAGAGTTGAAAAATAGTATGTGTTGTTATAATGATTGTTCAGTAAAACTATCTTCAGATCATTTATATCATCGCAGCTTAAGGTATCGGTGAAAGTGGTTTTATTTTTATGGTAATTTTACAGAAATTTTATTCTATTCTTAGGCAACAACTCATGCTACAACATGTATCCCACATCGTTGAACATAACCTGTTCTCTGGGCGGTGAAGAAGTTTCATGCTATGATCACATCAAACATGGGACTATTCTCAAATTTAATTGCAAAGACATATTCGAGATGACAGAGGAAATGAAGTACGACGAAATAATATGCGACAATGGCTCGTGGAATCGTCTGTTGATCGACGATTGTGAAATAAGTAAGTCGAATGAAAAACGTGCACTTGAAATTAATTTAATCCGCAAACTTAAGTAACAGCACGAACAATATCATAGTTTCGGTTACACGCACAACCTAAGCGGCAAACATTTTATCAAATTACCGATGCATATATCGGATCGAACTGGATGTTTGCATGAAACCCGTAGATTCGAATCGATGATTAAATATTTTAGAATAATATTGAGTCGTCCCATAAGTAATGCGGTATTTTCATATATAAGTGAATATGGACGGTACTAGACTGCATCAGGTGCATATTTTGCATAATTGTACTTAATATTTTCTCAGTGTTATCGTAGAAGGTTGACAGGAGTCACGTAAATTAAGAAGAAAAAAGTATTAGTTATTATGGAAGTGCCAGAAGATCATATTTAATATATTTTGCTTCGGGAGTTTCGTCAGCGCAACAACGCTACAACTGAAGGTGACAAAATGTCGTGAGAAATTTAGATTCATATGTTGTTAGTCTTAGTCAAGGACAAATATGGTTGCCGATTGCAGAATGCAGATCCGTTTATGAATATAATACTTACCGGTGATGACAAATAGATTGTTTATAATAATATCGAGTGTTAAAGACAATCGATTGTCAGCAACAAGACACGATCTTCAACTGGGAAAGAAGTGGTTCATCTAAAAAATGTTACGTTGTCCGTTTGGTGAGATATGGAAGGAATTGCCCGTCACGAACTATTACCAGAGAATCGAACCATTAGAAAAGGATTGTATTGTGAACACGGCTGGTATGGCTAAAACAATCCATTGATGGGAAATTACGAATCAGCCCACTATATTCCCCTAACCTACCATCATCGTCTACTCATCTGTTCCGAAGTCTCCAAAATCACACCAACATTGGAAATTGAAAATTCACATGAAAATAAATCACAAATCATAACGGAAAATAAATTTCGGATCAAAATTAAGGAGTCAATTTTTTTTCGCTGTTTCAAAACTTATTCGAAAAAATCGCATTACTTATGGAACGATCCAACAAATAACAAATTTATTATTTTATAAGAAAATCGCCAGGAAACAAATTCACGCGACGACGTACATTTCATTGAATTTCGTTTCATTGGCACCGCACTTTATGTTTACAACTGAAAGACAATGCTTTCAGAAACTGTCAACTGATTGCTGTTTGTATTATTTTCAGAGAAATGCCCAACTCTGGACGAAAGCTACGCGAGCACATTGAATATTAGTTGTTATTTGAACGAAAACGACAAACCGTGTTATGAAAACATGATACACGGCACAGTTGTTAAATTTTCGTGCAGAGAAAACTACGAGAATGATACTTTGAGTTACAATGCAATTAAATGCGAAAATGGAGAATGGAATAGGCCACTGTTACAATGCAGGAGGAGTAAGTGCGATTTTTCTTATTTCTTTGCATATTTCTTTAATCCATTACAACAGTTCGAGATCCCATATTTCGAATTTACCTTAAGACGAAATTTCTTCGTTAGGCTTACGTACAAAGACGTTTTTAAAGAAAGATTAAAAACTTTGAGCTGTGTACCTTAAACACATTTTTTTAACAACACTATTTTTAACATTGAATATTTATATTTTCTTTTGAAAAAGTATAAAGACTACTGAATAGAAGGACTTGTAATTTGTTCTGTTTCTGAACAAACATGTCGAGAAATTATTTTTTACCCAATCAAGATAGATTCTTCATATAAAATGATACATTTTTGGGGCCAGTGTTCAGTTTTTCATAAAATTAATCACTATCTTTCGCCGGCAATTAAAAATAAATAGTTTATATTATTCAATATAATAATAATTGTATATTTTTGTAATCGAGGTATTTTTATTTTCAGAGCAAAAATTTACATTGTCACGGATTCGTTATCCAGGTAATAATTTTTATTGAAAATGTCTTAGTTTTTAGATAAAATATAATCTTCTTAAAAATAATGAAATTCGATTATAAAGGTCGTAACAGAATCAGTCAGAGAACAGAAAAAACCGTTAAGTACGAGCAATGTTTCCACCCTTACTAACTGCAATGCAAGCAGCGGCAGAACTTTTAATCGTTTCGAAAACTTCTGCCGATGCTCTCGGTTGAAGAAATTGAAAATTGAGAAAATCTTCGATTAGAGTATCGGACGATGTAGACAATTCCGTATTTATTTTTGGTACGCTTCGGATACTTTTTTAAGTATAATTGGAATGCAGAAAGACGAATCTTATCTGCGACTGAAAATAAATATAGGATTTGTGACTATGATCGTACATTAGCACAATCAACAGATGCTCTGCCGCTGCTTCCATTGTGACGTACGAGGCTTCTCACAACAGCCGCTGATTTCTGATGTATTTTTGCTTTTTAATTCTATTTTGCCTCGAGCAAATATTAAAAAAAAACAATTTTAGATAAATAAATTTTAATTCAATCGCGAAAAAAGAAACAGGCTATACGATTTGATTTTAACATACGTACGATATTTGTATAATTTTAACATATGTGTCCCAACAGCAGGTCTCATTTCAAATTTTGCACCATTTTTGCTGTGGTGATTTTCAATTGGTGATAATTCACAGCTGTGGTTATAAAGCATTGACATACTAGTTATGGAACACTACACGAAAGCACAACGCACAACTATTGTGAAAACATTTTCAAAAATTGAGAAAATATAGCAGCAACACTTCATGAGCTGCATGAATACTTTGGCATACATAATCGCCCATCCCGCACCGTAATTGTGAATTTAATCCAAAAATTTGAACATACCGATTCGGTTTCGAATATAGAGACACCCGCGCGTCTTCGTAGTGGGCGGTCTCTTGATAACATAGCCGCAGCGAGTGTAAACATTGTCGACAGCCCGAACACTTCGATTCGGCGTCGTTCACAGCAAACAGACATTTCAAGAAGCGTTCCGCAGCGAATGTTAATAAAATATCTGCATTTGCGCGCTCACAAGATAAAATCGACGCAAGAACTGGAGCCGGCCGAACACTCGTCACCCGAGTGTTAGAGAACCGACGAATTGATGTTGAATTTTCGAAGGAACTGCCGAAGTTTTAAACACTTATTACTGAAATTTTTTTACCGTGTCGATACTTTTGTTGGCTGTTATGTACATACACACACACACACACACACATATATATATATATATATATATATAAATATACATATATATAGAGAGAGAGAGAGAAAGAGAGAGAGAGAGAAAGAGAAGGAGAGAGATTCATTTAAGTTACATAGAAACCTATCTATTTATAAAACTAATTTATATATATATATATATATATATATATATATATATATATATATATATATATATATATATATATATATATATAAGATAGATGAAATTAACGAATACAGTCAAGAAATCTTTCCACCTTAATGTTTTTACAAAATAATTAGTGTATAATTTATTCCACAACACGGGTAGCATCATTAAAAATAAAAATAGCTGAACACAATCAGTGTACATGAACTCTGTTCTATTTCAAACAAATTATTACGGTTTTGTCTCTTTTCTTTAGATTTAATTCTGTCTTTAATTACATGAGTTTAGCAAATGTATTGATCTATCCAGTTGAGATTTTTATGCAAGTTCATTGATATATGAAAGATTAGAAAATAGAGTAGAACTTTTCGACATTTAAGTGATTTATACTTGTAAATATTTGTGTAGAAATGTGTCCAGAAATCAGCTCGACATCATTGAATATAAAGTGCTCATACCATAACGAAAGTGTTTCGTGCGATGAACCGATGCCAACCGGAACAATTGCGAAATTGGAATGTAAATATTCGTATCACCTCGATCCAATGCCCCATCAACTACTGACTTGCCAGAACGGAAAATGGGATAAACCACTCTTCAAATGTATGCCTGGTGAGTAAGTTCGCCTTAAGTTTATTTGTACATAGTTGTGTAATTCCGCCGAGAAGCAGATTACTTACACGAATTCCTTATTTGATAGAAATATCTTTCGTAAACATTGAACGTTATTAAAAGTATGTTCACTCGAACGTTCATTCAGTTCACTGTAATCATGCCTAGATTTTACCTTATCCTCTGCACTTTTTTTAAAAACTAGAATTCAAATAATATAACATTTGAAATGCTGCGATCGATTCCTGTTTCAGTGTGTGGCATAACTGCAAAAAAAATCATGCCGAGAATAGCGAATGCACAAATGACCGATGTACAACAATTTCCTTGGCACGTGGCATTATATACAATTCAGGGAATGGATAAATGGAAATACGTTTGCGGTGGATCAATTTTGAGTCCCAAGTTAGTGATAACAGGTGAGTTAATCGACATTCGGGACGTTTGAAATCTATCCTTATATAGGCTTATCCGGATAAAGCCTATTAGAAAAGTTATGATACTAATTGTAAACGGATATCAGTGTCGTTGAATGTAAGAAAATCAAGGAACTGAGAAATGACTGAAAATCACTGCCGAAAATTTGTCAAGCGATATTTGAGATAGCGTCTTAGCGTAATAACACACTGAGGGTCTGGTAGATGATGTCATGCCTCAATTTTCAATCCAACTGGAAAATTTGTTAAACCCCGATTAACGTGATTTAACTGGTTTTGAATGTTTATATAAAAAGGTTTTGATGTATTTACTGCTCTTTTATTACTGAGTAAAAAACACCAATAGTTCAAATATAATTGCTGTATTTATTTATAAATATGAGGAAATAATGCAGTTACAGTATGATTATAATTATCGAAAGAATACAAGTTGAACATTAAACTAAGTGATACAAATGTGCTTCGTTTTTCGATGTTTCAACAACTCGACCGGTTCGTTCGAGCTGTTCGATGCGACTGTCCGTACCGAGAATATTTATTTATCGTTCCTACAATGTACTTCAGTATACTGAATTAAGTTTAACAATCAATGTTCAAATTACCGAAATATTTGCAATAATGAAAGTAACGAAAACATACAAAATGGTTTAGAAAATCGACAATTAAACCTTTCCCTACACAACACAACAATTAAAACTTTTATACATAAAATATACAACACTGTTTTTACATTGTCGGGTTTGACGGTATATTAATAAAATAAAACGATCGAACGAAATAATTGTTAAAACGCACTGAAAGTATGTCGGGAAACAATTCTAAAACTCATGGCTGATTATTTGAGATTGAATCAATATCATTTCTATTTTTTGCTACGAAACACCAACTTCTACCGAAATTAGGGTGAAATGTGTCATGGTTAATCCTCTAACATTAATTAGCATGATGTGATTCTGGTACACACATGAGAAGTTTGCACTTTTTTATTATAAACATTTTTTCATAAGATATGGAAACAGCAATTAAAAGTACAAGAAAAACATTAACAGTCGTGTGATCATTCATTATATTTCCACTTGTGTGCGTTTTATTACAACAATCTGAATGATTGTAAGGTGTCAGTGCGATTGTTGATTTATTTGTTTCATTTCAGCCGCACATTGTATAGAATCTGAAAACTATTTCTATCGTGTCGTTGCTGGAAATCTGCACAGAGATGCGACAGATTCCCATCAAGAAATAATTATGGTGAGTATTTTGTTACATTCCATTCCATCTTCTCGAAATTAATATAGTATTGTAATGTAGCAATATTTCAATAAGTTTTTGTGGCGGACCTTTAATCGACGCCAGTTAATTTCCATCTATATATTGTTTCAGGTCATAGACATTATAATTCCTGAAGAATATAACGGGATAGCAACTACTTATACTGCGGATTTGGCGATTTTGGTGCTCGTAAAAGAGTTCGTTCTGTCGAACTTTATTAAACCAGTATGTGTCCATTACGAATCGTCAGTCATGGATACCCAAAAGTACAAAAGAGGGTTTGTAAGTATATAAGAAAATCATTATTATTAGGCTTTTTTATTTGATAAATGAATCGTTATATTTATTCTATTGGGCCGTCTTATAAGTAGTGAAAATTGACGTTGGGGCCCAAAAACTTTTTGGGCTTTACATTGAAGAAAGAGTCGATTTTCTTTCGTACATCATTCTCTGTATTTAGTCGTCTTCCATTGATGCGATTTTGCAGACTTCAAAATCGATGATAATTAGATGGTGTAAGGTTAGCAGAGTATGGTGGATGTCATAACTTTCCATTCGAATTGACTCAGTTTTTGGAGGGTTTCGCATGCCGTGTGTGGTCGATCGTCATCGTGGAAAGAAATTACTCCTCTTCTATATGCTAACGTTGACCGTTTTCTGTCGATGGATTGTTTTATCCGTACAAATTTTTCACACTACAATTCTTATAACGGTCATTGGTAAAAGCTCGTAGTGGGTAATTTCTTCCATGTGCCACGAAACCGACGACATAGCCTTTTCTGGATGAATCCCACCTTTCGCAGTTGGAGATGGTGTTTCGTCGTGGTCGACACATTGTGTCTTATGTTTAATATTGTTATAAATAATCCATCGCTCATAACCAGTAACAATTCTATTTCATTCATTTTTTCTCCGCAGTTGTAGCGTTGTTTCTCCGATGAAACACCCAAAGTAAAATGTGCCTAATATGCACTGTTGACACTTCCGTGATAACTAATATTTTTTCTTATAAATTTGAGTGATCACTGTTAATCTTCCACGACAAGACTGAGAAAACATTGAGCACAATTGAGTAACGTATATATCTGATACTTTTTTTGCAATAATTGCAAAGTATTGCATAATTCATTTTCACCTATATGACAATCCCAATAAATTCATAGTGCCGCATAATAAATTCACGGGGATGCAAAAAGTACGAAGCGGTTTAAAGCATTAATATTTTCTCTGTTTTTTCAATATTTTCATCTTTTTTTATTTCCCAAAATAGAGTATAGGGATGGGGAATTTTCCCTGATCACACATGAAAAATGTCATCATGTAAGTGATGCCTGTTTTAAGCATCACAAAGTCGAGCCCTTTCTCAGACATTGTCCATCGTTTCTGTCAGGATTTCTGGACATAACGCTCGAACTTCTTTCCGTATGTCGTTCATTAACTGCATGACGGTTTTTGGCTTATTGACGTACACGCGTTCTTTTAAGTAGCCCTAGAGAAAAAAATCGGGAGAGGTGAGATCAGACGAACGCGCAGTCCAATTAAGATCGCTGTTTCTTGAAATTATGCGTTCGCCAAAAAATGTCCCGTAAAAGTTCCATAACGTGTCTCGCTGTGTGCGCTGTGGCTCCATGTTGCAGAAGCCGCATGGAACAAGTTCGAATAACAAGTCACGAAGTGGTGGAGCATCTACCATGACGCTTGGGGGTCGCATACTAGTGACGAACCATCGGAGCTCCAGGATATCCGGAGAGTAATCTCTTATTGGTCCGTTATACTGATTGCGTTCGGTGTGTCAATCCTCCTTCCTCCTTCCTGTGTCAATTCTCGCTCTCCATCACAAGCAGACTCAAAACCATTCGTGTCGAAAGTGCTCGGCGACTAGATCGTTCTTACCGAGCGCTCGAATAAGCGCGTTTTCGTCGGCGTGCCTGTCTCCTCGAACAAGCCCTTCGATTGTAGAGAACTGGTGGTCGAGGTCGAGATCGAGGTGCAGATACGTGCATTACGTCACGATGAGCCGAATGTGGCAGAGATAGAGTATATTCGTCTACTTCTCAGCGACAATTTCGACTTCGTATTCAGTAGCAGGTACGGTCTGCAGAACTGCGCCCGAGTCGTCGCCAGCACGTACGACGTACGGCTTTTGAAAGTCAGGTGCGCGACGAGCACGACACCTAGGTGTTTGGCCTCATCAGCCCATGCAATCGAGGACCCGGCGAACCGATACTATCGGGTTCGCGTTTCCAACGGTACATCGGTCGTCTGCGTGTTGATTCTTTCTCCCCGCGTGCTAAGAAATGAGAACACGTTGGCGCGTTGTGATTTTATATCGGGGATGTGCGCTTCATGCCAACCCGCTTTTAGAGAAATGAAAATCGTTCCGTAACGTAAATGTTTTGTTTCAGTTTCCTGGCTGGGGTTACGTGGATTCCGACAACAAAACTTTCAGCGACGTACTGCGATACGCATCGTTTCCGATAATAAGTCGTAGTTCGTGTGAATCGAAAGTTCCAGTCGATTTTGTAATAGTACTCGACAAATTCTGTGCTGGATATCTAAATGGTAAATACGAATTTTACTGAAATGAAGTCTATTGTATTCAAAAACATCAAAAGTCCATATCTAGCTATAATGTCCCATTGAACACTTAGTCGATAAGGAAATATCTTCTCTTATTATTTATTGGTGTGTCGGTAACGTTTCGGAGAACAAACAACGATCATTATAACAATTGCATGAGAAAAATATATAAAAGATACGAATCGGGATCCACGCACACAATGTTTTTTAAGTGCTTCTCACGCATTTAAACCACGAATAGACACATTGCCTCGACGAAACGGTTCTGCTCTTGCTGTAAATCATCCATGGAACAACGACAATAATTTGTACACCGACACCACAACCGTTATCACATGTACTAGACGTAGAGTAACGATCAGGGACTATCCAAGTCAATCCATTAAGATCGACCAAAGCATCGCCAGCGGTCGGGGACGGAAGATCTTAATACGGTATTCGAAAATAAAGCGCCGTTCAGCGAATTAAATGATCGTCCCGTTTTTAAAGAAGACATTTAATAATATAGAAGTGAATGCGTTCTTAATAAAAATCTTTGTTTATTTAATTCGATACACATTGAAGTGTACTTGAAACTTGAATGATCGTCGAACGGTCTGATACATAAATGGATTAACATAATCCAGACAAATCTTAAAAGTAAGAAAAATGGCAATCTGAATGTGTCTTAAATGGTTACGATTTTCAGGAACAAATGTATGCTCTGGTGACAGCGGAGGGGGTTTCGTATCGGCAGACGGTCCAAATAACGATCGAGAACCCTACTATCTTCTGGGAATTCTCAGTTCAACGCCCTATACGAACGATTCATGCGGTACTAACTTCTATGCGGCATACACAGACATAGCACGACACATAAATTGGATCAATGAGACAAAAACCAAATACGATAATCGGTGAGTGTTTATTCTTTTCATATTTATCTGTATTTGTATGCTTCGTGATTTCGCAAAAGCTTTGCGGTTTTATAGTGTTGAATGCAACGATATACATATATATATATATATACATATATATATATATATATACATATATATATATATATATATATATATATATATATGTATATATATACATATATATATATATATATATGTATATACATATATATATATATATATATATATATATATGTATATATATATATGTATATATATATATATATATGTATATATATGTATGTATATATATATATATACATATATATATATATAGAATAAATACTAGAGACCTTCGTCCCTGCCCGTTTTGCTCACCAACAACCACAATTGCTGCGCTCTCCCACTTCTCATTTCTAAACCTAAATATGGAACCGAATGAAACAATAAACATACTTTTTAAAACTCGTTATGACTATATAATATTATCAGATATATAGCAACGTAATCATTATATATATATATATATATATATATATATATAAATATATATATATATATATATATGTGTGTGCGTGTGTGTAAGTACGAGGTCAGACAATTAAGTAATGCGACCGATTTTTTTCTCGGCCTGTGGTAACACTGCGAACCTGTAACTCCGCCACCGTAATAGCAGATCCCTACTCTCTCGATTGAGACCTTGACCACCCTCGTACGATCATTTCTTCGCCAGCTGTTTAGTGTTTTGTAACAACGCGCGAGTAGTGCATGTCACGAAAGCCCACCGAATGAACATCGCTCAAGATTGTCTCGAGCAGGTTGAAAGTGATCCTACTCTTCTCGATCGAGTTATTACTGGTGATGAAAGTTGGTTCTTTCAATATGACCGCGAAACTAAACGACAAAGCCAACAGTGGCTGTCCCCTGGAGCACCAAGGCCAAAGAAGGCGAGAATGAGCAAGTCCAAAGTGAAAACCATTTTGATTTGCTTCTTCGACAGCAAAGGGGTGGTTCACAAAGAGTTCGTACCACCTGGACAAACCGTAAATCAAGTATTCTACCGCAATGTGCTCGAAAAATTACGAAAAAGGGTGCTCAGAGTGCGTCCAGAGATCGCGAAGACTTGGGTTCTGCATCACGACAATGCTCCCTGTCACAGTGCGTTCAGTGTCTCTCAGTTTTTGGCGTCTAAAGGCATCGCAACGTTACCACAACCGCCCTATTCACCGGACATGTCACCCTGCGACTTTTTCCTATTCCCCCATATGAAAAAATTCGTCAAAGGTCGACATTTTGACTCCGTTGAAGATATCCAAGAATCTGTGACGAGGGTACTCGGAGAGGTCCCACAAGAAGTGTTCCAGAATTGTTACGAAAACTGGAAAACTCGCTAGAATAAGTGTATAGATGCGGGAGGGGACTACTTTGAAGGGGATCGCAGCGATGTACCTTAATTTTTAAATATACTCGATTTTTGAATTTTGTCGCATTACTTAATTGTCTGACCTCGTATATATATAAATATATATATATGTACATATATAATTATTATTACAGGTCTGAATTTGATTATGGCTGCAAATTACCAGAACATCCCTCTTTCGGATACTATACGGTACGTGTCGGCTTCTTAAACATTAGCGATGGACAAGACTGGAAACCTGGCGAATTAGTGCCCGAGTACACGAATCTGGAATACGAATGTGATAAAGGATACGAAGTGCACGAAGATAAAAACGCGAGGTGCATTAAAAGGAAATGGAATCACATATCGACGTGTGCCCGTGAGTACTTTTTTTATCATATAGCACGATCGTATGTATGTATGCACTTGATAGACGAGAAAGAGAATACGAAGCTCTTGTTATCAACTGTTCAATGGCCATAACTTCACTCTCTCTACGAAATATCCAAAAACTACGATACATTTTGAAAATCTGAGAACGTTCGTATACCGTTGACGGTCTATTTATTTTTTTGTTCCAGAGAAATGTCCGCAACTAGTCTCTCCCGAATTGGTAATAAGTTACTCATACATGGGCAATATAACAGAAATTCCGGAAGACGGCCTTTTGAGACACGAGACACAAGCCATAATCCAATGCGTCGACAGCGAAAACTTCAAACCAGAACCATCGGCACACAGACACATCGCATGCAGGGAGGGCCGTTGGATCCACAGGCTTCCGAAATGTAGACCAAGTGAGTTATTCAATACGATTGCACGTTTCATTGACGAAATCATTGTTACTGTTGATAATTGACCGCTGCGACGAGATGAGAACTTGTGTAATTGTTATGACATTCGTTCTGCTTCGCAATCGGAAAGAAAAGTCGTGCGTTGTCTTTTCACTAGGATTTCTCTGTTAATTTATTTTTGTTCCGGATCTGAATAAGTTAGGAAACACGGTTTGGATTCATTTCCATTTATTTCTCAACACACTTTTCATTTATTTCTATACACTTTTCCTAACGATGTGCTAGAGCGGTTCTGCCATATTGGTAGGCCGATTAGTCAGGGTTCGCAAAAGAGCCATTTACAACGTCGATGACTTCATTGTCGTTCACAAATCTCTTTCAACCGAGCCATTTTTAGAAATTAGGGAAGAGATAGAAGTCGATTGAGTCTAAATCGTTATGAATGGGTGGGGACGCAATTCGAACTTCAGTTCATTGATTTTATCGCTACAACTGATGTGTGGGCTGGTGCATTGTCATGATAAAAGAACACCACTTACTTTCTCGCCAAATGTGGCCGTTTTTTCTCGATTTCTTCGTTCAAATCCTGCAATAAATTCGCACAATACCCGCTATTTATTTTCTCTTCCCTTTTCAAAGTAGTCAATGACGAATATTCGACAGTCTTATAATCTCATCAACGGACGCAAAAATCCAGTTCGATTACGCTTATAGAGTGCCACAAAATCGGTTGAGACGTCCTTTCGACATTGTTTTTGGTCATGTGCGAGTAAACGCGACACCCGTCTAGCGCACAGCTTTTTCATACCCAAATGTTCGTGTCAGATACTGCGCACACGTTCCGTTGATATTCTTAAAGTCTTTGCTATCTCAATCACTTTCAATCTACGGTCTGCCAACATGCTTTGTGGATTTTCTCAATCATTTCTGGCGTAGTCACTTCAATGGGACGTCCACTGGGTGGTTGATCACCGGTGTTCGTCCGACCCATTTTAAATTCAACAACCCATCGCTTAACCATTGTATTCGATGGAAAGGAGTCTCCCAACGTTGCATTCATCTCATTTTTATATCGTTCGCACTGAAACATCCCAGAAAATATTTAATCCACATTTTTCATTTTTAAATACGATGCTTGAGGCGTTCACTTCGGTAGGAATTCAAGCCAATACTAAAGAACTTAATGACTTGAAACGTCGAACATAAGCAAATGAAGAATGAAATCATGCAAAACCGTCAAAATATTGAGAATAGCGGCGTCATCTATTCTTTTGAAGGCTCGGAACTTTTCACCCTCACCCTCGTTTATATTAATCGCAATATTACTGCATTTATTTCTCAAAAAATATATTTATTAAAAAAAATACGCGAGCATGTTTTTGTGAAACCGGTTACAATTCGAATGGAATTTTCAAGATGTTCATCGGGAATTTCGGTTCTTGTTTCATTTTTCTTGCGCTTCATTCTGGAAAAAAGTTGTTCACAAATGTATACGTTACCAAAAAGTGAACGCATATATAGGTGCGTGTTCGTGCAATGAAGGATATGTTTCTGTAAGAGGAAACAGCTTATATAAATCGAACACAGATATACTTGTCTAAGATTTTCTTTGCACTTTCCATAACTGACTGCATCTCTTCATATTACATTTGAAAAGTCGCAGGCAGCATATCGATATCGACTTAAGAGGAAATAGAAATTATAATCGAATGTTTTTTGTGTTTCTTGAAATCTTGAAACTTGTTCTTAAAATCTTATGTGAAAACGAAAATTAAGGCTGCTAATTTTTGGCTATTCACGTGGCTATATTGAGATAAAATTTTGATGTGAATTAAATTATTGGCCGTTATTTAGGATCACCGCGATTTTAATTTCATGTCGAACGCTGTTACTGTTTCAACGAAGCGTTGATAAGTTGGTTTCGACCTTGGTTGCATCGTGGAATCCCTGTTGCTTACGTATTTCAAGTGAGAAAGATCCCCGCGAGTACACGTACATAATAGCAAAAGAATACCATTACATCTGCGAGTCGCATCAACAGAGAACGAAGGTCACATGCGGCTCGCGGGCCGGACACGCATGTATTAGATAAAAGAATAAAAAAAGCATCACAGTGTAACCATAAATTGTGGCAGAAAAATTATTTTTATCAAAAGTAAACAGGCTAGAGGTGTTGATTAATAGAAAACAATTGTCAACATATTATTAACTTGGAAAGTTTATTTATTGATTTGAAATTAATTGGAAGTGTGTCGTTACTTTTTCGCAGAAGAAGTGAAAGTGTCTCAATAAAAGACGATTTATTTTTAATTCGTTAATTTAAAATCGTAAATCGTTTACGTTATCAAATATAGAATAAACACCGAATTGTGAAACAAACAAAAAAATGTTCAATAAAATAATTTAATATATACCGAAGCTAGAAACATTTATTTCCGAAAATCTTAGTCATTTTTTATACTTTTTTCTAAGTATTAAAACACTTCGCCTTTGATATACTTTTATAAAAATCGGTATCATTTTTTTTACTTCAGTTAGCGGCTATATCCGTCGTAAAGAAGATAACCGAAGAATGGACACGGACACAGTCGCATATCCGTGGAATGTGAATATTTACGAAAAAACATCCAGATCCGATTCATTGACATGCAGTGGAACGATTCTTGCACGGTTCGTTGTTATTGTCGGTAAGTATTATCATCAATCGAGCATATATATATAGAAAGTTATTCGTTTCGCAATATGTTACTTGTAAAAAATAATTCTCTGCGTTAAAAATGAATCAATCATAACTCCATATTAAATTGAAATATCTTCTCATCGTCTTAGGATTTCAAATTGCCAATATTAATATTGAAAACACTATATATCCTTACCAAGCAGTAGATATAACCTCACAAAAAAGTAGTAAACATGGTGACGGTACTTACTGAAAAAAAGACTGCCGAAGCCGTGGAAATTATTTGTTTCGCTTTGAGGGAACGTGTTCAGCCGGCCACACACGTCTGACAGGTTTGCCTGAAAACGCAGACCTGCACAGGCAATCCGTAACGTGTGTTTGACAAACTGAGCAGTTATTATGACCTGTACAAAAAGGATTCTTTTTTCAGTTTGCGCAGGTGAGCGACCATACTGTAAACCGGAGCGTGTGTGCCAGCCGGTTCTTGAAATTTTTATTGTCTTTTTCTTTGTCTGTTCTGACTGGGAATTTTTTTTCAAAAAAACGGTAATGGCAAAGCTATTGAAGAATTCATATATATATGGGATATAATATTCTGAAAATTCCGAATGGATAGTAACTTTAATGCTACTCTTTCCCATCCCTGCACGGCCGGGCCGTGGGCTCCCCTACCTTCCTTCCTTCTGAAAAAGTGATCTGATCGGACTGGCCGTGCAAGATTCCCGCCAGTGCATCAGTCTATCAGTAGACGGTACATCGAACCGCGCAGCAGACGGCAGCATCCATGTTTAATTCCTCACTTTTAATGGTAAACATTACATTGTAGAATGGCATAATACAGTGATTTTGATTGAACTCCTGTGCATCTTTCTTTATTCGCGTACAACTGTGGTCCGCCGAATCGGACCACAGAAAAAGCGCGAACAATATATATGTAGATATATATGTGCAGGTCCGCATGTACAGGCAAACCTGTCCGGTCTACCGCAACGTGTGTGACTGGTTTTATGATGCATATACCGAAATCTGGTTGATATCCATTGTAAAACAGTGAACGGGATCTGAAATTTTCATTTACTCAAAACGGCCATCTTTTTTTCAGCAAAAGATGCGTCTGTTACCCATCAGATCAACCAATCTTATAGGAAATAATGAGAAATATTTTGAAGATTAACATGTAATCCCTTTTTCCGTAAACATTCATTTTCTATAATAAATGCACCGAATTGATTCGTACACCTAATAGTTGTAACGCCGTAGCTAAATTTGTTTTTTCTAATTAAATACGATTAATAATTGATTGATATTTTTTTATGTTTGCGAACACGCATTTACAGGACGATACCATCATCCGTACATCGAATTTTAGCTAAACAAAAAACATTTAAAAAAAATTATAAACTATTCAAACTTGTTTGTTCTTTGTGCGCCACCTGTATATTCGTTATTTGCTTTATCACAACAACCGCCCGTAAAATCGAAATAAATCGAACGGTTTCCTTTTTGGCTCGTCTAGTTCACGTCTCCTAAATGCAATTATTTTCTTTTAACATGTATCTGTAAGAAAACGTCTTGTCATCTCAACTTCCTAGGTTGTCGAACCTTTCTAAAATTTCTTACTTGTCAAAAAAAAAACATTAAAAAACTTTTGCAAAATCGACATTATCGTCTCTTTTCCTTGTAAATCTCTGGAGCGGATCTCATTCTTTCGACAGATTTGCTTGTATTTCAAAAAGAAAACTGTTAATAGAACTAAACAATAAAGAGAAGAAAATTGAACAGTGGATGGCTGCGACGACTGCAAAAGAGAGTCGGGCGAACGTAAAACTGGCTCTTTTTTAAATGAGAAAGGAACTTGATTCGGCGATTTATATGATTTGTATGGTTTGAATGAAATTTTAAATTTTCAAGACAAATAGAGATAAACCCGTTCGATGTATTTTTTTCATTTAATATATGTTTACTTTCCTAAAAGCGGTGACATTACGAAACTAATTCATTTCCGTAGTCTCATAGATTCGTGTTACGTCTGATCTCATCGATTCAAATACACGGTCAATAATCTTAATCTTTTATTTATAGAAGGTACGTGTGTGGACGAGAACAAAATTGAAAAATACATTGTTAAAGCGGAATTCGAAGCGACCGATCACGACAAAGAACAACAATCGACCGTAAGTACTTCGTGTGTAGCAAGAATGTTAGTTGTAAGTAAATAGTACTTTAATGCTCTTGATAGTTGCAAGTACATTATTTTTGTTAAAAGGAAAACAATCGGTGACATTAAAAACTTTCACCTCATTCGTCCAAGAATAAGAAGTTTCCGGCTCGATCATGTTTAGAGACGATTTAAGAGATTTTTCTCTTATTAATTGTTGCTTTCTTAAGTGTTATCATGTTTTTTTTTTAATTTAGTTACATCGTTGAGTGAACATACGTAGCCGATTATGTTTCTAAAAACGATTAAAATCAAATATCTATATTAATGGTCGTTGAATCTCTGATGAAAACGATAAAATTGCTGCAGAGATTAAATAATTTCTTGGCATAAACATATATGAAAACTGTTCCCATTCTTAGTTTCAAGCCGGCCAACGTTTCATTTCATCCATTTTTTACAATCATAAATAGGACGAATTTACCATAACGGGACAATTACCGCCTAGACCAAAACCTGCCGGACATTAACAACCGTGTAAAAAACCTCCGATATTAACCTCGTGCAAAAAAAAAAAACACCCGGACATTAACTTCCCGTATATAAATAAAAACTCTTTAAATAAAATTTCCTTGAAACAACAAACAATGGATCTAAAAATAAATACTTATGAAAAGGCGGTTTAATGTGGAGTTGCGGCGGCTGATCTATATTTTTTTCCGGTGCTCATCTATCGGTTCTGTAATGTGTATGTTGCCGGCAAAGTCCGACGACCGGTCAGAGTTTGACTTTGCCTGGGCAAAGTGCGATTCGCGCGGCCGCTGTCAAAGTCCAAAGTAGAAATTCTACTCCGGGTTTAAATACCTGTGCTCGGCTGGGTCAAAAAAGTAGTCACTCTCACCCTCATCGGAGTAGAGGTATATATATATATATATATATATATATATATATATATATATATATATATATATGTATGTATATATAAGCGTATATATATATATATATATATATATATATGTATATATAAGAACATATATATATATATATATATATATATATATATATATATATATATATATATATATATATATATATATATATGTATGTATATGTATATATATATGTATGTGTGTGTGTATATATATATATATATATATAAATAATTTTTTCCTGCACCTAGTGAAAGTTATAGAATTAAGACAAGAGAGAGGTGACACAAAAATCATGCGCTGTAAATGATGGTTTGTTTTTTTAGACATGTATTAGGTTGACTAATAAGTAATGTCGGATTTTTTCGTAAGAGATAGTTTCTGCTGTTCTTCGAGCAAAAGACAATTCATAACCTATAAAACGCATGTACAGTCTGAAAGATGAGTCAGAGAGACTCATAGAGACTAACGCGAATAATTCGGTGGTATATAAAAAATGTGTACATAACATTCAGAAAACTCGGTGGTCGCTTCGTTTGATTTTCAAAGAATTTGTTGTCTGATTAGGTAATGAAAAGTTCATCACGTTCGACTATTTCGAGATACGAGGTCAGACAATTAAGTAATGCGACAAAATTCAAAAATCGAGTATATTTAAAAATTAAGGTACATCGCTGCGATCCCCTTCAAAGTAGTCCTCTCCCGCATCTATACACTTATTCCAGCGAGTTTTCCAGTTTTCGTAACAATTCTGGAACACTTCTTGTGGGACCTCTCCGAGTACCCTCGTCACAGATTCTTGGATATCTTCAACGGAGTCACAATGTCGACCTTTGACGAATTTTTTCATATGGGGGAATAGGAAAAAGTCGCAGGGTGACATGTCCGGTGAATAGGGCGGTTGTGGTAACGTTGCGATGCCTTTAGACGCCAAAAACTGAGAGACACTGAACGCACTGTGACAGGGAGCATTGTAGTGATGCAGAACCCAAGTCTTCGCGATCTCTGGACGCACTCTGAGCACCCTTTTTCGTAATTTTTCGAGCACATTGCGGTAGAATACTTGATTTACGGTTTGTCCAGGTGGTACGAACTCTTTGTGAACCACCCCTTTGCTGTCGAAGAAGCAAATCAACATGGTTTTCACTTTGGACTTGCTCATTCTCGCCTTCTTTGGCCTTGGTGCTCCAGGGGACAGCCACTGTTGGCTTTGTCGTTTAGTTTCGGGGTCATATTGAAAGAACCAACTTTCATCACCAGTAATAACTCGATCGAGAAGAGTAGGATCACTTTCAACCTGCTCGAGACAATCTTGAGCGATGTGATTTCGTGACATGCACTACTCGCGCGTTGATACAAAACACTAAACAGCTGGCGAAGAAATGATCGTAAGAGGGTGGTCAAGGTCTCAATCGAGAGAGTAGGGATCTACCATTACGGTGGCGGAGTTACAGGTTCGCTGTGTTACTACAGGATGAGAAAAAAAATCGGTCGCATTACTTAATTGTCTGACTTCGTATGTAGACGAGCTGTTTACTCATCAAACGAGGTCATGCGTTATTCTAGAGAATAACTCTCGTTCGATTTCTATCATCAACAATAAAAAAAAACTCTAATCATAACAAATAGAAAATATTACTTTTTATTAAGCAACATAATTATTCACAAGTTGATGGCATGAATTCACACATTACAATTATTCTTATTGCGTTTTAGACTAACACACCGTTGTTTATGAAATAGTTTTTTTAAAAAAAAATCAATCTTTGAAATAATTCAATGTTTTAATGCATATTTTTCTTATTCTCATAGTGCGACATACACGAAATAATTATGTATTTTCTCTGTTCAGGTGTTTAAAATTATAAGGGTGACGTCTTCGAGAAGGATGACACTTCTAATTTTGAAGCAATCGTTCAAGATGACTCCCCACGTGCATCCCGTACATTTTGATCAAAATAATTTGAAATTCATAGCGAACTCTTGCGAAGTGTGGGTAAGTGCTGACAATTTATTAATAAACACCTACTGTACTACTCACGGCATTTCTTTTAACATATAGTGTTTATATATATATATATATATATATATATATATATATATATATATATATATAAATCACTTCCATACCGCTCTTTCATCAACTTTGCGGTTTTATTTATACGTTCATCCCATTTCCCGAGCAGAAAAGTGCATATAGAGTCAAAAATTAAATTTTACTTCAAAAGAAACCGACACAAACCCATTGGTCAGTAATATTCGAGACTTTTGTAAATTTCATAGGGCTATTATTCGAAACAGTAAGTGATCATATAAAAAAGTTCAAAAATAAAAGTCTTGAAACACAATCAATAATCAGATAGGCTATAATTCATGACACATATAGCTCTAGGAGATGACTGCTATCGTTTAAAATCGCTTTCAATAGGAGATTGCTTGTGCATCACTGAGTCGATTTCGATGGATCTTTCACAAAAATGTCTAAAATCGTGCATATTTTAACCGAGACGCTATTTGATTATTGGCACGGAAATTCGTGTCCTTATAAACATATTTTAAATAGTACAAAATTCTTCCATCTAATTCTTTTAAATGTCACGTATTTCGTTTAAATCAAACAGTCTGCACGTGACAAACAGAATTCTGTGTATTGCGTACGAAAGCCGCAAATTATAACAAATTCGTCTTCGAAAACTATATTATTATTATTATTATATATTCTTTATTGAGATGTACATATTTTGTTAATCACTTACACATGTCATATTTCACAATACTTTTACAGGCTGGTAACAAAATTTAAAAGTGATGTTCAGTTGATACAAAACTTAGCTATTCTACTACATTTTAATTATAATCCACTCATTATACTCTACTATATCTGTACCTGTATTTATTTATTTCTTACATTCTATTTTTAAATTATATTTTAATTTCATATATTTGTTTCAACTTTCTTTCTCTTAATATTTCTAGATTTATTATTTCTAAACAGCAAACGGTAAAGAGATTCCCCGTGGTGTGCGGCCTTTTACATGTCTTTTCTCATCCACGTTACTTACGTTTTCATATACTTTAGTATAAATTTTTCTTGCTCATTGCACCATATTTCTACAAAGCATACATTTCACTATTAGTTAAAATTGTGTGGTCTGTTAATTACTGGCTTATGACAAACTGTGATTAATTATTTGGTGTTATACTGTTATCCAGTTATTTATCTTCTCTCTGTTGCGATGGTGTCCCGATGGTGAAAAATTTATGTATTATGAGAAATTGTTTCATAGTTTTCAGTTTATTATAAATATTCATACGTTATCACATGTACTTTCTATGATTATATATTAAAATGTGGATTCCTAAAAAATTATCAAAAATATGTGTCAGTGTACTGAAGTAAATATTGTGTTATGAAAACGTTACTTGAATTGTATAAATAAGGACTAATTTTCTTCAAGAAAGGGTCATGTATCGTAGCTGAGACCGTTTTCGTTAACTGTGTGTACGTATCATTGAAATGTACCTAATTTCAGATTCCTTATCAAATTAATGGAGATCGTGGATTAAAATTATACAAGAAAAAAGTAGGCCCCATATGCTCTGATAAAAATTGCGAAATAGAAATATTAACCAACGGCAAAGGTAAATATATTTTTAGAAATATTTGTTTGTTTTTTTTAATACCACCCTGAACTTAAAATACTGTATCGATATATGATAACATTTCGGTCTCTATTCGATGTGTGTTGAAAATGAATTTCAACCAAATCGATGACTGAATCGAATATACAATTAATGAACATCTGTGAAAAGGACAGAACTGATGCGAACAATGACACGAAATAAAAACATTCATGAAATATCCACAATGTTTCCAGTAATTTCATGATTACCGTCAATCATATCGCACAACGAAGATAAATTTGTTTATCATACGGGAGCACAATCGATTCTAAATCCTTGACATCTACATATATACAGGCCGCCCGCACCAGGTGAACGGGAAACTGTCATAACGTAATAATTATATGCATGTTTACTTCTATATAATTTTCTTTACTTATTCTTATTATTTGTTTATTATTGCATTTTCATTTTTTTTAAAAAAATAACGCTGGATGGATGAGTATCATTTTGGCGGACGCATTCCTGTAATCTGACTGGTGGGATCCTCTCAATTGTTTCTTGGATTTTTAATTTGAGTTCAGGAATAGTGTGTGGACGATCAACATACACACATTTCACTTTAGACAAGTCCCCAAAGACAATAATCACACGCCATAAAATCTGAGGATCTTACTGGCCAAATAACATTTCCATTTTTAACAATGATGTGGTTCGGAAAGAGCTCTCTTACAAGGACCATGTACACTATAACGGCATGACTTGTCACCCCATCTTGCTGGAACGATGCAATTTGTGGATTGGAATTGATTCTTGCGTCAGTAGAATGTGGAACGAGCTTCCTGAAATTTCTGAATTCACAAGTTGATGGCATGAGCGGCCGGTATCTATCCACGATGCGGAATGTTATAATTATAGCGAAATGTATGTTGTGCAGTCGCAGCAGACACGCCGTTAATGTAAAATGATTTCATAATGAAATCTCGACGTTCACCGGACCACTGCTCCATGTTCACTAAATAGCCATGAAGTATTTAACAATGTTTCACTTCATTTTACCGTCTCACTCCAACGGTATGTGAATAGGCTTGTTTTTAAAATTTCCCGTTTCACCGACGCACCCTGTACAATTTATGAACACAATAAATATAGACTACGAGGTCAGACAATTAAGTAATGCGACCGATTTTTTTTCTCGGCCTGTGGTAACACTGCGAACCTGTAACTCCGCCACCGTAATAGCAGATCCCTACTCTCTCGATTGAGACCTTGACCACCCTCGTACGATCATTTCTTCGCCAGCTGTTTAGTGTTTTGTAACAACGCGCGAGTAGTGCATGTCACGAAATGAGCAAAAAGGCCACCGAATGAACATCGCTCAAGATTGTCTCGAGCAGGTTGAAAGTGATCCTACTCTTCTCGATCGAGTTATTACTGGTGATGAAAGTCGGTTCTTTCAATATGACCCCGAAACTAAACGACAAAGCCAACAGTGGCTGTCCCCTGGAGCACCAAGGCCAAAGAAGGCGAGAATGAGCAAGTCCAAAGTGAAAACCATGTTGATTTGCTTCTTCGACAGCAATAGGGTGGTTCACAAAGAGTTCGTACCACCTGGACAAACCGTAATCAAGTATTCTACCGCAATGTGCTCGAAAAATTGCGAAAAAGGGTGCTCAGAGTGCGTCCAGAGATCGCGAAGACTTGGGTTCTGCATCACGACAATGCTCCCTGTCACAGTGCGTTCAGTGCCTCTCAGTTTTTGGCGTCTAAAGGCATCGCAACGTTACCACAACCGCCCTATTCACCGGACATGTCACCCTGCGACTTTTTCCTATTCCCCCATGTGAAAAAATTCGTCAAAGTTCGACATTTTGACTCCGTTGAAGATATCCAAGAATCTGTGACGAGGGTACTCGGAGAGGTCCCACAAGAAGTGTTCCAGAATTGTTACGAAAACTGGAAAACTCGCTGGAATAAGTGTATAGATGCGGGAGGGGACTACTTTGAAGGGGATCGCAGCGATGTACCTTAATTTTTAAATATACTCGATTTTTGAATTTTGTCGCATTACTTAATTGTCTGAACATGTATATTAATTCCACTACTCTAAATATTCCGCCGGTCGATGTGGGTTCCTCATCGTGGTGACTGGACGATTCAGTGTTAGTCACGTAGCGAGTCTCTTTTCTTTCCTTTCATCCGTTTATATTGTTATTGTTTTTAGATGTGCCTAGGTCGTTCCATACCATTCACTAACCGGGCGTGTCATTCTCATGAGACTCCACATAGGATACATCATGCTAGCACCTAATATTTCTTTACAATTTAAACCTATTCTAACATAAGCATACATTTGTGTCCATGTCACAGATGTGGAATTTAGCTCCTAGTCCTTTAGTTCCATCGGTTTTTCGAACTGTGCAGCATTATTCCTTGGAGCATTAAGGTGATGCTTCTCTGCTGTTTATATTCACCAGGGGTGAAATCTTTGTGCATTATTAAATGTCTTTAGTTAAATATAGTGCATCAGTTGTTATTATTTCTACTATCAAATTGAATTTAATGTATAATCTCCATTTAAAGTATAAAAACTCTTCATCATATTTCTTTATTCAAAATCGATTTTTTCGACAAACTAAACAATAATGTGCGTTGCGTTTCATTTAAAGAATGTGTGTGTATGTTTTTTAAAGTTACTACAGTGGGAGGAATAGTCGTCACCACGACTGAAAACGAAAACGACGAACGTTACTGCTTTCTGGGAACCGGACTCAAAATTAAAGATCGTAATAAAATCGAGTTGATAGTCTTGAAAATGGATGACATCGATTTCATTCAAAAGAAGATAAACTTGTACGATATTCGGTAAGTAGACAATCGCCTTTCTTTAATTATTTGTCCGTTGTGTCCGTGCAATCATAGACGTACGATAAATGTTAACCGATAGTTTCATTTTCAAAATTGCTTAATAGAAGTAAATGAGATATGACGATATTTCTTTTCATATCTGTCTTCTTTAAAGTGTAAACAAATAAAACAAAATTGAAATACGAATTGTAATTTTATGATTAATTAACTAGCGCTATCAGAGGTTTCTTGAAATGTTTATTTGGTACATGCAAGATAGACAAGAGCAGCATGCTAAATATTTGCCAAATAGTCATCAAATACAACGGTATCAGAAAAACAGTAAATTATTTATCCGTACTGTCGAGATGACAATAAGACATTTGTTTAAAATTTAAATCTCGCTTTCAGTCTTAAGTATTTTATTTTTGTCTGCAAAGCGGTACTTATTCAATTTTTGTTGCTTATAAAGATACATTATATTAAAAAAGATAAAACTATGCTTAATAATGAAATACACCGCCTTACACAAATGATTGTTTATATATATATATATATATATAATATATACAGGTGATCCTCATTAAAAAAATTCAGCGTTAAGAAAATCGCGTTAAGCAAGACTTACACTTTACATAGAACGAACGGTTACGTTACAAACGTTTTTTTTGTCACATAAAACGCTACATATATCTTAAGATGCAATTTAAAAAAAAAATATTCAAAAATAAAACTAACAAATATATATTTTCAATACCAATCTTTCATTCCAATATTTCTTGATCGCTAGAATAATTTACGAAATGTATACACAGTTTAATGTACCGGATAAAGAAAAAGTACACTTACCTGATTAAACTGTAATTTTCAACTCGTTTATTTACAAGAAACTTCTATCGTTAGAAGAGTATTTTTTTAATCTACTTCTTCTTAGATCACAGAAACATGTAACATGTACGACTCGAACAAATTCATTCTGTGGGAATAAAAGGAATATGCACAAGAATGAAAACGGGAAAACTCCACTTCGTGAAATTAGTTATGTCGTGTTATGATTATTATGCCGATGAAGTAGGTGAACAGTGATTCAAGGTGACTTTCTATATGACAGTGGTAAATATTTTTCAATTGCCACGCTCACAACATCCAAACAATACAAGACTCAAAGACTGGAGACCATCGACAGCGTCGTGAGTTTGCCCAATAGATGCGTGAACAAGGAGTGGATTTTTCAAAGAGGATCGTCTTCAGTGACGAGACGCATCTTCACCTCAACGGATTCGTAAACGAACCAAATTCGGGGATTGAAAAGTCCAACGGAGATTTACGAGAAGCAAACGCATCCTCGAAAAGTGACGGTTCGGTGTGACTTGTGGTCTGAGGCGTAATTGGCTCGTATTTTTTCCAAGATGATGCGAAAGACGCTGTCACAGTCAATGTCGTTCGCTTTCGGAGCATGATAACAAACTTTTCGTGGGACCGATTGGAAGATATGTACATCGAGGATCTCTGGTGTCAACAAGACGGTGCCATCAATTACACAGCAGCAGAAACAATCTCGATACTGCGCACAAAATTTCAAGGCCGCGTGATCTCATGAAACGACGACATCGATTGGCCGCCGAAATCATGCGATTTAACTCCTCTAGATTTCGTCCTCTGAGGTTATTTGGAGAGTAGAGTCTACGAGAACAAATCGAACACGATTGCAGAGCTGAAACAGGAAATACGACGCAAAATAGCCGACATAGAGCCAGCGTTGTACCGCGATGTAATCGAAAATTAAGATAACTGCATTGCTTAATACCACAGGAGACGCGGCGGTCCCTTGAACCATATAATCTTTCATACGTAATCGTATCGAATTGAACTAAAATACTAAATAAAAGATAATATGATTTTTTCTTAACTTTTGCGTTTTTTTAATACATTCATGTGGAAGCTTAAGTTGAATCAGCTCTTTAGTTGCTCGACTGAGCATAAATAAATTGTTTTTTTTTTCTGTGTCGAGAAAATGTTGCCCTATATTGGTAACTATTGCGTCTGCATGTACTCGATTCAAAACAGAAACAGTCAGTTAGCATCGTTCGTCGACAAATGTTCCTAGCACAAAAATATTGATAAGTACTAAACCGTACCATTAAATTTGCTGTTCACAGATCGAATGTGATGTCCGAATGCAAGTCGTCGGATGTCAATGGACAGCACGTGATGTTCTTAGAGGACGACATTATGTTAAATGACGCAGTGCCGAAGACGACCAGAGTTCTGTACAACTGTCAGTTGAGTCCATACGATATGTACGGTCCAGAGGAAATAGTCTGCGATGATCTCACATGGAACAAGATTCCTAAATGTCTAGGTAAATTCACAATGCCGGTTATGCTGGACCTGCCTGAATTTTAACTCTAATTCTTACAATTTATCGAAAAACATTTTCTTTGAAATTCGTCCTCCGAACAAACAGAATAAAACTTCGCTACTACGAAACGTAATCATTATTGTGTTATAAAGAAGAGGTCTTCGTGATTTGATTTCGTTTATTTACTAAAACGTCTTATGTTCTAGCGTGTGGAGTGAAACCGCACATTAAGAACGAAAAAAGACGTAAGGATAACTCGCACGTCGACTTATGGCCATGGAATGTTGGAATCTATGACACAGATCACGAAACGCCACAGATGATTTGCGCCGGAACACTTCTCTCCTCGAACACCGTTCTTACACGTACGTATACGATTTTGTAGATCTGTACAGAGGAAAAAACTAGCAAGAGAGACGAATTGTATTATTTGGAAACTCCAATAGGATTACTAACGTATTCCGTCTTTCTTCGTGCGATCGTATGAACGAATTCGTAAGAGGAAGATACTCTGAAAATGATATAATTCATCATAGAATGAAAACTTCAAGTTATATTTTCAACTACAAATACTTTATTACCGCCCACAATACATTATATATTTGTTCATCCGTGATAATTAAACACTGGTTCTTTCGTTCGACAGATGGTAGTTGTTTCCGGTACTATCGAAAATATATCAAACTAATGTCACAGAAATGCAGATATGTGGTTGGAGCAGGAAAAACCCACAGTCACTTCAACAGTGCAGAGGACAAGAACGCTCAGTTCTCGTGCGTAAGTTGGCACCGTTTTATAAAATCTCACAATATTTATCTATAAAATAACTACAATAACGTGTGGTCCGGTTTCGATCAATCGGTCGATTGGCCGGAATTTACTTCGAAACCAAATTGTCACATGGTGTATATTCTTCTCTGCTCTGGTCGGTGATTGAAAGCGACAGACAGAAAAAAACGGAACAGTTACGGGATGTAAGATTATGGTTCATTTCAGACTAGCGGGCCTTCGTTAAAACATCCAATTCTATGCTTCTACTAGTTTTACCTCAGAACGACATAGAAGCGAATCTTTAATTGAATATTTCGCACGCTAGACAAGCACTAAATGATTAAGTAAGACACGCTAGTGTTACTAGAGCAGAGAATCTTTTAAAGAACGAACGAATTCCTGATTACCGATTTTTTTCTTCACTCTATTTTTGAATGTACTGTTACACCGAAGAGATAAATATATTCATCACACAGTAGTGCACTTAATTTCAGACACAGCGTGTCTACGCGAATGAGCGTACCTATTGAGTACTATGCCTGTTCTTTTTTTTCCAATAAAAAGACGGCGAATGATCCTTTACGATCAAATTTAGATTACACTATACTACGCTGTACTTTTAAAATTTTCCACCTGAATTTTTCAATCGTTTCACTTCGACTAATCTAATCCAAAACTGTCTGTTTAACACCGAATACGGTTGCTATTGGAATTAATTGGTCGCCGTCCTTTTTCATAACAGAATACTGCCTCGATGGGAAAATAGCTCGTCCAGTGAATTTTTCTTAATGACTTCATCCGAGTCAAAATCGCGACCTCGCAGCGGACAATTTTAATCTGGGAAATAGGAAGTCACACGGTGATTGGTCACGCGAATGAGGCGCTGACAGGATAATGTCGCTTTAGTTTTGGGGCAAAAGTGTAAGTCGGCGCGTAGTATACCTATGTTTTATATATACATCCATCTTCAAATCCTTCTTTCCGATATTTCAAACGTGTCAGCCAGAAATTTCGTTTTTGATACAAAACGTAATACACAATCGTCGCTCGGTAAATTCAAACGTAGCCGAATTCGTCGAACATACCAAACACTACATAATATAAACATCAGCTGTTCATGAAGGGGGCATTAATTTCGGTATAGATTATAGTCGAAGAATTGCCTACATTATCATTTAAAAAAATTTAAAGTTAAGTTTACGCGGTTCTTTCAAAATAGAAATTCCCGAAACTTTTTGATCAGGATAGTGTGTCGTTGATTTTACATAAGAGTTTTCAGTATTTCACTGTTGTTCTCTTAACAGACACAATTACAGTTACCATTCGTATATCCATATCATTCAGTTGGCTACTGATGTAAATCTCTTCATAACAGAAGGTTGCATTGAAAGCCATTGTTTTTTTGTGGAGTTTCTTGAGCATTTATTTGAATAGTAAAATGTCTGAATACATTAATCAAAGTATTTGGCCGCGGAAGTTAAAACTTTTTCCCACTCTTATGACAGAAATTGAATTCCGCATCGAAAGAATGATCTGTCAGTTGAGTCAATCCATTTAGCAACCCATTTTTCGACTTATCCGTAGTTATGGAAATTTATATCTTCCAAAGCGTGTCACATCGATCGGAACAGATGGTAATCGCTCGGGGCCAGGTCCGCAGAATACGCTCGGTGCGGGAGAACCTCCGATTTGAGCTCCATCAGTGTTTGTTTCACGGCTATAGCAACATGGGGCCGAACGTTATCTTGGAGAAGAATCACTTTTCGGCGATTCGATGGAATCGATGGTCGTTCTTGCATCGAGTTATCGTTCAAACGCTCGAATTGTTGTCAATAACGCTCGGCTGTGATAGTTTCGTTCGGTTTCAACAGCTCACAATACACGACACCACCCTTCATATCCCACCAAATAGAGAGTTTTGCTCTGTGACCGTGGATGTTTCGCTTTGGTGTCGGCTTTGGTGGTTGGCCAGAATAATAAACCCATGATGGATTGTCGAAATAGTTCCATTTTTCATCGCCGGTCACAATACGCCGCAAGAAATTCTTTATGTCTTTCAAGCTAAGAAATCGAGGTGTTTAAACGATTATCAGTGACATTTTCGATCAATTCATGTGGCAGCCATCTCCCTCCTTTCTGGATCTTTCCCATGGCTTGTAAACGTCTTCGAATGATTGATTTGTCGACTTCGAGTTTTCGAGTCAATTCTTTGTGTTTGAGCAGGGTTTTCTTCCAATAGAGTGCTGCTTCGAACTTTTTTGATTGACCTGGCCGTTTTTTTATCACGAACGTCACAATCTCCACATTTGAATCGTCGCAACCAATCTCTACATACTTCTTCCGATAGAGCAGATTCACCGTATGTTTTCGAAAGCAGTCGATGAGCTTCAGCTACACTTTTTTCAAATCAAAGTAGTGTAGAAGTACACATCGGAAAAACAACTTATCGCGTTCCATTTTATTTCGGTCATTGAAAAACACTTGCGTAAACAAAGCATCGCGTCCGATGACTGAATTTTAGTGAGAAATGTTCACACTTTAAAATGACACAAGAGAAATCTGTCACTGCCCACAGCATACGGACCTAGAGCCATCCGCACGTGAACAGCGGTTTACACTGCAACCTCCTAATAATTATATCGTATAAATTACCAATCGAACTCACATTTTGTACCGTTTATAACGAACTCGATCATAATTTAAATTCCGTTTCAGATTCATGAACTAATATTCAATGATTTCAACGAAGACCTGGTTATGCTTGTTCTGGACAAACATCTCAATATTACCGAATTCGTTTTACCCGCCTGTTTGGATATAAAGAATGAGACCAGTGTGACACGCAAGACGGAATCTTTTGTAAGTGAATTTTTGTTTTCACAATCGTCAGTGTCGAATTCCGGAATGTTTACAGAAAGTGTAACGAATTCGAGCGGATGTTTGTTTTTATTATTTTCCGTTAGTATTTTAATGTTTTCAGCTTATTTAAGAAATGATTGTTGTATTTCACATTATAGATGCCCTACTGGTTACTTGATTCTAGAATCGGGAACGGTTCAAATATACACCACTTCCCTCTATTCGTACACGAAATGAAAAGAAAATCAAATTACCATTCTGTATATAGTAAGTATTAAGTAAAAATAACGTTGATTACATCAAACATCGCACATCTCGTGCATATAAATTGATGCTTTTTATATGTTTCTACAAACATATGTGTGTACATGTATGTATATTGTATATATATATATATATATATACATATACATATATATATACTGACCGAAGACAGTATTGGTACGGTGAAGACTTTACTATATAAACGCTTCTAATTTCAGTGTTTGAAACTCTTTGATCAGACATTGTTTTACTTTACATATCAACATTTTTATTCTATATTTGATAACGTAAAAAAATGCATCAATAAATTAATAAAGATCTTCTTTCATTCTTTCTTTCATTTTTTTCGCGAAACAAATATTTGCACAAATTCTATTACTTTCAGATTAATATGCAAGAAATATAATGTTAGTAATGTAACGATAATCCTTTTCATTAAATCACCACGTTTAGCCTGTTTTACATCGATAAAACTATTTTCTCTATCATTTTCTCCATCATTTCCTGTTCTATTTCTTCCATTCATCTGCAATCACATCTTTTATCACCTCTTATTTTTACTGCGATGTATTCTTATTCTTTTATCTAGTGCTTCCCACAAATTCTCGCCGGGATGTATATCGGATGATTGTGCGATCGTGTTGATGGCTTGAGGAATATTATTTACAATTCATTCTTGCATTGTATGTTCGGTGTGCTTAGGATCATTATCTTGCTGGAAATAGTATTCTTTAAAATATTCATATAATCTATTTTATCTATAATTCTATCAACAAACACAAAATCACCAGCGTCACATCCCGACGTACGACCCCTTACCATAACTTCACCACCAATATGTTTAACAGTTGATTAAGTTAGTTAGATTCTCTTTGTTCAATCCAGTTTTAAGTTATCGCCAAACTGAAATTCGATCATTACAATCAAAACATTGCATTTACTACAATCTTATTCCAGATTTAATATTTTTATTCAAATAGTGTTCTGTAAAATCCAATTGTTGCACTGATGCTTTTGATTTAACCACGACTCTTTCTTGGGGACTAGAATTAGAACCAGCTTCATGAAGAAGTTTTTCTACCGTTCTAGAGGTAACATTTTAGTCAAAAGTTTCTTTTAACTGTGCCACTATATTCGACTATATCTTTGTTGGATTTTTTTTAATGATTTCGACCACGTCTCTTTGCTCTTTATGAGAAACAATTCTTCAGCGATCACTTCTCGGATTATTTTCTAGGACTTGCTCCCCTTCAAACTGTTTGATTATGCTTCGAACTGCAAAAGTACTTTTATTGACAATGTTTCCAGTAATTGAAAGCGATCCCTCTTTCGAATGCAAATCTAAAGCGAGTTTTCATTCGGACACTGTGATTTCTTTAGTTTCTCCTCTCATGTTTCGGATTAATCGATAATTGTTTAAGAAACTTAATCGAATATGACTATCGTTTCATTAAAATTGAACATAATGTGAAATGTTTCAAATCCTCCTGTTTCATAAAATCAACTGCGATATTCAGTACGGTATCACAAATGAAGATGACCGAAAAGAAATAAGGGTTGTTCCAATACTTTTTTCGCACTAAAAATGAAGTCATTTTAGTCGATGAAAATCTTTTTTTTAATTTACCAAAGTAAAATTGTTAATATATTTTATGTTATCGAATAATGATAAATACAAACATAACATAAAACTCAAAATATTTTCAGTTACTGGAATCTTAATCGTGTGAATACTTTCTTTATGTATATATAGTATAGAGCATCTCGATACACATATGTCTACTTCACTGATTAGAATTGATTTTCATCAATTATCTGACTTTATACCGATCATCCCCTTTATAAAATACGAGATCGGCATTTATTATGTTTTCACAATATATTTATGAGTCAATTATAAATATAAAACTAGTCACAGGACAGGGTTTTTAGTTTGTTTAGAAAGTTATTCATTCCTTAGTTCAAATCTACTTTTCGTTATTTTCAATATATATTTTCCAACATATATACATCCTTTCATACATATATGCATATGTACTCTTAAACACATACACACACATACTATTTTTTTATTTACTGTTTAGGACATTGTATGAGGATGAATAGATAAACACATGAGGCCGTTGTCTGCGTTTAGTAAAAGTTTTTTGCTTTTTGTAAATATATATGCCTTCGTAGCTGATACTTTTGGGAGTATGGCTTCTTTCTCTTTATGTATTTTTGGGAAGCAGTGCGTTTTCGATATTGTAGGATAAGGAACAGAGAGTTTGTATTTCTATTCCTTATATATACTTATTCCACATTCTACATCGAGATTTTAGGAACTGTTTTAACTATCCGCAGCGCTTTGTCTTCCGTCACTGCATCATGCCGTGGATAATGTTTGTACAAAACTGTGGAGAGAATGTGTTTTCCTCTTTACGTCTATCATAAAATGATTTCATATTATTTCTCAATCATATCTGATAGAGAGAATATGTTCTTCGTACTTTCGTCCTTTCATTCATGCAAACACACAACATTTTATAATAAAACTCACATCGTAAACATTCACCAGTATTGTTCAATAGATTACAAAAAAATCATACAAATATTTATAGCCGGTGTATATGATGGATATTTTATAATTTATTAGTCTTTACAATATATTTAATTGATTGTTTTTAGTTGGAAAAACGATAAGGTGCCCGTTAAATTGGAGAAATACAAAAGGGAGTGGAATCGTAACTGAAAAGATCGAGAATCAAAAGAAACACTTCTACCTTATGTTTATTCTAGAAAAATGCGAACCAAATACTCTAACAGTAGTAGTAGTGAATTTGCCACCTTTAGTTTCATGGTTGATATCTGTCATCAAACATAACAAAGAGGTAAAATAATTAAACAAATCGAGTTGTATGTTTGTTCTAATGAAAACAACTGAAAGAATTATTAAGATGGTCGACAGATTAGTTTCAAATTCAAGTATCATTAGGTAAAATTTAATTTCGTATGCAAATTCGTATTGAAATTATTCAAGTTTATTGCTCAGTGTATATTAACAAGTTGATCGTTTATTACGAAACATGAATATGTTTCACTATTAAAAATATAAAAATGCGACATTTTCATAATCTTGACAGTCCGCTGTAAGCTTTTTAGCTTAAAATTTAAATTGTATAGTTGATCAGATTTAAAAGCTTAGAATAAAAGGTGATTACTATTTCAAACAAGTACATATATATATATATATATATATATATATATATATATATATATATATATATATATATATAAGTCGAGTTAAAACATCATCCATCTATACATGAGCTTTTACATGCCACAGTAAAATTATGATTTGTATTTAATAAACGATACCGTTTAAAAAATTCGTTTGTATTTACCTTAACGAATAGTTTATTGATTTTTCTTGTTTGAACAGTTCAAGTCAATTGCAAAAAGCATAGATGAATAAAATACTTTAAGACACAGTACAGATTATTAGATAAGATTTCATAATTACAAAACACGAGTTGAAGAATAACATTTATATATATATATATAGATATAGATGATATAGATATAGATGATATAGATATAGATGATATAGATATAGATGATATAGATATAGATGATATATATATATAGATGATATATATATAGATGATATATAGATTATATATATATATATGTATATGTATATATATATATATATATATATATATATATATATATATATATATATATATATATACAGCACTGTGAAAAAAATAGCATCAACAGATTTTGATAGAGAATTTTTCTAAAGTAAATACAACAAACTAACATAATAAGTAATTTTCTTTTTATATAAAAAGTAATGAAATAGACTTTTTTCAAACAAATAAAAAAAAAAGAAATACAAAAGCCTAATTCAATATTTTGTTTAGTAGCTTTTATTTTTAAGAATGGCGACGTAACGTCGCAGCATGGAGCCAACTAATGTTTGATATCGCTGAAGTGGAATCGTTTCCCATGCAGACTGCCCAGCGTGCCACAACTGTATTATATTTTTATGCCTTGTTTGAAGTACGCTTTTTTTAACATCGGCCCAAAGATTTTCAATAGGGTTTAGATCTGGATCCCGGTAATTCCATAAATTGAATTTTACTTTTCGAACAAAATTTCTTAATCAATTTGCCATTATGGTGGATTTAATCCAAAAAATTGGACCTGTGTCATAGGAATAACATTCACACATTAATTTTCACGTCGCCACGTTTAATCGTCCCAAATGTATACTTTAGTCTGAATTCTTCCTTCTTTGGTCTACGAACAAACGTCCCACAGCCAGGCGTTCTAAATAAGAGAATTTTGGACTCGTCTGTCCAAAGAATATTTTGCCATTTAGTAAAGGGCCAATCTATGTGCTTTGTTAGCAAATTTTATTTGATTTACTAAATGTTTTTTGTTCAATAATGCTATTTTTCTGTGACTTACGTCAATCAAATTCTTTTCGATAAGTCTTCTTCTTATAGTAGAGGTGTCTACTTGTAAATTTAGCTCCTGCTTGATTTTTCTTGATTTGATAAACGGGTGTTTCTTCGTTAACCTAACTATACAGTATTCATCCCTTTTCAATTTATTTTTTCTTCCTCTCGTTTCTTCTTTCTCGATCCTCATTTTGTTCGAACACCCAATTACTTCTCTAATAAATTGATAGGTTTTACCGTCCGAAATTAAATTTATTATCAGTAAACGATGCTCTTCGCTACAACGTTTAACGCGACCCATTTTAACCAATTGAAAGTTTTAAATTATTAAGGTATAAGTGATGTAATTATCTTACCTTTAATGATAATAATTAAAAAAAAATTCTTCTACCTTTCACTTTGAATTCTCTGTAAAAATGAAATAGTAATATTCTTTTTCACGCTGAACTGTTAATATCCTTCGAAAAACGGGGATTTCACTTTATTTAAAGTATAATTCTAAGAAATTTCTATGATTTATCTTATCAATAAATCATAAACAAACATTTGACATTGCTCGTACATGTCATTATTACATCAACAAATTGAGTTGTACTTTATATGTTTCGTAAAATATTGAATGTGGTGCTATTTTTTGCACAGAGCACACACACACACATATATATATATATATATATATATATATTGAAAGCGTTTATTTTGAAAGTAGAACAAGTCACTTTTACGTTATTGTGTGATATTAAATGTTTTGCAGTCTTATATGCGTAAAAATATTGATGCTTAGTATGAAGAAATTTCACTTGTATTTGTCATCTGGGTTACCAATATTTTTTCAGCATAAATAATTTTGCACATACGTTAACGAACCCGCCATTTTTCTTTACTGTAAAGTGACTTGAGCCACTTTCAAAATTAATAGTTTATAAAAACTACGGACTTGTGTTGATTTTGTCCGTAGTGTTTTACTCAAGTGATGTTTAATAAGACAGTAATTTAAGTATATTGATGAGTAAATTATGTAATATAAGTGTATGTTTTTTATATAACGTGTTTCATATAAATCTTTATTCATGTATTGAATCATTGTCATTAAAAGACTGATGAAGTGTTCGGACATTTCTCTTTGTTTTAATTTTTTAAAACATCTGTGGTAAATTGGGGGTATATAGGAAAGCATTTTTACATGTATCATTCCTAGGATGTAGAAAATGCAAATTACCCTCATTTTTTAAAAAAAACCTGTATACCCACTCGTTAATATGTTATTTTCTATGGTTTTTACATTTTTTAAGGTAGAGAGAAATAACATTTTTCTAATGTGTAGATCTCAACTTAAATATGTTCAACCATGGTATGAGATGTTGTGTAATGGCTGATATAGGCAGAAAAGCTTTGAATGTGCTCTTTGAGAGCAATTATGAGAGATTCTGGTGTTTTTCGTCTTGATTCTTCAGATTTTTGCGAGCAATCTGAATAATTCTCAAAGTATAAGAAAATTAATACTTCAAGTTTAATGCGAAAAATAAGTTAATGTTGCACATGTAGTAGCGTATGTACTGTAAAACACCAATTTATCTACAAAAAAAAATGTAAAGTCACATGCGATTTTCAAATAAATGTATTTACACTTCTGTTCAGCAGTGAAGTTTGTATTGACGAAGTAGTAAGAATTTTGAATGGAATTCTACGTAAAATGATCAAATATAAAAATACTACACATTTTTGTAACTGTAAACAGCTTTTACTCATTTTTCTCAAAAACTGATTTATGCCACTTTCAAAATAAACGGCCATATATATATATATATATATATATATATATATATATATACATACATACATACATACATATGATGTGCTTTGTGTGCAGGTGTGTATGTATACATATTCAAATTCAGCTGTAGCAAACAATAAAGGATCAACCCGACTATATTTCCTCTTTGTGTCCATGACAGATTAACCTCGTACATATATTATCTTTTTCGATATAAATTGTAATAATTTGTGAGTGAATTTTGTTAGAGATCAATTCCAAGCTGAGCTGATTATAAACGTTAAATATTTGCATGGAAGTGAATATGAACTAAAATCCATTGAATCATTCGATCTCTAGAGACATGAACTCATTGTTCCAGGTTCAATATATCTGAATTTGATTATATATACATATATATATTTACAGGTACTCGTATAACGCGGAAGCTACATTCCTCAAAAATTCCGCGTTATGTCGTTAGCAAGTCGCGTTATGTGAGACTCACATTTTGTACAGAATGAACGGTTACTTTCATAACGTTTTCTTTTATATAAAACACTAGATGTATTTTAAGTTATAATTAAAAAATATATTTTTTCAAAAATTAAATAAACATATATATATATATATATATATATATATATATATATAGTCAATAATTCATTTCAATTTTTCTTGATCGCTGAAATAATTTATGAAAAGTATACACAGTTTAATACACCAAATAAAGAAAAAGTACACTTACTTGACTAAATTGTAATTTTCAACTTTATTTAGAAGCAACTAATAACGTTAGAAATGTATTATTGTAATCTTCTTGTTCTTAGATCCCAGAAACATACAACATGTATGATTCATACAATTTCATTTTGTGGCAATAAAAGCTATTAACAAAGATAAAAAAGGGAAATCTTCAATTTATAAAATTAGGTATGGTACATTTACACTTATTTGAATTTCGCCAAGAGTACAAAGAGGTAAATACCCAATCTGCCATGTTTTTTTGTCTTTCGTATCATCTGAAAGTTATAGGAAGTAAAATTGCACGTTTGTCGAAACCGCGTTAACCAAGGATTACCTGTATTTGATTTATGTTTGTGTATATGTCTCAAAGAATATATAGTCTAATGATCGACAAATTTCATATATATTTAATCTAATAATTTAGTTATGTAGTGAAAGTGACATAAAATGCATGTCTTTGGGAAGTATCCTATCGACAACCAGAACCTCGGCGTCACGTATAACGCCGATAAACTCTGAACCGTGTAACGACTCACAGAAAGCTTTCGTACCACTTGACATTGACTTTGACCAATTTCATACAAACACACGATTCGAGCAGCATTGACTTCAGGGAGATCCATCTCTCAGTGACTCGATGAGGGAATAACCCACATTAGAGGAACTTTAAATGTTCACTTTGATAGAATTTTTATTCCTTACAAAAAATTCAAAGTCAGTTTTCGAAATTCTTCATTTTTTTTCTCGACTTGGGTGCTTTTACATAGAATAGTTTCTAATAGGTCACATTTAAATTAGATATCACTATCATCTAATCGGCCTCTCTCAATCCTCTGTTGGATAAAGACCTTTTCAATGATTTTTCATTTTGTACATTTAAACGTATAAAGCTCTCTTTTCCACCAATTTACAATAAAAAAAATTAATTTCCTTATCCAACCTCTTTTTGTTCTGTTTATATTTTTGATTCCCAGTTAATAATTTCTGTTGTCCGCCGGTTGTTTTTTAATTATTGTATTTGTTATATATATATATATATATATATATATATATATATATATATATATATATGTGTGTGTGTGTGTGTGTGTATGTGTGTATGTATAATGGACTTTAGACAAATTTATCTACAAATGGATAATACAGGTATGTAGAAAATGAATGTAAATAATAAATCTGGATTCCATGTACTTAAAGCATAGAAAGTGATCAATTACATTCCTTTCATCTATTTGAGAAATAAAAAAAAATCCATTTTATAATACTTTTGAAAATTATAACAAAAAAAATAAATGTTCACAACAATTATTTCTCTATTCCACCGTGTAAACATCTCCTTTTTTATTGATGAATTATTCCAAATATATACAATTCAACATTTAGGCTGACATCGAATTGAAGTATTGAAGTATTGAAGTATCTCTTATTAATCGCAATTAATGTTTAATTAAAACAATAGTTTTTAATATCTTTTC
>CM068319.1:579789-587289 GCA_034766995.1 Acanthacorydalis orientalis | reverse complement strand
CAAAGCTGCTAAAAATTACAATAATCACAACAAACCGTCTCTGAAATAATCACTATATTAATTTCGCTCCAATGGGAAATCAACAAAGAACTCTTCTCATAATTCGTAAAACCGTGCTGTGTATTAATATGTCAATTATTTCTATATGAATTACCATATTAGGTTATCTGTTTCCATTGCTTCGCATAATTTAGTACAGATGCGAATTTTTAATAGTGTATGAAATTCGCCATTTTTATTACTTGCTCAAGAATGGTTTACAAAATTTTGACAAGACATTTAGAAAATAAGGACTCTCTGTGTAGAACACAGTGGGTACTAATAATATCAGAATTATCCTCCTTGGCAATGGTGACAAATCATTTCATCCTGGAAAATTTGTTAAACCCCGACTTAACGTGATTTAACTGGTTTTGAATTTTTATATAAAAAGGTTTTGATGTATTTACTGCTCTTTTGTTACTGAGTAAAAAACACCAATAGTTCAAATATAATTGCTGTATTTATTTATAAATATGATGAAATAATGTAGTTACAGTATGATTATAATTATCGAAAGAATACAAGCTTACCGATTTGATGGAGATCACACACGCTGATTTTTCTTCCCTTGATCGTCTACGGCTACAGTTGTTGGTCGGCAGATTGTTGCACTAATAACAACAATTTCTTGAACACTCGCCAATGTCCAGTAGCTTTGGAATAGATACGATCGCGACAGGTTAGCGATATGTAATTTTTAATTGTAGAACACTCCACACGTTATAATTGAAGCTGTATAATCGCGGTCTTATAATGAGTCGCAGCACTTTGTATCGTGTCACTGTTAATGTTAAACGCACCGTTTTATTTTTGTGCGTATTGATACTTTTCGACAACTAATTATTCACTGAATATCCGGTTCGAAGGACCATGGAAAATTTGTTAAACCCCGACTTAACGTGATTTAACTGGTTTTGAATGTTTATATAAAAAGGTTTTGATGTATTTACTGCTCTTTTATTACTGAGTAAAAAACACCAATAGTTCAAATATAATTGCTGTATTTATTTATAAATATGAGGAAATAATGCAGTTACAGTATGATTATAATTATCGAAAGAATACAAGTTGAACATTAAACTAAGTGATACAAATGTGCTTCGTTTTTCGATGTTTCAACAACTCGACCGGTTCGTTCGAGCTGTTCGATGCGACTGACTACCGAGAATATTTATTTATCGTTCCTACAATGTACTTCAGTATACTGAATTAAGTTTAACAATCAATGTTCAAATTACCGAAATATTTTCAATAATGAAAGTAACGAAAACATACAAAATGGTTTAGAAAATCGACAATTAAACATTTCCCTACACAACGCAACGATTAAAACTTTTATACATAAAATATACAACACTGGTTTTACATTGTCGGGTTTGACGGTATATTAATAAAATAAAACGATCGAACGAAATAATTGTTAAAACGCACTGAAAGTATGTCGGGAAACAATTCTAAAACTCATGGCTAATTATTTGAGATTGAATCAATATCATTTCTATTTTTTGCTACGAAACACATCCAACCCGTCATAGATATTGTTCCATCAGTGTACGAGTGCATACTTGAGTTATCTAATACTGTGTTTTTCAATTGGGACTCACTTTTTTTATTTGAAATAAAACGGGGGATTTTCCTTGAAATTTCAAGTTTTTTTATTGTAAATAACAGTTGGAGGGCATACCATTTATAAATGAAAAATAATGTCATGTAAGTGAGCACCGCGTCCTTTCTTACAAGTATATATTAGTTTGTTGAAATTTTCGAAAACATTCTTACATAGCTGGGCTTCTACCTCACCGATTACTCTTCGGATTTCATCTTTAAGATCCGAAATTGTTTTAGGATTATTGGCGTATATCTGTTCTTTACCGTTATCCTAAAAGAAATAGACCAACATTGTTAAATCGCAGGATATCGATAAGAAGTTAATGTAATCATTTCTGGAAATAATGCGACCAAGAAATTTCGTTCTCAATAAATCATTGTTTTCACCAGCTGTGTGGCTTGTTGCACCATTCTGATAATCGTGCGCACAAAAAATTGGTTATCATGTTTCGGTATCTTTATCCATCACAGTAATCGCTTTACCAGCCTGCACCCCAAAACAGTAAGGACCAATAACCCTACAGAATATTTTTGTAGGCCCTCTCCTCTAAAATACTTTACAGCTTATAATCGTACGGGTTAAGGTCAGGCTTTGTTGAGCGCCAATCGGAGGTCTTGATGATATTTTAAAGATTATTTTCCATCCACACTTCGATCGTTTTCACATTGTGCTCTGGTGTGGAAACTTCCTGAATAGTCTAAGGCTTATCATCGAACAACGTGTGACTAAAAGGCTTGACAAGAGTCTCGAAGATCGTACTTTGGTACACATTTATGGACTTTTTCACTCCTGTCTCGCAAAAGTGAATGGATGCAACGCTGTGTTCTGATATTCCCTACAATTCCATCATTGAGGCGAGGTGATGACTGCGATGAGTGCGTGGGATTCATAGCATCACTCATTACGTTTTCTCACTTTTCTGTATCTGTCGGGTAACTGACGGATTCCTTGCTAGAAAACATCTGAAGACTTTGAGTCGATGAAAACATAAATACATTTTCGGACCTCTTCTACTGTTTTTTTTGCATGTTCTATACGACACAACATCCTCTCCAAAAGATGAACAAATCATTCTCATGACTTTTTCCGGCTATAATACAAACGATACGCAATTTCTAATGTGTTAGTCTGCGGACGCCATCATGTCCACTACTGTTTTGTGAGATTGAGCCAACTGCTTGTTGCCGATTGCAAGAACACAGTGTTTTTTAAAAATACCGAGATTGGCACTTGAAAATCCTAAGACGAGGAGAAATTTTTTGCATTTTAAAACAGAGTTATGACTGATTAACGTAAAGGCACCGAATTAGTTTTTACACGTAGTACGTGTCCATGTCAATATTATTAAATTATTACCATAAATTTTAAATTGTTTTCTCTGATATAACTTCTATAATAACCTTTGTTTTATTCTGTTTCAATTATTGCCATTATTTTGGGAGTTGGTTATCATTATTGGAAAAAAAGAGCCCCCAACGGACGCCCCCAAACCCTTCTTCGGTAAGATTTCATTCTACATTTACTATTATTATTTTTTCAATGATTCCCGTCTACTTATAAAACAGCAATTATATAGCAGCATTAAAAAACATTTACCCTTGAATATATATTGTAGATGTAATAACTTCAACTACATATATTAGATTATCTAAACTGTATAATTCATCATATTGATATGTTTAATTATGTTCGAAATTATTGTAGCAGAAAGTCATATCGTTTGTTTGGTATGAACATAAACATGTTATTAAACTGTTCGCTTATAGCTGTCTTTTTTAAATCATGATATGTGAATTCAATACTTTTTAGGATAGAACTGTACCGTTGTTTAAATTCTTAATGTTATTCTTACAGTGATTCATATTTTTATTTATACACTTTCTGTCTGCCTCACGATCGTATAATAACAACATCAACGGTTCATGTCTGTTCTGTGATAATCCACTTATATTGCGCAACCTTAATATAAATACTAATTCTTATTAATAAGAGAACTGACAAAGTGATAAAAGGTGTAGAAAAATAATCTGCGTGTACTTACATGTCTGTATTACAACTATGTTCTTACTGCAAACATTCATAAGTATTTTTTTTGTAATTTGTTTCGTTCCTATGTATCTGGAATTGAAATGATTTTTCTCGTCCTCGAGATCACTGTTCTTCGTTTTCGTTTCTCTATTACTGGTTTCGTCTTTCGACACATTTAGATGGATGTTCTGCAGGGACGGATCTATATGGAAACTAATGAAGCTTAACCTTCAAGGTCGCGTTTTGTGAGAGTCCTCCCGCCAATGAACTAAAATAAAAAAAATGAGTCGTATAAATAAATAAAACATTTCCAAGGCAAGTGATTGGTATTTTTTCAAATCTGTCAACCATTTTAAAAATATACATTACTCTTTACTTATTACGAATAGCGAAGCCGAGAGGAATTTTTCCAAACTATGTTTAATCGATAATTATTTTCGATTTCATATTCGAAACGAGAGATTAAATTTTCTTTTTTTATATCTATTGAAGCAGACATAACAAGATCGTTACCTTATGAATATCCAATAAAGGAGTATGCTGATAAAAAAAATCCGGCCAAAAGAGCCCTATAATTTCGTTAATTTCCCTATAAATACATATTTTTGTTGTGTTTATATAATGGTTGGTTTATTTTTTTCTTTTGTCATTTTGTTGTACACATGCTTATAAACAATATATCTGATTCTATAATAAATATCTCTGATTTTTGTTTTCGCAATGTGAGTCAATATTATACATATATATACATATATATATATATATACATATATATATATATATATATATATATATATATATATATATATATATATATATATATATATTTTCATAAATAATATAACTTCAGAGCCCCCTGATGTACAGAGCTATCCCTGGTACTCTGACAAAACACTCATCTGAAAGTGTAAAATGACAAAATCGGTAATTGAGAAATAAAAACAATGAACAAAGCTTTCGAGGACAAGAAAAATCAATTAATAATTTTACTTTGCACAGAAAAATTTTATACAAAGTAAAATTGTAGAAAAAAAATACAACGTTTGATTTCATGTCAATTCCTGCAATGTTATGTTGAAAACTTTTGTCCGAGCCCATTGCATTCTTTCGGCTCGTCACTAACATAGACATTTTTTGTAGTCTATATAAATTGTCTGCCACGGTTGTACGGTGATTTGAATAAAACTGGGATCAGGAAATATATTACATACAGATAGTTTTTTGTAGAATATTAGAATAGAAATTGTAATTTTAAATTTCTACATCTGATCGATAAAATGCAACATCCCTTCACGTGTTCACCACTTCAAAATCTCATTATATTACAGTACCTTTGGCAAATTATTACAACCACTGAAAAAATTAATGATTTGTCCGCCCTGATAACTCGATATAAATCAATTATTGACAAGATTATTTTATTAGGAGATGCATTGAAAATCACTGTTTTTTTTGTATTTTTTGAGCATTCATTTCAATAAAAAAAATGTATGAATACATTAATCAAAGTATTTGCCCGCGAAATCTATGACTTTTCCCCACTCTTATGACAGAAATCGAATTCCGCGTCGAATGTAATCGTGGTCTGTCTTTCGAGCCAATCCATTCAACAACTCAGTTTTCGACTTCTCAGTAGTTATGGAAATGTATATCCTCCAAAGCGTGTTTCATCGATAGTAACTGATGGCAATCGCTCGGGACCAGGTCCGGAGAATACGCTCGGTGCGGGAGAATCTCCGATTCGAGCTCCATCAGTGTTTGTTTCACGGTTGTAGTAACATGGGGCCGAGCGTTGTCACGAATAAGAATCACTTTTCGGCGATTCGATCCAATCGATGGTCGTTCTTGCATCAAATTATCATTCAATCGCTCCAGTCGTTGTCGATAACGCTCGGCGGTGATTATTTCGTTCGGTTTCAACAGCTCATAATACACGACACCACCCTTCACATCCCACCAAATAGAGAGGTTTCCTCTGTGACTGTGGATGTTCCGCTTTGGTGTCGGCTTTGGTGGTTGGATACAATAATAAACCCATGATGGATTGTCGAAATAAATCCATTTTTCATCGCCAGTCACGATAATTCACAAGAAACTCTTCATTTTGTGCCTTGCAAGCAAAGAAAACGAGATATTTAAATGATTAGCAATGGTGTTTTCATGTCAATTCATGTGGCAGCCATCTCCCTCCTTTCTGGATCTGTCCCATGGCTTGTAAACTTCGTAAAATGGTTGATTTGTCAACTTCAAGCTATTAAACCAATTCTTTAAGTGTTTGAGCAGGGTTTTCTTCAAATAGAGAGTTTGCAGTTCTTCATCTTCGAACTGTTCCGATTGACCTGCCCGTTGTTTGTCGTGAACGTCACAATCACTAGCTTTGAATTGTCGAAACCAATTTCCACATACGGTTTCCGATGGAGCAGATTCACCATAAGTTTTCTCAAGTAATCGATGAGCTTCAGGTGCACTTTATTAAAATCAAAGCAGTGTAGAAGTACACATCGGAAAAACGATTCATTGCGTTAAATTTTAATTCTGCTATAGAAAAACACTTGTGTAAGCAAAGCATGGCATCTGATGACTGAATTTTAGTAAGCAATTTTCACACTTCTAAGAGGCATAAGAGATATCTGTTACTTCTCACACCATACGCAACTAGACCCATCTATGCATGAACAACGGCTTTCAATGCAACCTCCTATTAACACAAGCATATTTATTAATATTGTCATATAAAACTTCATTAATACGAAACGATTAGAACCCATCAAAACTTTTGTACTCACCTAATTTTTGAATACAGGACGTGATTTTTTTCAACATCTATAATGCTCTGCATTACAATTAATCATTTAAATTAATATACAAATTTTTATATAATTTAAATAAACTTAAGTTACATTTCATTCTGTTTACCTGTACAGAGTTGAAAAATAGTATGTGTTGTTATAATGATTGTTCAGTAAAACTATCTTCAGATCATTTATATCATCGCAGCTTAAGGTATCGGTGAAAGTGGTTTTATTTTTATGGTAATTTTACAGAAATTTTATTCTATTCTTAGGCAACAACTCATGCTACAACATGTATTCCACATCGTTGAACATAACCTGTTCTCTGGGCGGTGAAGAAGTTTCATGCTATGATCACATCAAACATGGGACTATTCTCAAATTTAATTGCAAAGACATATTCGAGATGACAGAGGAAATGAAGTACGACGAAATAATATGCGACAATGGCTCGTGGAATCGTCTGTTGATCGACGATTGTGAAATAAGTAAGTCGATTGAAAAACGTACACTTGAAATTATTTTAATCCGCAAACTTAAGTAACAGCACGAACAATATCATAGTTTCGGTTACACGCACAACCTAAGCGGCAAACATTTTATCAAATTACCGATGCATATATCGGATCGAACTGGATGTTTGCATGAAACCCGTAGATTCGAATCGATGATTAAATATTTTAGAATAATATTGAGTCGTCCCATAAGTAATGCGGTATTTTCATATATAAGTGAATATGGACGGTAGTAGACTGCATCAGGTGCATATTTTGCATAATTGTACTTAATATTTTCTCAGTGTTATCGTAGAAGGTTGACAGGAGTCACGTAAATTCAGAAGAAAAAAGTATTAGTTATTATGGAAGTGCCAGAAGATCATATTTAATATATTTTGCTTCGGGAGTTTCGTCAGCGCAACAACGCTACAACTGAAGGTGACAAAATGTCGTGAGAAATTTATGATTCATATGTTGTTAGTCTTAGTCAAGGACAAATATGGTTGCCGATTGCAGAATGCAGATCCGTTTA